>CM042842.1:120855136-121187443 GCA_023653725.1 Bungarus multicinctus | reverse complement strand
TAAGGTGGGAGTAAAGAGGCGCACAGTAAGCAAATGGCGACCCTACTGGAAACCTGAACTGATGAAGAGAAGATCATCGGCGAAGCGCGAAATCCAGCAATGGTCATAGGATGAACAGAAAACTTCAGCCTGAATGAAGTTGGGGGAGACAGGGAGGCCCAGGAAACCTTTAAGTAATTGTCCCTCCTTAATGATTAAACCTGAAGAGGTTCATAAACATCTAGCGTGTTACCCGCCAGCAATCCTACTCTACTCATTTTGCTGGGGGAATGTACGGATAGAGAAGACATACACCAAGGCAGCCTGCCCAGTCAGAACAACAATGGATTAGTTCTTATGGCTACTGATTCCTAATCGTCTCCAGCATTGTTTGCCTCCCTCCAGGTGGTTTTGTAGCAAGATGTCAGGGATAACGTGTCCTAGTTATTCATAATTACCTCCTATTCTATGAACTGAACCAAAACAAATATAAATTATCTATAATTTCCCATTGCTGAATTTCACAAACATGATTACACTGTCGAAGTAAATTCCCAGGACTACTTGAGAAATTATATAATTGCCTCCAAACTGCGCTAATGCACCGATGCAAATCTCTTCTTAGCCCCTTGGCTTCCATGGTGACCTCCTCAGCTCCATAGCTCTGGGGGAGATGATTGGACCCACTTTAAGAGATAATGGATTAGAGTAAACTTCTCTTTGATTTGTGGTCAGGGATGGCCTACATAGACCATTCATCCTTCAGTGCAGAAACCAAGAACAAGCCTTGGGAATTGTTGGCCTCTCAAAATGCACTGGGAAGCAAGTAAAAATATCCTAAGGGGTTTACAGTAGGTTTTCAACTAGGGGCGTCCATGGGGAGGAAGGGTTCATTTTTAAACTCAAGACATTGGCCAAGACTGGGCAATTGATCTTCTGCCCACTTATGAAGTGCATCCATATGCACCCCATGTAGAGGGAACATTGTTCCCTCTACAGATACCCAGTTAAAGAGATGGGTAGAAAATTAATGTGAGCTGAAATGAGCCCTGAGAGACAGTTTGGTGCAGTGATTAAAGCATCAGCAGGGGTGGGATTCAGTCAATTCGGGCTGGTTCAAGTGAACCAGAAGTTAAATTTACATCTGGTTTGCTGAACCGGTAGTTGAACCGTCCAGCTGTGCCTGCCCACCCCGCCCCTCCCAGGAGTCTCCATGTGGCCCATTTTGGATGTAGGTAAGTGCCAGAGGCTCTGGGGAAGGCAAAAAACAGCCCTCCCAGAAATTCTGGAAGTCTAGAAACGGGGCTGTTTCCAGCTTCTGGAGGGCCCCCGGAGCCCAGAGGCCCAAAGGAAGACTCCAGACTTTGGGGAAGGTGAAAAATAGCCCTCCCAGAAGTTATGGTAGGTCATGCCCTCCATGAGCATGCCCACCTAGCAATCAGGCAGACAACTGATTTCTGGGATTTTTGAATCCCATGCCTAGGCATGAGGCTTAGAAACTGGGAGACTGTGAGTTCTAGTCCTGCCTTAGGTAAAAGCCAGCTGGGTGATCTTGGGCCAGTCACTCTCTCGGCCTTAGGAAGAAGGCAATGGCAATCCACTTATAAATTTTTGCACAAGAATATTGCAGTGACTTATCCATGCAGTCACCAGAAGTGAATACTGACTCAAAAAGAAAGAAAGAAAGAAAGAAAGAAAGAAAGAAAGAAAGAAAGAAAGAAAGAAAGAAAGAAAGAAAGAAAGAAAGAAAGAAAGAAAGAGTGAGAGAGAGAGAAAGAGAGAGAGAGAGAGAGAAAGAAAGAAGAAAGAAAGAAAGAAAGAAAGAAAGAAAGAAAGAAAGAAAGAAAGAAAGAAAGAAAGAAAGAAAGAAGGAGAGAGGGAGGGAGGGAGGGAGGGAGGAAAGGAAAGGAAAGGGAAGGGAAGGGAAGGAGGAAGGGAGCAAAGAAATTGGCTAAATGTAATATGAGACAATTTGAATGCATTTTTTCCCATTAAAAGTTACATCTCACCAAAAATGGCTGCAGTTTTTCTTTCTTACGCTTCCTTCTTCTCTGCTGAATAAGAGTGGGGTCATGTCCATTAACACATGTGATGAGCTATGGCAATACACCCTTGGACTAAAGGATCATTATTTTCAGTTTATTGACCTTTGAGCAAATAAAAGTCAGAACACCGGGTATCTTATTTTCAAGAGGTGATAGAGGGTCAAAGACTACAGCTAAGGATCCAGTTCAGAAAACTGTTGCTTGTTTTGTACAACCTGACACTGAATATGAACCTGAGGCTTAAGAAATGGTAAAAGAAGGGAACAGAAGAAGAAGAGAATTGAAGGCAAAGTCTAAATGGTGTGGAAGCAGTGGTGGGATTCAAATTATGTAACAACCAGTTCAGTGAGCATGTGCTTTGTATGCTACGTGTCCGCATTGCATTTGGAAATAGCAAGAAAATGTACCTTTTACTGCAGCCCTGGTGAGTAAAAACAGCAGAGGTGTGGCAATCCATGCTGCCGCGCTGATCAGCTGGGCTTCAAACAAAGGAAACATAGCACAGAATAGAGCCCGGGTGGGTGGACAGATCCAAACAATCTCCGGAACTACTGGTTCGCCTGAACCAGTCCATTCCCCTGTGTGGAACCTAATATGAATTGCTTTCATTTCCCATTATATTACCACTTTCACTTACAAACATCTCCACCAAGGCTACACTTCTGAGCTTTCTTTCTTTAATAAAAGAGAAATAAACAGACAGAAAAAAGGGAATATTATACTTGATTCTTCCTGTACATCAGTGCCTCTCAACACTGGCATCTTTAAGATAGGTAGATTTCAATACACAGAATCCCCCAGCCTGCTAGCTATGGAATTCTGGGAGTTGAAGTCCATATATCTTAGAGTTGCCAAGATTGGGAAACACTACAGTAAGGTGTAGAAGATCAGTGGCGGGCTGCTGCCAGTTGGACCGGTTCTAACGAACTGCTGTGAATGACAATCAGTTGGCCCTACCCATGGTCTATCCTGTCTTACATTTCCTTCTTTTGCAGCTGAGCTGATTTATGTGGCAAAGTGGATTACTGTGCTTTAGCTATTTACCGCGGGAGGCTATAAGGTGAGCTGAAGAGGTTCAAATTGGTGTTTATTGAATGCTGCTGTCAACTCATAAAATATTTCTCTGGTCTTTTTAGAGTTGCCAACAGAAAGGAAGGGGGGAGCAGTTCAGCAGCTTGCAAAACCAAAACTGCATTCCATAAATATTTTCAAAGATAGTAACTAGGTGACCAAAGTTTCTGCTATGCAAAATTTAACTGGAGAGCCTGATTGATGACTCTTGGCTATGGATGTGTCCCATTGGAGAATATGAATTATGATACACCCAGGGGGTGGAGTGGGGAACCAAAGTCAAGGGTGACAATGAATTCTATGTCACAGAGTCGGCTACACCCAGGCAATGCTGGCATGTTAACTCCCAATAAATCCTTTTTACGTTTTGGAAGTTTGGCTCGAGACTCATGATTTAAATGCAGGTAACTGAGGAATCCTGACAGCTGCACGCACGAAGTATGCGCTCACAGAACTGATTGTTAAGCTGGTTGCAATCCACCACTGTAGAAGACTATATGAACATCAATCTAACTCTCAGAAGAAGAAAATCAAAAGATTCAGGACTTTTCAACCCTGGGGTTGTAAGCAGCTGAAAACAAAACCAGTTTAAGAAATCCCTTTTTAAATTTCAAATATTTCCTGTGTTCTAGCTATGCAGATGGCATTGTCTTCTGTCAGAAAGGACTATGTTTACCATACCCTAAATGATGGGTTTTTATTTCTTCTTGACATCTCCATGATTGGTAAGAAAAAAAAGGGAATCAAAGGTAAAATATCTTTTATCATCTTATATATGGAGTGGAGAATGAGGGTTATTTATACCCTCTCTTGGGCTTTGCCCTTGAGCTTCCTGTTCCTGTGGCAAGGGCATGTATTCTATTGATTGCTGTCAGACTCCCAAGGGGCTATGCAGGGGTCATAGCTGATTTTGTAGGTTATCTGAGTCAAGCTTGGTTGAAGCTTACTGGGTGAGGCAATGAAGGGGCTTTATTGTGCAGTTTCTATATTGTCTGAATGTCTTTACCCTGAAGGATAATCCCATCATCCTGCAGCTGAAGGTCTTTTGTTTTGTAGCTAGGCTGGCCCAGTCCTTCTCAATGGGCACCAAATATCTGCTGGGGACAGAGAGCTGAAGTTCTGATTTTCTGTCTTTAGAAACATGTTTCTCCTTTAGGGAAAATTTAATATTCTGCCTTTTTAATATTTTCTAAAATATTTCATTCTTCTAAGAGTGAGTGCTAACTTTCTACAGTGCACATCCTCACCCACTGCTTGTGCGGCCAAATGGGCCATGGCCTGGTAGTTGGCTGCGGCCTGAGGATTGTGCAGTGGTTGGATTCATTTTTTTTACTACCGGTTCTGTGGGCGTGGCTTGATGGGCGTGGCTTAGTGGGCGTGGCAGGGGAAGGATACTGTAAAATCTCTATTCCCTCCCTACCTCACTAACCTGCTTTCCAGCTCCGTTCTCCTGTGCAGGGCAACAAAAGAAGACCCAGCTGATCAGTTGGGATCGGGAGGCAGAGAATAGATGGGGGCAGGGCCAGTCAGAGGTGGTATTTGCTGGTTCTCCAAACTATTCAAAATTTCCAGTACTGGTTCTCCAGAACTGGTCAGATCCTGCTGAATACCACCTCTGGGGTTGTGGACCCTTGCTGATACCAACTTTGCAAAGGTTTTTTCCTTTTATTTCATTTACAATTTTTAAAATTCATCATACACATATCAACTTTTTGTTCGGTTTACCAGGCTACTGCTATTTTAGTCCTTGCATCGATTTTCATATTTTATAGCTGAGAATCCCTGTCTGGATTTTAATTATTTGACCATGTTACTATTGATTAATTAACAGTACTAGCAGCTTCATAGCAGATATACATTTCGTGTAACTAAATAGGAAAGGACGAGAGAAAGGCAGTTAAAACATCAGATCAGGACTATGAAAACTTAAAAGTCGAATCTTCACTCTGCCAGGAAGCTCAGTGAGGGATTAAAATACAAAGAAATGATGAAGGAAAGGAGGAAGAAAGGTAGATCACACTATTGTATTATTTAATCATGAGATAATATTGCACTTAATTGTACTTAAGACCACTATGATTTCCTATGATCATCAGCAAAAATATTTTGTCCATTTAATTACAGATCATTCTCAACTTATCACAATTCATTTAGTGCCCATTTGAAGTCACAATGGCATTGAAAAAAGTGACTTTTTCCCACTTTTGCAGCATTCCTGGGGTCACATGATCAAAATTCAAATGCTTGGCAACTGACTCGTACTTATGACATTTGCAGTATCCCTAGGTCATGTAATCCCTTTTTGCAACCTTCTGACAAGCAAGGGCAATGGGGAAGCTGGATTTACATAACAGCTGTGTTACTCTCTTAAGAAATGCAGTGGTTCACTTAACGACTATGGCAAGAAAGGTTGTAAAATGGGGCAAAATTCACTTGTCTCACTTAAGAACAGAACTTTTGGGCTCAAAACTGTGGTTATAAGTGGAGGACTACCTCAATAAGTTTTCTAAGTCTTCAGTGATGTCTGTTTTGAACCATTTCTATCCAACCCGACCACTTAATACATATCTAGCCTTACTCCTCCCCACCCAACATGCTTACTTCTTCAGTGTAAGCCTTAGAAGGTATGAGAACCAAACAAACAGAAATTATCTTTATTTATTTTTTTCAGCGCTTTCTCCTTGTCTTTTCTTACAAACAAGCTGTGAGATAAGAGAAAGAGGCATTTTGCTGTTATTGTAAACTGAGATAAACGCAGAACTACCCTCCATTTTAAAAATCTGCTCCTTCAAATCTAGGTTGAAGAATGCAGGGAACAAGGGGAGAGAGAAGAAAACAATTTAAATTGTAATGAAATGGTAACCCAACCAGTAAGATTCATTTGTATATTGGTTTCTCTGACTCAGTACATTGCCTTGGCTGCAATGGGTGTAAGCTTTTAAAGCTGCCACCAATAAGATTTAAAGTGCTCAGAACTGCATTAACCTAACTATATTACATTAGATTCTTTAGGTACATCCATGAATTAGTGGGATTATGTTTGAAGAAAAGAAAAGACAATAAAAGAAAAGAAAAAAGAGAAGAAGAAAAAAGAAAAGAAAAGAAGGAAGGGGAAGGAGGAAGGAGGAAGGAAGAAAGAAGAAAAAAGAGGGAGAGAGGGAAGGAAGGAAGGAAAGAAAGAAAGAAAGAAAGAAAGAAAGAAAGAAAGAAAGAAAGAAAGAAAGAAAGAAAGAAAGAAAGAAAGAAAGAAAGAAAGAGAGGATGGGACAAGAAGGAAAGGGAAAGGAATAGAGAAAAGGGGAAGGGATTTCTCACACAACAATGTTCAATTCAAAGGAAAACTAGTTGTTAGTTCCAGTCTTGTTTTACAGCAACTAGGATTTTGGTACATATTCCTTATAATACAGGAAACCATACTGCTATTCTAACTCTATGGAGATTCTCTTCTTGAGATAACCACCAAATCCACAGAGGACTAGAACAATTTTCAATTCATGTGAAGAGGGATGGATAGTTCTAACTGGCCCTGTTCCTAATTTGGTAAAGCTCTGCTTTTGATGTGAAATCCAAAATTTTTCTGGATTCCCAGCAACACCAGAAACACAAAACCAAGTGAACACCTCTTAACTTTTTTTGTTACTTGGTCTCATAAAATGGAGAACATTCCTCCATTGTATTTTTAATCCATCTATAAAATAAGCAAATCATGAGCACTTTTGATAAATACAGTGAGGATTTAAAGGAATATAGGAAGTTATCACCCACCCCTTTCCTAGAAAAATGAAATATCCTAGGAAATATTAATTCTTCCAACAGGAGCATATTTTGAAGTAGGGGTGGGATTCTACCTGGTCAGTCCGGTTCTATAGAACCAGTTGTTATTATTCTGCCCAGTTCAGAGAACTGGCAAATCGTGTCACTGTGATTCTGTGAGCATTTCAAATCTGCCTGCCTGTTTTGCCTGATTTTGGGTAAAAGTTGCTCTGTTTTTTATAAAAAAGTCAATATTTTCAAACATGGTGTGTTGTGAGTTAATTTTGTGAATTTGCTTGCTAGCAAATGTTATTAGTTTGCTTGCAAGCAAATTTTATGTGACAGATTCAGATAGCAGATTGCAGAATCATAGATCTCTAAGTGAATTTGGGTAAAAGTTGCTCTTTTTTAAATAAAAATTCAATATTTATATAAATATTTATAATATTTACATACAATCCATGCCCACCCAGTCACATGACCACCAAGCCATGACCAGTCAGCAAACCACGCCCACCCAGTCACATGACCACCAAGCCACAAATTAGGCCACATCCACAGAATTGGTTGTTAAGAAATTTGAATCCCACCCCTGCTCTGAAGCACCTTGAACTGATTTCTAGGAATATTAGCACATTTCCTTTTTTTTTTTTACAGCGGTCTTCCCTGCTTGTAGTTTTGGTCAGGTTCTGGTGAAAAAGGAGAGAAAAGATATAGCACTTTAAAGTGCAGATTTTAAAGGCATATCATTCAAAGATCTTTGTGATAATTGCTATGAAAGTTCTATGCTTCATCCAGTTTAATCTTCTAACTTTACTGGAAATTTCATCCCATTGGCTCAAACAAGGAAGTTATAGGTATTGGGTGGCTATGTTTTTTTTCTGTGCCAGATGTCACAAATCTGTTTTTTTTCCCCCTCAGATAATGTTCCTGAATCAGGAGAAGCTACTTCTCAAATTTACACAAAGAGGGTTAAGTTACTTCTAGCATTAAAGAGCTGGCTGCAAAGTGGATTTTACCATTCCTGCACAGTCCAAGTAGATACTAATAGCACTGTCCTCTATTAATTTATCTAATCCTCTTTTTAAAATAATCCAGGATGTTAGCCCTCCACATATCATTGTTCATACACCTTTTGAGGAAAGTCTTTTCTGACTTTTGACTACCCCAGTCTTTGGATTAATTTAATAACTTTTGCATCAACCAACTCTCACTCCAGTCTGTTTCATTGATGCAATTTCTCTTTTGCTTAGCTTACCTATCTGATTTTTTTTAAAGAAAGCACTCTGGATTTGATAGTTCTTAGCTTCCTTTGGTGCCCTTGAGTGAAATGATGAATTACAAAATGTTACAAGTTGCAAACAATCAAATGCCAAGGAAATAATTTCTCCCCTGATACCCTCTTCAGGATGCCTAGAGTCCATGCTCTTGAGAATAGGTGATGTCTGAAGAAGAAAATGTTTCATTTCTGCCTGAGTGGGGAAGCAATTTGAACTCATCATCCCCAGCAGAAAGTTTTCTTATTGTAAGAACAGCACACATTGTATGCATAAATGAGTTTAGGAACAACAACAATTAGAACATTGAACATGTTAAAATGGAGAATCCGTATTTCTGTGCAGTCAAACTTGAGGGAGACTTGCAAAAAGTCCTGTGGGATCTAAAATACCAAGGTTACATTCCTAAATCAGTCTCCACTTGAAGAGATTGGGCTGTAACACCATGGAGTGAACATGAAATTCTTGTTAAACATGAATAAAGTGATTTTCTTGGAGTAATGTTCATAAAATGAACATCCTCTGCATCCAGCATACAAGCTCAGAACAAATGGAAAATTTAGCCACAGTCAGATTATTAATTTTTTTGCCAACAGGAAATATTGCGGACCAACTATGATGCTTGGAATTAATAATACCTGAAAGAATGTTTGTTGGATACATTCAGTCTAGAATAGTCCTTCAAATTATTTCCAATACAGTGGTACTTTGCTACTCATCATTAATTGGTTCTGAGATGTGTGATGAGTACAAAAAATGATGAGACAATTCAAACAATTAAACATTTTTTTCCCATAAGGAATAATGTATTGAGGGGTCCTTGGTGCTATCTGAGCTTTCTTTGTTTCTCGCAGATGTTTCAATACCCAAACTAGGTAATGTCATCAGTGCTAGTCCTAGCCAATAACCAGGTATTGCCCAGGTATTTATTCATCCCAATCCTGTATTAGGCAGGAAAATTCTGTAGTTGGGACTCATACTGTTGTGTTGTCTCTCGTGCAGCATTGCAAGTCTTCTATTCTTCTCCTCGGGAGTTTCTTGTCTACACTGGTGTTTCATTTTTTTGACTGCACTTGGCCAATCACCGAGGTTTCCTTGGAGGGTTGAGAGGGAACCCCCTTGTGAAGTACTGGAGTACTGTGAAGCTGTTACCATGGCAAATCCACTGTTCAGTAGAAGCCATTTTAAGGCACACACACACACCTCAAGGGGTGTTAGGGTGTCTTACCCCCACAGTATTTGTTTCCAGAGAGTAAGTCATTTGTGTACCAGGTTTGGTTGACATTGCTCAAGTGTTCCAGAGTTATGCTGGAACACACACTCACACACACACACACACACACTTTTATATAGAGAGATCTAGTGACTCACAAGGCAACCAACACCAAGAAGTTCTAGCTTGTGTGTTGAGTACCAAGCAAATGACAAATACTGGACCAACAATTTCATGTCAAAATGCATTGACTACCAAATTCAATGAGTTTCAAAGCAGTTGAGTATCAAAGTATAACACTGCAATCAAACTAGTTTCTGACTGGGATACAAGCTTCATTTGCTAAAAAAAGTTCACACATTTCAATAGAGAGAAGTTCCCTGAAGTTGACCTTCAGCATGAGTCCAAAATCTCAGAAGAATGAACCTTTGGTCCTAGTGACTGACCAGACTGGATCCTGCAACATTATCTTGGGAAATGTATATTTGCCTTCATTCATCAGAGTTCCTGTAATACCTATTGAATGACACTTTATATTGTTGACATACGGTTAGCACTGAGGTATTTTAAGCCATCACATCATGCCATGTAATGTCAGAAAGAGTCAAGGTGATACACACACACACAAATATACACGCACAAACACACAAACTTCTGTACAAATTCAAAAGGCTTCACCCCCAATTCTTCTATTTTTACAAATTCCAGTCAGGATCAACTCAAGTCATCCCCATTATTGTGAGAAATTATATGACAAGACCAACAATTCAGAGAAGGCACTTTATGAAAACTTGTCAAGTACTTAAATTATGCCTCAACTGAGCAGCTCCTAAGAATTTTGGAAGGAGGGGGGGTAAGAAAGGAAATCTTATATTTATCACATGCTGAAGAAATCTTTCACTCTTTTCTATTCTTATTCATTAGGATGAAAAATAAATTGTGGTGGGTTTTTTTGGTAAACTAAATAATTGTAATGGCCTGCAGAGTGCAAGATTGTTACAAGTTCCTTAGTTATGGCATAGCTGAGAACAGTGTGTAAAGGTAAAGTTCTCCTTGCACATATGTGCTGGTCATTTCAGGCTCTAGGGGGCGGTGCTCATCTCTGTTACAAAGCTGAAGAGCCAGCACTATCCGAAGACGTCTCCGTGGTCATGTGGCTGGCATTACTAAACGCTGAAAGTGCACAGAATGCTATTACCTTCCCACCAAATTGGTCCCTGTTTTTCTACTTGGCATTTTTTATATACTTTCGAACTGCTAGGTTGGCAGAAGCTGGGACAAGTAACAGGAGCTCACTCCATTACGCAGTGCTAGGGATTCGAACCACTAAACTGCCAACCTTTCTGATTGACAAACTCAGCGTCTTAGCACTGAGTCACTGCATCATCACGAACAGTGTGTAATTAATGCTAAAGGTAAAGTTTTCCCCTGGTCCAGTTGTACCTGACTCTAGGTGTGTGGTACTAATCTCCGTTTCTTAGCTGAGGGAGCCAGCGTGCTCCAAAGACATTTCTGTGGTCATGACTCTATGCTGAGAAAACACAGAATGCAGTTATTTTCCCACCAAACTGGTATCCATTTATTTAATTGCATTTGCATTCTTTCAGATTGCTAGGTGGACTGGAGCTGGGGCAAGTAACAGGAACGTGTAGTGCTTGGGTGTTGAACCTGAGCTGATAGCTTTCCAATTGACAAGCTCAGCATCTTTGACTATTGAGCAATCATATTCCTGTAAGTGTTTGATTATTCTACTTTATTCTTTTGTCCAAGTCCTGGTTTCTAATCCTGCTCAGCTTACAAGTAGATCTTATATACTGGATTCATCCATGCAGTTTCTTAGCACTAAGCATTGATTTTGCTGATGTCTTCATTTATGATTTTTTTCAATTTCTAGTCTAGTCTACAGTCCTGGAATTCCATGATAGACCCTTATTTAAGAACCAAATGGGACTGGCCCTGCTTAGCTTCCAAGTAGGAATAGAATAGAATAGAATAGAATAGGGATAGGGATAAGTATAAAGATTAGGAATAGAGTAGAGTAGAATAGAACAAAACAGAACAGAATAGAATAGAATTATTTAAGTGTAATTGGACAAGAAATTTGTCTCTGGTGCATAAGCTTTCAGTGTACCTACAAACAACAAAGTGACAAATCAAAGATCATAAATCATAGGGTGCAATAATAAATCATAAGATACAACACCAATTGATAAATCAAAATCTACCAATAGGAGAAGGTAGTAGGAAAGATGAGAGGTGAGAAAGATGAGAAGGCTGAGAAGATGACAAGGATAATACCAATACATGAGTAAATATATTTAAGCATGAGGCAATGCTGTGGCAGTTTGGTGTTTAGCAGAGTGGTGGCATGGAGGAAACAACTATATTGTGTCTAGTTAGAGTAGAATAATAACTGTATTGTCAATTTGAATGTACACTAATCAGCATACGTGAAAATGAAATTTCATTGCATACAGCTCTCAAAGAGTCACCACCTCCAATATACCTGACATGAACATGACAAAATAAATAAATACAAAATTATGCATATACCCACATATGTTATATGACACAGAGAAACAATACAGTCTAGTTTGGATGTATACATGTACATGGCGAGAAAAACAAATCTTGTGAGTTTACCAGACGGATGGCATAGGGAGCAAAGCTGGTACAGAATCTGGTAGTCCTGCTAGGAATACTTTGAAATTTCCTCCCAGAAGGAAGCAACAGAAACAGACTATGAAGTGGGTGTGTGGGATCTCTAACAATGCTTCAGGCTCTAAGCACATAGCGCTTATAAGCAGTATTCTCAATAACAGGAAGCAAGTTTTCTATAATCTTCTCTGCTGTTCTTAGTGGTTTTGGCATGCAATGGTCTATAGTGATGTCTTGAGGAGAGAAGTTGAAACAGTTTATGTCCAGGATACGAGGGGGTCTGCAGATATTTTTTCAACCCTCTTTCTGGTTCATGCAGTATATAGGTCCTCAACGGAAGGCAGGCTGGTTGTAATTATTATTTTTTTCTGCATTCCTAACTATCTGTTGAAGTCTGTACCGCTCCTGTTTGATTGCTGTGCCAAACCAGACAATTATAGAAGTACAAATGACAGACTCAATAATTCCTGTGTATCAGTGGATAGTTGGGCAATCTGAGCTTTCTGAGTTGACATAGAAAGAATGTTCTTAGTTATGGCTTTTTAATGAAGGGTCTAATATTAGGTTTACATTTCAAGTATAATGCCGCCCAACCCATCTACAAGAATATGCAATGTAGCATACAGAATTAAAAACAAACATAAAGAGCAACAAGCACAAATAAAAAAGAAAATCATCGTGGTGGAAAAACATCTACTAAAATCCTATAAAACGCTTCACTTAAAGTCTCATATCTCACTCTAGCCCACAGTCTGGGAAATCTCTCTCTTTCCCTCTCTCATTTGCCAGCCTGCTATGCATAACTAAATAAAGTCCAGACATAGAAATATTAATAATAAAATGTGTGAATTTTCATTCTATTACTGGGTCTTATGTAACACCTGTCTGGGATGCTTGTATAATAGCATTAAATAAATACTACACCTCTCAAGTGAGATGACAAAAAAGGAAACTTCAAGGAAGTTGGCTGTTTAACATTGGTGCTCTCTTGAGTTTGGTTGTTTGTTTGCAATCATTTGATTACCCACCATTATCAAAGGAAATAATAAAAAGCTAAGAAGGAAGCAAACAAACAAACAAACAAGAACAACAACAAAAAACAGAACAATCCTCTCCAGCAACCAACACCCAGATAAGCAAGGATGAATACCAGACAAACAATCAAATAGAAACTAATCCCTTAATCAAGGAACCACCACATTCTCTCCCTCTCTCATATCGGCAAAGCAAGATACTGTATAATTAGGGAGTAAACCCACATTCACTAGCGTTGATGATGTTACCTAGTTGAGTAATGAAATGTCTGCAAGCAAATAACAAACAAAAGTTGTGAATGCTCCAACACTGGAAGTTTTTAAGAAGAGATTGGACAACCGTTTGTCTGAAATGGTATAGAGTTTCCTGCCTCAGCAGGGTTTGGACTAGAAGACCTCCAAGGTCCCTTTCAACTCTTCTCTTCTCTTCTCTTCTCTTCTCTTCTCTTCTCTTCTCTTCTCTTCTCTTCTCTTCTCTTCTCTTCTCTTCTCTTCTCTTCTCTTCTCTTCTCTTCTCTACTCTACTCTACTCTACTCTACTCTACTCTACTCTACTCTATTCTTTATACTCTCTTTTACTGGAGCTCTTTAACATGCCACAAAAAGTCACATTATCCAAGCTCTAGCAAGGTCAACTACCATATTATCACCAGCTCTTCCATAGACTCCCATCTAAATATCAACTAGTGAAATCCTTCTAAACATTTGAGAATTAACAAGCACAGCAACATGCTGCCACTTTGGAAAAAGTTACTAATAGCCCATGTGTGTAGACTTCTCAGTAAAATGTGTTTCACCCAGACAACATTGCACTTATCAGCTAAGAACCGCACAACTGTAGTCTGGCCTTGTGAAATATGAATAGTCACGACAGATTCATCCAAGCTTGACACTTTGCACTTACCCAGATCTGTTGTGTCAAGAACTTTCTAGCTCCAGCACAACTGGAGCTAGATTTAAAATGGATTTAAAAACTTAAAGGTGCTATTCTTAAGAAAGCAGGTAGGGATGGGGGATAAATGATTATACAAGCAGAAGCAAGAAGTAACGCTTTGATTGACTGATCAGGCATATTTCAAATGCTTCCTTTCCGTCACATTGACATATGGCTCTCCTTTATGTATGTAAATATTTCAATACATTAACTTGCTTGTATAAAAGGAGAACAGGTTTCAATAAAGCTCATATAATTTTAGATAATGTAGTTTTCCAGAATTCTGGAGCCTTCATAAGTTTCCATATAATTCATACCTGGAAGCAATTGTGAAAATGCTGTGGCTTACATACTTTCTACAGATGTTGTAATGGGATTAAGTAATCAGTAGCATCTGTATGATGACATCACCATAGGAGAGTTATTAATTTTGGGCATCATTTTGGGTTATTATTTTGGACATCAGTTGTCACAGGTGCCATTGCCTCTCGTATGAAATTTCTCTGCAACTTGTGGTCAAGCCCAGATACGTGGAGCAAGACTTTGTACATGCAGTGCTCAATTTATGACTGCAAGTGGGACCAACACTTCCATTACTAAGCAGAGTGGTTCTTAAGTGAGTCATGCTTAAATTTATGATCTTTTTGCCATGGTTGTTAAGCAAATCACTGCACTTGTTAAATCACTTCTGCCATGTCTAAGGAGAGATTAGAACTCACGGTCTCCTGGTGAATGTTCCAAAGTTACCCAGTTGGCTTTCAGGTCTAAGATGGGATTAGAACTCACAGTCAATCAATCTGTCAGTGTTCCAAGTAATACACGTATAGCAAACAGAACTCCAAGGTGGGTAGATTCTTCAAAGAACAGTTTTATTTGGAGATATCATATCAGGACAGACTAAGAGTTCCTGCAGTTTTCACCTAATTAAAAAGTGAAAGTTTCCCTTTCCCCCAAATAATAAGTCTCATTGTCCAGTCTAAGTACTAGCTGGTTGCCTGATTACTTCCCTCCTCCTCCTTTCTTCGGCCACTTGTTGGAATGTCCTTGGTTCACAGGAGAAACTATTTTGTTTTGGCAACAAAAGCCCAGCTATTTCCATTCCCCCCTCACTATCCCTCAGGTCCAGTGTGGCAACACTGAAGCCTGAAAAATGGCCTCAGTGAGACCAGCTTCAAGGTTGACACAACCAACCAACCAACCAACCAACCAACCAACCAACCAACCAACCAACCAGAATAGAATTGGAAGGGACCTTGGAGGTCTTCTAATCGAACCTCCTATACCAAGGGGTGTCAAACTTGATTTCATTGAGGGCCGCAT
Source organism: Bungarus multicinctus (assembly GCA_023653725.1). Taxonomy (NCBI): domain Eukaryota; kingdom Metazoa; phylum Chordata; class Lepidosauria; order Squamata; family Elapidae; genus Bungarus; species Bungarus multicinctus. The sequence continues at coordinate 121,172,159 of CM042842.1, read as the reverse complement.
CAGGGTTGTGTTTTAACTTTGGGGGTGGCGGGTGTATGGTCGGTGGAGGCATGGCCAGCTCGACGTCACTTCTGTCAGGGGTGACGATAATGGCCTGAGCAATCTGCTAGCGAAAACAGCTCCTGAGCTCCATTTTCAGCTGTGACACCCTCCTGCAACCCTCTGCCAGCGAAAACGGAGCTTGGGACCTCCTGAGCTCCATTTTCACTGGCAGAGGCACCGCGGGCTGGTCCTTCACTGTTTCCAGGGTGGCCCAGTGGGCCAACTCTAAGCATCTTTAAGCATCTCACGGGGCCACATCCAGCCTCTGGGCCTTGAGTTTGACACTCCTGCCCTATACCATTCTAGACAATTGGTTGTCCAGTCTCTTCTTAAAAACCTCCAGCGATAGAGCACCCACAACTTCTGACGGCAATGAGCAAGTTAACACCGGCAATTGGAGAGCAAGAAGAAAAGGAGTATTACAAGATTTGGGATTTATTTTATAGATGGTTGGAAAATAAAGCGAGAAATTGACACTGTAACAATATCATATTATGATATATAAGGCTGGATAGGTTATAATGTGAATGTAAACTTGTCAAAAATGTATACAAATATTAATGCATGCACATGATATATGTACCCAGATGACACGCTGTATAACTGAAAGATGGTTTTATTTGTTGTTTTTGTTATAAAAATAAAATAATTTTTCACACACACACACACACACACACACACACACAAAACACCTTCTGAAGGCAAGTTGGTTAATTGTTCTCACTGTTAGGAAATTTCTCCTTAGTTCTAGGTTACTTCTCTCCTTGGTTAGTTCCCATCCATTGGAAACTAATGGCCCGGTGCCTTAATCACTAGATTACAAAGCCCCATGGATTAAACAGTAGCATTAGGGGTGCATGAAAGTCTGCAGTATATGAAGGGCAGAATGTGGGGGAGGCTGGCAATAGACATTTACAGGATGTGGTGTCAATGATGCTCAGTGAGCATCAGGCACCAGGGATGCTAGATGTCCAGCACTGTGATTAATGCATTTGATATAAGTGGATGGGGAAAATCAAAAGACTTCTGCAGAAAGGAAGGAAATGCTACTATTAAAGTCAGAAAGTTGGAATTGGGGAGTGGCGGGAAGAGACCTCATCAGAATGCAGTAAAGAAAAGATGACATAAGCGAGCAAAATAAAATGCAATGAAACAAGATGAAACCCATATAAATTATAGCTAGGAAACATTATAAATGGATTTTAATAAAGAGCTTTACTTGACCTGTAAAGCAGGAAATGGGGAAAGTGTTATTCATTTATGAAAAGGAAAAAAAAAGATGAACCTTTTCTTTCCACTTCTGTTAATAAGTCTAAAATTGAGCATTGTTATTTATCTCCCTGCCCGCCCCAAAAAGTCTGCAGTAAAAGCTCTACAAAATTTCTCTCTTGAAGAATGATACTAATAAACCTAAGAGACTGAAAAGATCTCACCTTGTGTTATTAGAACTGTATTATTGAAAGGCCATAGGGGATAATTCTATGATAATTCTAAACCAGATACCTTACTAAAGGTAAATTAAGCCTCCTTCAATTTGAGCTTGTTTGTGAGTGATTTCATGTACATAGATTTCTTGCTGATGATATGGAATTAATTTCCCTCTTGTCTTTTTTCTAGAATTTTTCAAAAAACCTTTCTAATTCTATTTGTACTCCTGGGGGATCACTTGGTGGTCTCCCTTCCAATCTAATCATGACTGGTTTTCAAACCTCTGGAATGTCAACTAAAAATGGTTACCTTCTGAGATTTGCTCGGTTGCTAATGAGCACTATTTACCTGTCAATCCATAAAAGGCAATAAATACCGGTTGTGTCTCATTTCCTGCAGCTTTCTTGTTCCAATTTCCAGTTTCTGAATTTGAAGACTGGAAGTAGGCCTTAATAAGTCCACCTGGGAATAAAATATTGTGGGAAAATAGAAACGTTTCATCATGCTACCCTGCCATTTTCTCTTCCAGATGTTTCCTTTCATTAATCTGTTTGGGCTAGTGGTGTGATGCCCTACATTCAGCCATGACTGTCAGCTGACTGTTCATTCATGCAGAAACCCAAAGTTAAGCTTTGTGCTATTTTTTGCTAATCAAGAGAAACTGGAATTAGAACATAATTTATTATTTCTCATAGGATACATTTCTATAAAAGGGAGAAGGAGGGGTAACATATGCTGGATAGGACTTGGAGTTGGACTCTTAAAACAGGGCAAGTGAAGACGTAAAACAGAAGTAAGTGGCGGACAACTAAGGTAGACCTCAATTCCTGCGGTTGAAGGTTTAATGAAAACTGCATAAGTTTGGGCAGTTTTAGGAAGCTGAAGCCTTTCAGTTGGAGAATGGACTGAAGTCAGAATGGAAAAGGACACAGTCCCGATGGAGGAGGAGGAGGAGGAGGAGGAGGAGGAGAGGGAGGAGAAGGAAGAATTGGTGGTGGTGATGGTGATGGAGGAGGAGGAGGAAGAGGAGAGAGGAGGAGGAGGAGGAAGTGGTGATGGTGATGGAGGAGGAAGAGGAAGAGGAGAGGGAGGAGGAGGAGGAAGTGGTGGTAGTGATGGTGATGGAGGAGTAGGAATGTAAGCCCTTCTTTAACTCTATATTAGGAGGTGCATATCATTTAGAAACAGACCTATGCACATATTTATTAAATCACCATTACAGCTATTTAATAAAGAGGAAAATTATGAAATTATGAATTGGTGCTTTACACTGAGCCGCTATTAAATCCTGAAAATTCACAGAAAACTTCTAACTGCAGGTCGAGTTGCCCTTTCTTCCTATTTCACAAAACTTGTTACTATGCCAACCTCTGTTAGTCTATTACATAGATGCATGCCTCCCTTTTGTTTCTCCTGTTTCAGGCACAATATTAGTGATCCTCCGCTGAATTCAGGATCAGAAACCACAATTTATTTATATTCCATGAATTTGTTTTTAATTTACCCCCAGTAACTAAGAGGCTGCCATTATCACTCGATACATAAATGAAACATACACACAATGGGTTTCTTTTGGCAAAAAACTTTCAGCCTGAAACTCAGATTAACCAATACATTTTACTTAGTGATCCTGAGTTTTACTATTATGAAGAGAAGGAAAAACAATATTTCTAATATGAACATGGATAAATGAGGAAAGCAATGTTGTGCTATCACCACAGAAACCCTGCCCTTTTTGCATGTATACCATGCCCCAAAAGGACAGAAGTCCAGCTGCACGGCTACATTGTTGTGCTGCTGTGTTCAATATTTTGGTGAAAGAATCAGCTTCTGCAAATGCCTTTGGGAAGACTTGACATCATGTGATTTTTATGACAGCTCCACAGCAGTTGGCAATTGTTAATTGGAGAGGTTAAGGTTAGGACTTGGGTGGTTTATTACAACTACCAGATTCCACCAGCATTTCTTTTGCTCTATTCTACAGCTGGACAGAAGCATGCTTGATTATTCTGTGTTACAACAACACACGTTTGTTCATAAGGGTTTTTTTCCTGCTATCTTATCGGTAAATTATTCAGTACTCACTGATACATTTTTTAGGTGTGCTTTCACCTTGGAAAAAGAAGAAAAAGTGGAGGTGGGTATGTGCTGAAGCCAAAATAAAATTATTTTCTATTGTTGGCCTATATCACGTATGCTCACACTTTTCTTCTGGAGTCGTTCTCCTGGTGATTTAGATGACACACATCCATGGAGTTTTCTTGGTTATAATGTCAAAGTGATTTGCTCAACTGTTGACTTTCTGATGGGTCCTCCTCCCCACCCAACTTCTCAGTCTTACTTACTTGGGATTTTTGGTAGAGTCCCATCCAAGGACAGAACAGGCCTGACCCTGCTTAGCTTCTGAACCCAACAAGATCAGCCACCATCTGAGGAGACATTAAGTCATTAATTATTGGTAGTCAATGTTATATGTATAAATCTGGACATTTCTTTGGAGTTGTAAAATAGTTTTGTGTTTGTGCAATCAGAGTTTTGAATGACTTACTTGGCTCTGCTGTTTAGAGAACATGACATGCTGATTAATTGGTCATTCATTCTAGATTCTATTTTACTTATTTATCAATCAAATGTACATAAGCCACCCATCTCATTAAAAGCAACTCTGGGCAGGGCTCATTATTAGATTAAACAACAAATGTAAAAGATATAAAACTCCCTATTAAAAATATCATAAAAAACCAAAAATAGAAACCATCACTGGAAAGGATAAGAATGGCCATCTCAACAATCTAATCAAGCAAGCCTCCAGATTCTTGGGAGTTCCAGATCTGATAAGATAACCAGGTCTTGTAAACTTTGGGGAGTATCAACAGGCATGGAGCTAGTCTAATTTCAGGGGGAAAGGAAAGGATGTTCCATAAGGCAGACACCATGTCAGAGAAGACGTATTTCCTGGGACCCACCAAATAATGTCCCTAGCAATGACGCTCACAACTTGCTTTCTCTGCCACTAGGTAGAGTCTGCCTTTCAGGCATGACGCAAAGGGCTTTAAAGGTTAAAATCAGCATCTTGAACTGGATCTCTATCAATCATACTTGAAATACAGTTTGGGTTCTCCAAATGTGTTTTCAGCACAGGCATGATCAAAAGGACAAGAGAAGAATGTAATTAGGCATAGAAAGAACACAGTGCTGTGATTTTTTTAAGAATTATTGTTCTCCAAGTATAGCTGTTTTGGCTCAGAGTGTACTCATGAGAAAAGCTGCACTCTGCATCAAAGAAAAATTAATTAATGGAAGGTGCTGGTAATAGTTATCAAAGTGATCCATATTTCTGAGTGTTACAGAATGTAGAACAGAGTTGGAAGGGACCTTGGAGATCTTCTTAGTCCAAACCGCCTGTTCAAGGAGGAGATTTTATACCATTCCAGGGAAATGGCTGTCCAATCTCTTCTTGAAAATCTCCAGAGATGGAGCACCCACAACTTCTGGAGGTAAGCCGTTCCACTGATTAATTGTTCTCACCGTCAAGAAATTTCTCCTTAGTTCTAGATTGGATCTCTCCTTGATATGCTTCCATCTGTTACTTCTTAACCTTCCTTTGGAGAATAAGTTGATCCCCTCTTCTCTGCAACAGCCCCTTAAATATTGGAAGAGTGGTATCATCCTGTGATGACTTGGGGCATGGCACAAAGGTAACATAGTCAGATAATCAATAGGAGTCCCTTTATTAGCTCCAACTTTATCCCCAATGTCCTGGTTACCTTCTGGCTGGAGAAAAAGTCTCCCAGGAACAGCCTTTGGCTGCAGAGAATCAAGTCAACAAAAACTGTAACTGTAAGTCCAATCAAGGCAAAATGAGGTAATTAGTTTGGCAAGGCAGGAGCAAGAATTCCAGACGTAAAGGCATGGCAATAACTCAACATGGTTGGGAGGATGTCAAAAACACAGATAACCAAAGTCAACACAAGATAAACTCACGTTTGCTCCCAGCAGCTGCCACACTCAGTATGCATTTCTTTTAAACTCTCTTCCCAGCTGTGGCTAATGAAGGGAATCAGGGCCACTTCCTCCCCTGTAAGCCACACAACCCATGTTGCTCTCTTCTCCATTCCTCTCTGCATACCCTCGGATGAAGAGGGGGTGCGCTTAGGTCTTCCATTGAATTTCATTTCCCTTGTTATACATCTGTCCTGCTCTGCCCAACTGGACTTTGCCCTTTCCCAGTTTCATCCACAGCCAATGGAGCCACACTCCTACTCCCTATTCATCTTCCTCCTTGGCTTCAGACTCCTACAGGGGCATGACATATCCCTAGTCCTTGTCTTCATTAGACTAGACAAAGATTGGAAGGTGGGAAGGTCTGTTAAACACTGCTGTAGGAGAAAGATGTGAAAATATTGTATTTTCTCATCTTAATGGCTATTTAATATACATTGATTGGTCATGACTCCTCCCATATATGTGGCTTCTCAGTTTATCAGCAGCCTGAGCAATCCTACGTGCTGTCCAGACAGACTCCCAATATGGATAATATAAGGCGAGAGCAAAAGAAAGAAAGAAAAACACCAGCTCCATCTTTCAATGCTGACTGCCATCTTAGGAAATCAATACCTGTCATAATACCCTTATCATTCTGGGAACTAAAAATCCTACTTGGGCAATAAAGCTTTCCTAGTTTACTTGTTGATTTAGATCAGCTCTGACAGGCCACTGAAAGGCAGGGAGGGGTTGTGCAATGTGTACTGAATGCCCATTACACATGAAGGTGGAGTTATATTTTTGTTATGCTAACAACTCCTGGTAATGAATTGCAGATTGGACAGGCATCAATTTCGAGTGTGTTGACAGAGGTCAATCAATTTGAAGAGAAAGCAGAACTTGCTGGGCTGATGAACACTAAGGGGATTACCTTGTTCATAGTAATCTGTCGACAGAACTAAGGTTTACCTGTAGCCCCTGTGTGTTTTTGGACGAAGGTACAAAATCTTCAATAGTACAGAAGCACCCAGAGGTGTGCGTGTGTGTGTGTGTGTGTGTGTAGAACAGCACCAATTTCCTTCAGATTGTGGATAGAATCCAGATAGTCAAATGAATTCTGGTTGAATCATTGATTTTAAGTTGGAAAATGGAGTCTACTAAATGTGATATTTGACGTCCCCCTCCCCCCCCCCCAAAAAAAAAAAGAAGAAGCCAACACAATCCTAGGTTGCATTAACAGAGGGATAGAATCAAGATACCACATCCAGTTTTGGTCACCATGTTACAAAAAAGATGTTGAGATTTTGGAAAAAATGCAAAGAAGAACAACTAAGATGATTAAGGCCCTGGAGACTAAAACATACTAAGAACGGTTGCAGCATTTGGGTTTGGCTAGTCTAGCGAAAAGAAAGACTAGGGAGGACATGAGAGCAGCACTCCAGTATTTGAGAGGCTGCCACAAAGAGGAGGGGATCAATTTATTTTCCAAAGCATCAGAAGGCAGGACAAGAAACAATGGATGAAAACGAACCAAAGAGAAAAGCAACCTGGAATTATGGAGACACTTCCTCAGTGAGAACAATTAACCAGCTTGCCTTCAGAAGTTGTGAGTGCTTCATCATTGGGGTTTTTTAAGAAGACCCTGGGCAGTCTGTATAGGGTCTCCTGCTTGAGCAGGGGGCTGGACTAGAAAACCTCCAAGGTCCCTTCCAGCTCTATTCTGATTCCTCTATTCATATGATTGCAATTTTGGCGTTTGGCAACTGGCTCCCTTTTAAGATGTTTGCAACCTCTTAAGGTCATGTGATTGCAATTTGCAAGCTTCCCAGCCTACTTCCAACAAACAAAATAATTTGGGGAAGTTGGATTCACTTAACAACCATGTGATTTGCTTCACAACTATGTGAGTCATTTAAAGATCGTGGCACAAAAGATTGTAAAATCGGGTCAGGTCATGTGATGATGAGCTTGTGGATGTGTTGCTTAGCAACCAAAATTTGGTCCCAAATGTCATTAATTAAGGTCATAATTATGATCATAAATTAAGGACTACCTATAGAGCAGGGATGTCAAACTCCCAGCCTGCGGGCCGCATGCATCACGCACTGGCTACACCCATGCCCAGTGTAGCAAAGGGGGGGGGGAAGTCCCGGTATGTCATGTGACACTGACATGATGCCATGAGTTTGAAGCCCTGCTAGGGAGCCTAACAGAACGCTATATCTTATTTAATGCTCTGACATTCCTCTGAAGTAAATGTTATAAAAGTTGAAAAGCTTATTGTAGCTCTCAAAAATCAACTGATCACAACTATAGATCAACTGATCTATTGGAGGGAGGGGTTAAAATTCAAGATGGCAGTCACAGCTGCACAAATCTGACATCTTTTAATTTTGTTTTAATGTCCTACTGCAGACAGTCTGAATCACATCCAAACTTTGTCAAGGAACTTGGAGTACTCATCTCAAATGATCTAAGTGCTAGAGCCCACTGTAACTACATAACCAAAAAGGCATTGAGAGTTGTTAATCTAATCCTATGTAGCTTCTTCTCTGGTAATATCACATTACTAACTAGAGCATACAAAACATTTGCTAGACCTATACTTGAATATATCTGGAACCTATATCATGTATCTAATATTAACACAATTGAAAAAGTCCAGAAATATTTCACAAGAAGAGTTCTCCGCTCCTCTATTCATTGCAGAATACCTTATGCCACCAGACTTGAAACTCTAGACCTAGAAAACCTAGAACTACACCGCCTCCGGTCCGATCTAAATATAGTATATAAAATCATACCTGCAATGAATACTTCAGCTTCAATCATAACAATACAAGAGCACACAATAGATACAAAATCAAGGTTAACTGCACCAAACTTGACTGCAGAAAATACAACTTCAGCAACAGAGTGGTCAATGTTTGGAATACTCTACCTGACTCTGTGGTTTCTTCCCCAAACCCCAAAAACTTTAATCTTAGACTGTCTACTTTTGACCTCACCCCCTTCCTAAGAGGCCTGTAGGGGGTGTGCATAAGCGCACAAATTATGCCTACCATCCCTGCCCCATTGTTTCTTTTTATTTTCCTTATAAGTATCTATGTCATGTATTCAAAACTATATTTATTCTTATATCTGTATCTTGTAAGCGATTGATAAATCAAATAAATACTAAATACTATTCTTTTCTAAAATGCAGGAGGGGTTATTATTATTATTATTATTATTAGTTATTATTATTATTATTATTAATTGTACTTATATACCGCCCTATTTCCCTGACAGGACTCAGGGCGGTGCACAGCCAAATTAAAATACAGAGGACAATACACAATTAAGAACAGTTAAAAGACCAAATATAAAAGGCTGAAATTTATAAGAAGTTTAAAAGCCAAACTAGATAAAAACCAGATTAAAATCCTAAAAATCCTAAAAACCCCTAGGCCAGACCGGCTTGATGAAATAAATAAGTTTTCAACATGCGCCGGAAAGTCAGGAGATCAGGGATGATCCTCATCTCCGGGGGTAATTCATTCTACAGGGATGGTGCCCCCAATGAGAAGGCCCGCACCCTCAGGATCGCCAGCCATCCAGCTGGCGGCACCCCAAGGAGGCCGACTCTACGGGAGCGTACTGGCCGACGGTAGGCTGATAATGGCAGGAGGCGGTCCCGCAAATATCCTGGTCCCAAGCCATGGAGCTCTTTAAAGATGGTAACCAAGACCTTGAAGCGCACCCGGTGGACCACCGGGAGCCAATGCAGCTCACGCAAGAGCGGTGTAACATGGGAGCCCCGAGGAGCCCCCAACACCACCCGCACGGCCTCATTCTGCACCAGCTGGAGCCTCCGTGTGCACTTCAAGGGAAGCCCCATGTAGAGAGCATTGGCATAGTCTAGGGTTCAGCTAAAATATGTGGGGTTCCAATGCAATCTTCTCACCAAGACTGGAAAACTTATTGTGAGTCACAAAACACATTTCCTGTACTTGAACAATGAAGGACTATTAATATTTCCCCCTCTTGTCCTGCATATATGCTGTGATCCACCCACTGAGTGCCATAGTGGTTCTAATGCTGAAGATACTTTCAGCCCTGGCAGTTCGAGTCCATGCATGGCATGGCAGGGTAAGCTCCTGACACTTGCCTCAGCTTCTCATCCATCTAACAGTTTGAAAGCAAGCAGATAGATCGATACCACTTTGATGGGGAGACCATCTGATGCTCTGTGCAGACAGTCAGATTCCCTACAGTTCTGAACCTTCCTGGTTGCACAGCCTGTTTGTGAGGCAGCTCTGGGAAGGGAGTGGCCCTTAGGTGACACTGCAGGAAGAGCCAGTTGTCTTTCTTTCTGGTGTGAAGCAGTGGTGGGATTCATTTTTTTTTTACTACCGGTTTTGTGGGTGTGGCTTGGTGGGCATGGCAGGGGAAGGATACTGGAAAATCTCCAGTCAGAGGTGGGATTTGCCGGTTCTCCAAACTACTCAAAATTTCCACTACTGCAGGTTCTCCAAAACTGGTCAGAACCTGCTGAATACCACCACTGGTGTGAAGCCAGCTTTCCCTCCTTTGGCACACTTTGGGAAGTACACAAGCATGTACTATAACAGGACTGGCACTTTGGCAAGCCAAACTACTACTCTGCAATAACATTGCAGTCTCCTAGTTACTCTAACATCATCATCATCATCATCATCATCCATCCAGAAGTTGTGATCTTCAACTTTTCTTCAAAAGGTTAAACAGTCAGCCAAATTGCCCTCCTGTGGTCTAAAGGAAATTATACTATTTTTGAAATGTATAACTCTCTATAAAGAACTGTATGTGTGTCCCTCCTCCTTTTGGAGTGATTTACTTCCTCTTTGATCGTAATACATAATGGACATTCAGGGTTGTATTTCTCACCTCTTTTCATCCTTTCCACATCTTGGCTTTTGTTCTCCGTTCCGCTGAATTACTCAGAGGAAAAAAGTGGATTTTCAGTAATGCTGTAGAGGTCCATAACTGCAACGAGAAGGACATAGTTTGTTATTTTTCCTGACACTTTTTCTAATTGACAAAAGAGAGACGGTGTATCTGCTTTGGTTCTCATTATGTTATAACTCTTCTTCATTTGCTACAGATAATGAAAGAACCTTAATAAACGGTTGAAATGAAAACGCTAACAAGAAATAACAACAAGCAATTTTAACTTATATTGATAGAAGTCTAGTTTCCAAACGACAGGAATTAATCGTTCTACTTTTGTTTGTTTTGTTTTATTTTTATTTATTTTTTTGTTTTGCATTGATCATACCCTCTCTCAGGTAGCATCTCCAATTTGGGACATCACATTGCAAAAAGAATTCAAATTAGTAGCACCACAGATGGGCTGGGAAGGAGATCAAGAACAGGAAACTAAATATTTTGAAGAGGAACTGAAGGAACTGGTTGATTATCCTTGAAAATAAGAGAAGGGATACAACAATATGCTTATTCTCTATCAAGCTGGATTCAGACATCCATCACTATTTTCTAGACTATTTTATTTCTTCTAAATAAAAAATCTCCCTTAGATTGCCTAGGTTATAACTATTTTTTCTATGATTTAGTCTTATGCTAAACAGATACTGTAGGAATCACCTGGAACAGAGGTGGTATTCACAGGTTCTGACCAGTTCTGGAGAACCGGTAACAAAACCTTTGAGTAGTTTAGGAGAACCAGCAAATACCATCTCTGACTGGCCCCGCTGCCATCTATTCTCTGCCTCCTGAGATTGCCCTGCACAGGAGAACAGATCTGAAAAGTAGGTTAGTGGGTTGGGGAGGGAATGGGATTTTGCAGTAACCTTCCCCAAGGAGTGGGGTGGGAATGGAGATTTTACAGTATCCTTTCCCTGCCACGCCCACCAAGCAATGCCCACCAAGCAAAACCCATCAAGCCACACCATGCCCACCAAGCCACGCCAACAAAACCGGTAGTAAAAAAATTTGAATCCCACCACTGACCTGGAAGATAACTGATCAAGTAATCAATTTTCCCTTCTCGTAAGTTATTCACCTCTAGAAAAAGAAACTGGATGGAAGTACTTTAGATATAAACTAAACTCTACTATAGAATCCCTGAGAATTGATTAGGGATAAACCCAGATTAATAATTGAAATAAACTTAGGTAATTAAGCCTGATAGGTTTTACATAGCAAAGTCCATGCTTTATAATATTACCGATTCAGACTGTCATTTCTTTAAGCTTGGAATCAGATATAATTGCATTGAATTGGGAACTGGAATTGATTTAGGTTATTTTGCCTATCCCAGGGAGCAATTTTTACTTTTGGGCCAGATTGCTGTGTATAGACACTTAGCTGGTTCTTAAGGAAAGAAAGTGGGCATCCATGTAAATTCTATAGATAGATTATGATAGATAGATAGATAGATAGATAGATAGATAGATAGATAGATAGATAGATAGATAGATAGATGACAGGTAGATAAGTAGATGGATGGTAGTTAAGTAGGTACAGTAGATAAATGGATAGATGATAAATGATAGATAGATAGATAGATAGATAGATAGATAGATAGATAGATAGATAGATAGATGGATGGATGGATGGATGGATGGATGGATGGATGGATGGATGGATGGATGGATGGATGGATGGATGGATGGATAGATGGTTGGATGGATGGATGGATGGATGGATGGATGGATAGATAGATAGATAGATAGATAGATAGATAGATAGATAGATAGATAGATAGATAGATAGATAGATAATGGTAGAAAAACTTTGGAAAAGGGGGCACTTTTCTCTAAAGACACAAGGATTCTTAGGTGTTCAAGTTGTGGTTTGTTAATGTTGCAATGGCACAAGTGATGACCTCAGAAAGATTATATATCCTGCTATTCTGCTATAGTCTTTGTCCCAAATTGTCTCAAAAGTAATAAAGTTATAGGACTTAGTTAGGTACTTCTGAGTCAGGGGAGGGTATGAATGAATTTGTTTTATCTTCTGTCTTCAAAGATTGTCTGTAATTTTTCCAATACATCCCAGTGATCACTTTAGTCATCCACCCTCCTTATCCATTGTTTTCTTTTCTTCTATTTTTTGCAAGAGCAACCATTTTTAAAGTCCATCTTCTGCTTGCAGCATATGACCAACTTATATAAGTTTCTGTTCACTGATGGTTGCCTCACATCAATGTAATCCAGGACTTGTTGGTTCTTCTTTTTGTTCATGGTAGTCTTAATAACTATAGTTTGAAGGCTACATCTTCAAACTATATAACTTAATAACGGTCGAGAAAAGTCCCAAAATGAGTCAAAGTTCGTTTAACAACTGTCTCACTGAGCAATATAAATTTTGGGCTCAATTGTGGTCACAGTTAAGGATACTTATAGAACAATCTTCCAATTCGACCATTCTTGTAATATATTCCTTGTAAAAGTTAAATAAGCATAGGAACATTGTAGATTTTAGTTGAACATTAGAAAAAAAATTCTATCAATAATCTACCAGTTGTCAAGATATATAGTGGGATCCTTTTAAACAGATGTGTTGAGTTAGTGCTGGAAGTTTGCAAGCTTACCACTAACTGAAAATATCAGGTTCTGTTCCATGAAAATGAGAATGCTCCATTGGATATCGGGCATCTCCTTTCTTGACCACATCACAAATGACACCATTCAACAACATTGTGGTGTGGCACCAATTATAGAGAAGATGAGAGAAGGCCAACTCCACTGTTATGGACATGTCCAGAGAGCAGCACCTTCCACTGTGGCCAAGACTGCCTATCAACTATGAAGTTGACTGTGCAAAGTAGTGTTCAATGATCCAAAAAGCAGACCCTGCACCTGTGGGAGTACATGAAGAAGGAGAAGGAGGAGAAGGAGAAGGAGGAAAGGGAGAAGGAGGAGAAGGAGGAAAAAAAGGGGGAGAAGGAGAAGGAGGAGAAGGAGGAGGAGGAGGAGAAGGAGGAGGAGAGTTCTGTACCATGGATCTTATATAATTTGCCCAATTGTGACTCTACTAACTTATAAAAAGGACAACAATTAGAGAAGTGTATGAATTAGTCTAAGTTGGGATTGCTTTCCCCAAGCTGGTATTTTCAAGTTTCTGGGATGTGACTTGTGTCAAAAATCAGAAGGAATTTTGGTCTCTACCTAAAAAGTTCCTGTCCACGTTTGAAAGTGACAAGAAGATAACCAATCAAAGTCATATTTCTATTCTTCTGAATTCCCATCCTTGTGAAACAAGAGCAGCATACTGTATGTCTATGGAGATTCTCAGTCATCCAGGTCATGGTTGTCCCAAAGGTGCTTTTTCAAAAGGCAACTGGACTTTCTTGGGTTTTTTTGCCTTGAAAACATTTTACTTCTCATCCAATAGGACTGAAGAAGCTTCTTGAATGAGAAGCGAAACGTCTTCAAGGAAAACCAAAGAAAGTCCAGTTGCCTCTTGAAAAAAAAAAGAAAAGCACCTTTGGGACAGCTTTTATTTTTCTTGCGCATAAATTTTTCCAATAACGGCTGAAAAAAGAAGAAGAAAAGAAATGCAAAGATACTGATATTATTTCAGCTGGGGTGGGGGGTGGAGGGGGAAATGACTTCCTTTTCTGTTTGTTTGTTTCTCCTTCGCTTTTTTGTTTAGACTTTTTCATGATCTGGAAACAGAGATCTTAAATTGCATCAGTACCCAGCATGAACCAAAGCAAAGAAACTTTGTCTTTAAAAGATATTCTTATTTAGTGTAACAGTTTGCTTTAGTTCTGAACTTAAACCCACCCACTGCTGTTTGCAATACGAGTCTGACTGGTAAGCTCCTCAAACTCAGCCCACAAAGAGAAAAATCGGTGAACGGGAAATAAGAAGTTGTTTCAATTGACAAGTTATCTGACATAAAATAGCGGATTACGAAAGAGAGGGCGATGCCGACAAATGTTTTAAAAAGATATCTTTTAATGGAGTAAGGGGGAAACATCCTTTTACAGTATCCCTGGAGAATCAGACAAAGAAATGGATTTACATACGGATCAGCACTTTACTGCTTTTTGGGAGATCGTGGTCTGCATTGTTGATTCAGATATTTATTCCTTTTGAGAACCGAGCACGGAGAAAATGTTCTCACTGGATGTTTTATTGGATGACTGGGTTTCTAATATTATGGAAAAGAGCCAGAAAGAAACAACTCTTTTTCCCCCCTCCTAGCTGTGCATAACAATTTTAGACTCATTTTTAACATACTCCTGTTTATATTTGCCTTCTGCTGAAGCTACACTCCCAGGCAATAAAAGCATTTCTTCATTAGAAGCCAGCTGCTCTTCTTGATAATTTACGTTCCCTTTCCTGCTTTAGCTTCAGCATTGTACAGGTAGTCCTTGACTTATAACAGAGCCCAAACTATCTGTTGTTAAGCGAGATAGTTGTTAAGTGAGTTTTGCCCCATTCTATGACCTTTCTTGACACAGTTGTTAACTGAATCTGGAGGAGAGGATGAGCCCGAGGGGAGGGGTTAAATGCATCATAAGTCACGAGTCCCTGCGTGCCCACAAGAGATCTCAGTCCAGCCCACTGTTAGATTTCTTTAAGAATCCAAAACATTTGGTTTATAATATATGGTTGTAAGTCATGATGACTCATCATTTTACTGAAGCCAGGATACTGATTGGCTGCAAGAAGCAGGCTTACTATAAAGCAGGAAGCCAGAGAGCATATCTCTCTGTCTCTCTCCATCTCTCTCCATTGATGTGTTGGAGCTACGGTGTTGCTGTTTTGCCTGCTAACTATGATGGTTAGTTTTCTACTGTATTGACTGATGAACTGTGTATGAATATTGGACAGAATCTTGGACTGTGCCTATATCCTGTATATAAAACCTTTACTTTAATACCCTTTAACTTCTGTGGTTGTGTGACTTTATGCTCATTGCTACAACTTTGCACACTGCCTCATTTGCTGCATACTCCTTGTAACCAAGGAAACTCTGCTAATACTTATCATTGGTTATGGGCCCAGTACCAGGCCCATGCCCAGGCCCAGTGTCAAAGGTGGTTAACGTGAACTGAATGAGTCACTGTACAGAAGGTTTATTGTGGTATATGGTTGATGTAAAGATGGCACAAGAATATATGTCCAGCTTAGCTATGATTACCCAGTTGGATGGCACTGACTACGTTACCTGGTCCACCAAGTGCAGTTTGCTCTTGAGGAGAGAAGGACTATGGAATGTTGTTGTCGATCCACTGGATGTAGACGCTTTGGATACCTCGAACGATGTTGACCGAAAGAAGCTAGATGATTTTGCCAGAGACGAGAGAGCTTTGTGCGTTATTAGACTTACTCTTGGTGATTCACAGCTTGTGCATGTTTGTGGTGTGGAATCTGCTGTTGAATGCTTGAAGACCCTCAAGAAGCTCTATGTTAGAGACAGTGTTGGTTTTCATATTAATCTAACATGAAAGCTGTTTAGAGCGCGTATGTGTAAAGGCGGTGATATGCTTGTTCATTTGGAGCACATGAAGAGAGCTCTTCAACAACTTCATGAACAGGAGCTGATTTTCTCTGAACTTCATCAAGTCTATATTATCCTTTCCTCTTTAGATGACTCTTATGATGACTATGTATCTTCACTTGAAGTGTTAGACAAGGAAGAAATGACTTTGACTAACATAACAGGGAGGCTAATAGAAGAGTCAAGACGGCGAAAGGACAGACAACAACTGAGACAAGATGAACAGTCTACGGCTGAGGAACAAGTTACAGTTTATGTTGTTAAAAAATGTTATATATGTGGGTCTAAGGGTCATTTGGCTAGAAATTGCAAGAAGAAAAATACACAGGGTAGAAAGTTGAAAAATAAAAGCAATAATTTAGCTGTGTGTAATACTGGTTTAGCTGGAAACCATGATAAATGGGTTGTGGATAGTGGAGCATCATATTGTATTACTAATAGAAAGCAACAGTTTGTTAACATTGAGAACAGTGCTCAAAGTATTTCACTGGCTAATGGCTGGAAGCTCAAGGCTTCAGGACAAGGTAATGCATTCTGTTCATGTCTATATGAGGAGTTGCCCATGCTATAGGTGCCTAGCATGACATATCAGTTGTTATCAGTGAGTGTACTGATAAAAGCGGGGTATACGGTAACATTCAAAGGGTTAGAATGTGTACTAGAGAAACAAGGTAAGCGTGTTATGGCTAAACTTGATAATGGCTTGTTTATGTTACAAGATAACCCAGGATAAATAAGGTGGGGTTTGAGAACAGAAAGCCACATGACAAATGTATTCATCTATTACACAGATGTATGGGACATGTTAAGTTTAAAGCATTAAGAAGAACTGTGGAATTATCAAAAGGTATCAGGATAAACCCCTGTAATTACTATGTAGATTGCAATGTTTGCAACAGGGAGAAGAGTAAAATAACTCCTGCTAATAAAAGAAATGGTTTTAAAGCCAGTGAGCCTCTACAAGTGGTAGTAGCAAACTTAATTGGTCCAAAGGAACCCAGCTTTGGGGGAACGAGGTATATATTAAGTATTGTAGATCTATATTCTCGATATGGATTTTGTTATTTAATGAAAAGCAAGGCTGAAACATGTCAGAATTTTACCAATTGGTTGAGGTTTGTGGAAAGAAAGACAAAACGTAAAGTCATGACATTAGTGACTGATAATGGATCAGAGTTCACTAATAATAAGTTCGTAACTATGTTGAAGAAGGCAGGGATAGACCATAAACGGTCTGCGCCTTATAGACCTTAACATAATGCCTATTGCGAATGGAGAGGTCAGACATTAGAAACCATGGTTAGAGCTATGCTCAGTGATTCAGGTTTGGATAAGAAATTGTGGGGAGAAGCTACAAAATGTGCTAATAATGTAGTCCACACAGCAACGAACGAATTGCCGTTTGTTCGCTGGCATGGTAGACAACCAGATCTCAGTTATTTCCATGTTTTTGGGACCCCTACATGGGTACATATCCCAGCTCAGCTAAGAAGCAAGGAGCAAACTAAAGCTAAAAAAATGTTTTTTGTGAGATCTAATCACAGGTCATTTAGATTTTGAGAACCAGGCACAACTAAGGTTTATCGTAGTGCGAATGCAAAGTTCCTAGAGCACATAGGATGGGAGAAAATAGACCAAGATATGTCATTGTAGAATCAAAGGTACCAATTAAGAATAATGATAATAATGGATCTGTAGAAGAAACACTAAGTTATGATTCAGATATAGAGGAATCCTCTGTCTCTGTGAAAGAGGAAGAAGTAGATGAAAGCTTGATAGGGGAGGTAAAAGAGGAGTTTACTCAGGTGACTAGTCCAGTATTGCCCAGAAGGACTACTAGAGTGTCATGATTTCCTGATAGATACCAGGCTAATATTGCTCAGCAAATAGGTCTTGAACCTTTTAACTATGAAGACATTAAGTTTTACTCTGAAAAAGAGTGAGTAGTTTGGAATGAAGCTATGAAAAGGGAATTAAAGTCATTGACTGAATTGAAGGTATTTGATGAAGTCAAACTTCCAAAAGGTGAAAAAGCAATTGGGTGCAGATGGGTTTATAAACTTAAAAAGGATATGGAAGGAAATATGACTCATAAGGCATGCCTAGTCACCCAGGGTTTTACTCAAACAAAATTAGACTAAGACAAAGTTTTTGCTCCAAGCCTAAAGGCTAGCACTTTAAGAGCAGCGCTAGTATGGGCAGCAAAAAATAGATACGTAGTGAACCATATAGATGTTGAAACAGCATACTTGCACACACCATTACAACAGTTGGTCCAGAATGCAGCCGCGCGGGTGATTGTGGGTGCCCCTCGGAGCTCCCACGTTACACCGCTTCTCCGCAGGCTGCACTGGCTTCCTGTGGCCTACCGGATTCGATTCAAGGTGGTACTGATGGTATTTAAAGTGCTCCATGGCTCGGGACCTGGGTACTTACGGGACCGCCTACTGCCATCGTCAACCTCCCGCCACCCAGTACGCTCCCACAGGGTTGCCCTTCTTGGGGTACCGCCGCCTGGCCGTTGTCGGCTGACGGCCCCGAAAGTTCAGGCTTTCTCTGTGGGAACTCCCTCCCTATGGAATGATCTTCCCCCGGAGATACGGGCTATGACGGATATCCTGACCTTCCGGCGCGCAGTGAAAACCCTATTTTTTAAACAGGCTGGCCTGGCCCAGTAACTGTGTCTCGGTTTTAATTCAATTTTAATTGGGGTTTTATTAGTTTTAATTTTTAATTGATTCCCTTGGATGGACACAGCCGGATCAAATTGTTTAATGTATTTTTAATTGTATTTATTGTATATTTATTGTGTGTTTTTAGTAGGCTGTACACCGCCCCGAGTCCCTTTTTGGGAGAGGGAGCGGTATAAAAGTTTAATTAATAAATAAATAAATAAACATACTATATACATGAAAAAGCCTCTGGGAATAGATGATAATAGGAAGGAAACGGTTTGGTTATTAAAGAAGAGCCTATATGGACTTATACAATCAGGCCATGAGTGGAACAAATGCATAATAAAGGAACTAAACAAAATAGGTTTTGAGAGTGGTTTGGCGGACCCATGTTTGGTAAAAAGAAAAAAGAATGGGGTGTTGGAATTTTTATTACTTGTTTACTGATGATATTGCCATAATCACTAAGACTATGCAGGAAACTGAGAACATAATAGACAGTTTGCAAGCAAAGTTCAAGATAAGAACATTAGTGGAAATTAGACTATCTTGGATTTGATATATGTAAGACACAAAAAGGGTTCAAGATATCACAGGTGGATAAAATAATCACTTTATTAAAAAGTTATAAAATGGACCAATGCAAAACTTCCAAAACTCCTATGGGGAAGGAGTTTAACAATGATAACACTGATAGTCCTATATTTGATAAGGAGATTTATCAGTACTTAATAGGTAGTTTGTCATATTTGGGAAATTGGTCAAGGCCGTATATAGCTTATAGTGTAAATCAGTTGGCAAGGTACACTATAGAGCCCAATGTTAAACATTGGCAGGCTGCAAAGCAAATACTTAGATATTTGAAGAACACTTTGAATTATGCTTTGTATTTAGGACCCGATAAAGAATTAAGTCTCACTGCATATTCTGATGCAAGTTTTGCAAACGATGTCAAAACAAGGAAATCAACATCTGGTCTGGTAACAATGCTAGGGAATGCATTGATAGAATGGCAGTCAATTAGACAGCAACATATCAGTCTTTCAACAATGGAAGCTGAATTTTCTTGCTTATCTTTGTTATGTACAAAGCTAATTTATTTTAAACAACTCTGTTTAGATATCGAGTTGGATGTAACTAAACCATTTACTGTGTATGAAGATAAACAGGCTGCTATAAAAATGGCAACCAGTATTGCTGTTAAAACAAGATCAGAGGCCTTTCCCGGCGGTCGGCGAAGCGGGGCGGCTGCGGACGGGCGCTCGGCGGTGATGGACGGGTGCTCGGCGGCGGCGGCCCTTCCCGGCGGTCGGCGGAGCGGGGAGGCCGCAGGCGGGTGTTCGGCGGCGGCGGCAGTGGCAGTCGCGGCCTCCGGACTTGCTGTGATGGCGCTCCCTGTGTCCTGTGTGCCGGCGGCCTTGCTGTGGGCTCGGCGGCCTTGTTCGGGCCGCGGCGGTCGTGGGAGGCCCCAGTTGGTTCTGAGATGGGCCTGCTGTGGTCAGGGCGGCCCTGGAGCAGACCTGGGGCACCCTTGATAGCCCCGAAGATGGCGTGGAGGCTGGGAGACCCACGGAGGGGCTCGGCTGAAGAGTGGTGGTGCCGATGCCCCCGTGGGCCGCTTAGACGGAGCTATGTTGTCCCTTCCTTTCCTGGGGCCCCCGCCGGTGGCAGAGGTGGTGGGCCTGGGGGAGGGTCTGGCTCTGCCTGTGACTCTTTCCCCCCCGGGGGTCCCACCGGTGGCAGAGGTGGGACGACCGGGGGGAGGCGGCATATACCCCAGCCTGACTGGACTGCATCATCCGCGGCCAGAGGACGGCAGAGACCGCAGGCGCTCCGGGACTGTAGAGATGAGGCGGCCGGGTCCACGGATGTACCTGAGGGCAGAGCTTTGGGCCCTGAGGGATGCCCCCTCTCCCTTAGGTGGCCTTCGAAGCTCTCTAAGACCTTCCGTAATGATGGATCCTGGGATCCAGAGCGATGGTGGGGCCGGGGAAACCGGGGAAAGCATTGTAAACCTGGGGTCATCAAATTTTTAATGGGGTTTTTTAAGGGGGAAAGGTCCAGGGCGGGTGGGGGAGACAGCCCGCATGGAATTGGGGGCAGCCGGGCCGGCTTGCGCGCCTGGGGGGCCTCGGGGGTTTCCGTGTCGGGGTGGCAGACGGGGGGTGGGCAGCCGGGGGCCAATTCTATTAGCACGGTGACTGGGAGAGGTAGGTATGCGGGGGGTAGAGGGCCATATCCGGTTAGGGGATCGCGCTCCCGATGTTTACAAGCGGTAGCGCGCTCCGACC
The DNA here is from genome assembly GCA_023653725.1 of Bungarus multicinctus. Lineage (NCBI taxonomy): Eukaryota > Metazoa > Chordata > Lepidosauria > Squamata > Elapidae > Bungarus > Bungarus multicinctus. The sequence goes on along the minus strand of CM042842.1, from coordinate 121,151,239 downwards.
CTCCTTACCCATCCTGCAGTCCTGGTTGTCCGGAATCTCAGGCCCTGAATACCCAGCTGCTGTTGTGCAATGCCAGGTCCGTGGTTAATAAGGCTCCCCTGATCTTAGAGTTGGCTCAGGAGGAGGCCGCGGACCTGGTAGGTGTCACCGAAACCTGGTTGGGCCCAGAGGGAGGTGTCCCTCTGGTTGAGATGTGCCCACCAGGTTTCCTTGCATTTCACCAGCCTAGGGCTCAGGGAAGGGGTGGCGGGGTGGCGGTGCTTATAAAGGAAGTCCTTTGTCCTAGGGAGGCCACTGTCCCTCAGACGGCTGGCTGTGAATCTCTTTTTGTGAAGTGGGGGCAAGGGGTTCAGATGGGTCTTTTGTTGACGTACCTGGCTCCCTGCCACGTCTCATCAGCCCTGCCCGGACTCCTAGAGGTAATAGCCGGGCTGGCGGTTGAGACCCCCAGGCTTTTAGTCATGGGGGATTTCAACCTGCCATCGCTCGGTGAAACCTCGGGGTTGGTCCGGGAGTTCTTGGCTTCCATGACGGCCATGGACCTGACCCAGTTAGTTTCTGCTCCCACTCACATAGGAGGACACATGCTGGACCTGATTTTTGTCTCTGGGCAGTGGTTGAATGACTGTAATTGCGGGGATTTAGTCATCACTCCCTTGTCATGGACAGATCATTCCCTCCTTAGACTGGACTTCTGCTCCGCCACCCCCCACCGCAGGGAGGCGGAGCCACTTAGATGGTTCCGCCCCAGGCACCTAATGGACCCGGAGCGGTTCCAGAGGGAGCTTGGGCCATTTCCTGAGTCTCTGGCTCTCAGCTCGCCTGGAGACCTGGTGGCCACCTGGGATGGGTTGGCCGCCGGGGCTCTAGACCGAGTTGTGCCTCTGCGACCTCTGACCCGGCACAGATCCCATTTGGCTCCATGGTTTACAGAGGAGCTACGGGAGATGAAGTGCCGGAAAAGACGTCTAGAGGGCATTTGGAAGGCGACTCGTTCTGAATCTGACCGAACACAGGTGAGATCTCATATTAAGACTTACCTTGTGGCGATAGGGGCGGCGAAATCCTCGTATTTCTCCGCCCTTATTGCGTCGGCAGGAAATCGGCCTGCCGCCCTGTTTAGAGTGACCCGCTCTCTACTTGAACCGAGAGCGCGGGATGACCTCTTGCAGGGTAGAGCAGAGGAGTTTTCTCGATTCCTGCATGACAAAATCGCTCAGATCCGGGAGCGGCTTAACTCCAATTGGATGGTCCCGGGGGAGGTGTCCGGGGCAGGTCTTGTGAATGTTATCTGGGGGGAGTTCGATCCTGTGACCGCCGAGGGTGTGGACAGGTTGCTGGGGAGTCTGAATGCCACCACCTGTTTATTGGACCCGTGCCCTTCCTGGCTGGTTTCGGCCGCCAGGGAGACGACACGAGGCTGGCTCCAGGGGATTATCAACGCTTCTCTGAGAGAGGGGTCGCTCCCGACCGCCTTGAAGATGGCGGTGGTGCGGCCCCTCCTCAAGAAGCCTTCCCTGGATCCAGCTGTTTTAAATAACTTCCGTCCAGTCTCCAACCTTCCCTTTGTGGCGAAGGTTGTTGAGAGTGTGGTGGCACGTCAGCTTCCTCAGTACCTGGAGGAAACAACTTACCTCGATCCGTTCCAATCGGGCTTCAGGCCTGGGCATAGCACTGAGACGGCATTGGTCGCGTTGGTTGATGATCTCTGGAGGGCTCGTGACAGAGGGTTCTCCTCTGTCCTGGTCCTATTAGATCTCTCGGCGGCTTTCGATACTATCGACCATAGTATCCTGTTGCGACGGTTGGAGGGGTTGGGAATTGGGGGAACCGTCTTTCGATGGTTCTCCTCCTTCCTCTTCGACCGTTCGCAATTTGTGTTGGCAGGGGGGGAGAGGTCCACCTCTAGGCCCCTGGTTTGTGGGGTGCCTCAGGGGTCGGTTCTCTCCCCTCTCCTGTTCAACATCTATATGAAACCGCTGGGTGAGATCATCCGTGGTCTTGGGGTGAAGTGTCATCTCTATGCAGATGACACTCAGTTATACATCTCCACCCCGGACCACCCCAACGATGCTGTGGGGGCTATGTCCAGGTGCCTGGAGGCCGTGCGGGATTGGATGGGCGGGAACAGGCTCCGGCTCAACCCATCCAAGACCGAGTGGCTGTGGTTCCCGGCGCCCCGATATAGCCAGTTGACTCCGTCGCTGGCTATTGGGGGGGAAATTTTGCCCCCCACAGAGAGGGCTCGCAATCTGGGAGTCCTCCTGGATGTGCGGCTGTCGCTTGAACACCATGTCGTGGCCGTCTCCAGGGGGGCATTTCATCAGATCCGCCGGATCTACCGGTTGCAGCCCTTTCTGGATCGGGACGCCCTGCGCACGGTCACTCAGGCCCTTGTCACCTCTCGCCTGGACTATTGTAATGCCCTCTACATGGGGCTCCCTGCGGGGAGCACCCGGAGACTCCAACTGGTGCAGAATGCGGCCGCGCGGGTGATCATGGGGGCGTCACGTAGCGCCCACGTGACGCCTCTCCTGCGCGAGCTGCATTGGCTGCCGGTGGCTCTCCGGGTTCGCTTTAAGGTTCTGGTTCTGACCTTTAGGGCGATCCATGGCATTGGACCAGGTTACCTACGGGACCGCATCCTACCGGTGATCTCCAGCAGGCCAGTGCGTGCACACAGGGAGGGCCTTCTCCGGGTTCCGTCAGCTGCCATGTGTCGCCTGGCGGTCCCGAGGGGTAGGGCCTTCTCTGTGGCAGCCCCTGCCCTCTGGAATACTCTGCCACCGGAACTGCGTACCGGCATGGACCTGAGGTCCTTCAGGCGCGCGCTGAAGACCTGGCTTTTCGAGCAGGCCGGCCTGGGCTGAGAGAGGGTTTTAATTTGTCTCCATTGCTTTTTAGTAATTTTAATTTGGGGGTTTTAAGGGGGTGGGGTGGGCTTTTATATTCGGCCAAATATTCAATTTAATCTCTTTTTAATTTTTGTATCATTGTTGGGGTTTTTGATTGGCTGTACACCGCCCTGAGTCCCTAGGGAGAAGGGCGGTATAAAAATTTTATAAATAAATAAAAATAAATAAATCAAAGCATACTTGATTTAATGTATCTGAATGTACAGCAATGTGTGGAAAACAAACTGATTGTGCTAAAGTATTGTGAGAGTGAACAGAATATAGCTGATAATTTCACGAAGGCACAAGGTTTTCAAAAACACAATTATTGTTGTAAGAAATATGGTTTAACACTGTAACACTGTAAATATACACTGTAACTTTGTGGATGTGTATATGTTGGATGTATATATATAGTAAACCAAAGGGGAGAATGTTAGGTTTCTTTAAGAATCCAAAACATTTGGTTTACAATATATGGTTGTAAGTCATGATGACTCATCATTTTACTGAAGCCAGGATACTGATTGGCTGCAAGAAGCAGGCTTACTATAAAGCAGGAAGCCAGAGAGCATATCTCTCTATCTCTCTCCATCTCTCTCCATTGATGTGTTTGAGCTACGGTATTGCTGTTTTGCCTGCTGACTATGATGGTTAGTTTTCTACTGTATTGACTGATGAACTGTGTATAAATATTGGACTGAATCTTGGACTGTGCCTATATCCTGTATATAAAACCTTTACTTTAATACCCTTTAACTTCTGTGGTTGTGTGACTTTATGCTCATTGCTACAACTTTGCACACTGCTTTCATTTGCTGCATACTCCTTGTAACCAAGGAAAGTCTGCTAATACTTATCACCCACCTTGAATGCCTTTCTTATTTCCCACTAATTTTCCCTTGACCATTAGTAGCTCAGATTCGTGAGTGGCCTAGAGGTGGAGCTCTCACTTCACAATCAGGAGGCTGTGAATTTGATCCTAGATAGAGGCAGATATTTCTCTCTCTGAGCACACTGAGAATATACTGTATATGCTGAAAAAAACTCTGCATTGGCGACAGGAATGGTATCTGGCCAGTAAACACTCTGCTCTATTCAGTTGCCCAGACTCCACCCTCAAAGGGATTATGGAGTTGTTAAAAGAGGATCATTAGCTGTTCAGATTCTTGTAGAGAGCTTAAGCTTGCAGTAAACTTTTATACTCATTTGAACTGCCTGAATTTCCTGATTTCCCTGGGCACTTGACAGAATCACTGCAGTGGTTAACTTAGTAACATGAATGAATCTGGCTTCCCCATTGACTTCACTGGTCAGAAGGTCACAAAATGTGATCACATGATCCCAGGATGCTGCAACCATCATAAACATGAGTCAGTTTCCACACATCTGAATTTTGATCATGTGACCCTGGGGATGATACAAAGGTTGTAAATATGAAAAATCATCATAAGTCACTTTTTTCTGTACCATTGTAATTTTGAATGGTCACTAAATGAATAGTTGTAAGTTGAGGACTAGCTATACTATTCATTTGGAAGATTAGAGAATTGCAGCACTCAGCCCAAATCCTTCAGTTCGAGGTCTGCTGCGTTCAGTGGCTGGAGCAGTTATCAACAGAAGGAACTAAGCAAGGAGTGAAGGAAGCAAAGGTTTTGGGCAATTGAACAGACCACAAAGGAAGTCAAGGAAAGTTCAGAAGCTAATGCTTACTTTCATTTGGGACATTCCATGGGCCTACAGCTCGTTTTGATGGATGAGCTTAGCTACATTCTATTGCCCCTTTGGTCCAGTTTTATTTGATGATGTGTGATAGGGATTTTAAACCTGAGGTGGCTACACAATTTCTTCAGTACAAGTAAAAACTCAACAGACCATGGCTTTTTAAAGCTTAATAGCAGTGCTAGATAACAATGGGCAGATATTTCTTCTTTGACGTTTCTGGGCTTGACGATAGCTAGTATGGAAAGGATCTTGAAATTGTAGTGCATAATAAGTTCATTCAGTCTGAAGGACAGGGCTGTTGAAAAGCCAAAGGCAATTTGAACTACTTGGATAAAAAAACATGCTTTCCAAGTAATAGAAAGTGATATTTCTGCATTATTCTGCTTTGTTCGAGCCTCACCTTAATTACAATCTCCAGAAGAATTCAAACAAATTGAATTAGGTAGCCAAAATGATGAGGACATTCAAAACCTAATCCTGTATCTTGTGTAAATTGGCGTGTGTTTGTGGGGGAGGGAAGCGGGTATTTATCAGAGTTGTTGAGAGCAACTTCCCAAGCACTCAATTTAGTTAGGCTCCTTGATTCAAACTTGACTGAAGTCAACTTACAATACATAGATAAGAACCTTTACTGCATGCTAGGATTACAACAATGCTTGCTAGGATTACAATATTACAACAGTGGATTGTCCTGTGCCAAAACAACTCATCTTATACCCACTGTAGTTCAATTCTGAGACTTTATTTATTTTTCCTATCATCTCCTTGAGTTGGTGGACTTTGTTTTTTCCTACCTTTGCCTTGAGTTTTGTGTTTGCAGGCTTGAATCCGAGCAACTGTTGGTTATTAGTCTGATAGCTCAGTCCTTAAGCTTGTAATTAAAACTTTCTTTCATTAAGGCTTGAAAAAAAACCTTGCCTGATGTTTCCAAAACTTGCCAACCCATAGGTTTCTAATGGCTGAAAAAGTAATTAACAAGCTCTTTCCAAAAGTGATTAGAAACGGAGGTAGATGAACTTTCAAAGGTGCTGACCATGCTTTGAGGGGGATGGTTATTCCTTCAACCCCTGGTGCCCAAAATCCATCAGAAACTGCTGTCTTGCAGTCTCCTCAAGAGGAGTGATTGTCTGGAGAACTTGTGAGTGATCTCTAAATCCTCTCCTTTGTCTGGAGAGGTTCAAGGAGTTAATTTATTTTCCGGCTCTTTGTTGTTCACCATAGTCATCTTCAGTCCACCATTTTTTCCTCCAAAAATGAAAGTAATCACCTGTAAGAATGGTTTGGGAAATAAGCAAAACTTTCCTGAGAAGTTACTTTATACAACATTAGAGTGAACTCAAAAAAAAAAAAAAAGGGCAAGAGAAAATGCCAGCTATTTTGAATTAAGATAAAACAAAAGAGAGATTAAAGAAGTTTTCAGAGAAGGTAAATATTTCTCAACAAATTAAGTTTCTACAGCGGCAATTATCTATGTTAACACTAAGAGAAATGGAAATAAAAAATGAATTATGCAAAGCAACATTTTTTTGGGTTTGCAAATAAACTAGGGAAGTGGTTGGCATACAAATTGCAAAAAGAAAAATATATTGAAATTACAAGCAGGAGATAGTGTAATAACTTTTACAAGCTATACAAAATATGATGAATTATATTTTGAAGAGAGGAAAGATATATCAGAGAGCCGAGAAGAGGCTAATGTAGCATTAATGCATAAGAAGGGACAAGGTTTGACTTTAACAAGAAACTATTAGCCAATATTATTACTGAATGATTATTAAGTTGTTTACAGTGATTTTGGTTGAGAGACTGAACATAAATTTGCAAGACATTATTCATGAGGACCAATGTGGGTTTTTTAAACCTAAAAGACAGTCATAGGAAAAAATATAAGACATGTTTTTAATATTTTGGAATATTTGGGGTTCTGAAAAATTCTTACTCTCAAATTCTCTCCAATGGTATGTTGAGCAGAGAAGACTAAGGTGGAAAATAATGGCACTTCTTCCCTAGACTCCATCCTCTTCTACTGTTATCTTGGTAGTGGCTCTTCCTCTTGGCCATTCCCTCCAGATTCCGTTAGCTTTTAATTTTATTTTAGAACTTTTCAAGATTGTTTTAATGATAAATGGCCCAAACCCATTAATCTTTACAGTAGCAATAGCAATGGCACTTAGACTTATATACTGCTTTACAGTGCTTTACAGTCAGAGTTGGGCTGTACTTTTGTTGACAAGGGGCTTGCTGGTCATGCATGCTCGTGCCACTTTGAGGCTGAAACATAGCTTCAAAGAGGCAGCTAACTGACTCAGGCAATTCCGGTGAATACAGCAGGGTGGTGCAGATCTCACCTGGGCAGCCTGGGTGGGGGGAAACTTAGTTATTTAGGGAAAGCATAGAACAAGAGGTGGGTGGGCGGGCCCAGCCAGAGATCACAGCTAGGGGCTTGCCCATACCTCACTGACCCCCAGGCAGCCCACCACTGTTTACAATCCTCTCTAAGTGGTTTTACAGTGTCAGCCTATTGCCCCCAAACATTTAGGTCCTCATTTTACCAGCCTTGGAAGTATGGAAGGCTGAGTCAACCTTGAGCCTGGTGGGAATTGAACTGCCAAATTCCAGGCAGCTGGCAATAAGCAGAAGTAGCCTCCAGTAGTGCATTCTAACCACTACTCGATCAAGGCTAAATATTAGTAAATATTAAAAGTAAATATTAAAAGGCATCCAACTTTCCTTTGAGGATGAATAGGCAATGGTAGAAATAAGATTCAGGGGAAAATATGAAACACCACTAGACCCAATTTAGCCTGTGGTTTATTTTTAATTTCTTTTAAATGTTTAATTAGGGCTCCTTGTGTTCTCTGACCTTGACAGTTTTCCTGAAGATGTTTCAATACCCAAACTAGTAACATCATCATGCTGGTGGCACTGATCACTAACACTGATGATGTTAACTAGTTTGGGTATCGAAATATCTGCAAGAAAACAACTGAGGTCAGAGAGCACCAAGAACCCCTCACGTAAGCTGTGGTTCTCCTTTTGCTCAAGGTTGATCAGTAACTTGCCAATGTTTGCTGGGAATCCACTATACACTTTCTGTGTTTGCGTGCTTACTAAATTTTTGTTTTTGCTCTCACCATTAGAAAATTTCTCCTTTATTCTAGATTGCTTCTCTTCTTGTTTAGTTTTCACTCATTGTTTCTTGTCTCACCTGTTGGTGCTTTAGAAAATAGTTTGATTTGGTGCTTTAGAAAATAGCTACGTCTTTGTAGGAGCCCCTTAAATATTGGAACACTGCTATCATGTCTCCCTTAGTCCTTATATTAGATTAGACATACCCAATTCCTACAACCGTTCTTTGCATGTATTGGCCTCCAGCCCCTAATCATTCTTGTTCTTCTCTGCACTCTTTCTCAACATCTTTTGTATAATGTGCTGACCAGAACTGGATGCAGTATTCCAAACGTGGTCTTACTAAGGCTTTGTAAAACAGTACTAGTACTGCATGTGATTCTATCCCTCTATTAATGCAGCCTAGGATTGTGTTGGCCTTTCTTGGCAGCTGCTGCACACTGTTAGCTCATACTTAAGTGATTGTCCACTAGGACTCCAAAATCCCTCCCACAGTTACTGGATTTAAGCCAAGTTTCACCTAATCTGTACTTATACAGTTGTTTTCTCCACTATTATCTGTCTCTGGGGAACCATAACCTACTGGCAGCATAGCCTTGCTTCTTTTCATCTTCTAGCCATGCCTGAACTAAAAGCTGATTATAAAAAGAATGACAGGAAAGTGCTCCCCCTTTTAGTCATATTTTTATGAACTTCAGGAATTGTATGAAATACTCATCTATTCATGGGGCTGCCTTACCTTCTTAGATGCATTAGAGCAAAAGATTGAAGGTCTTGATTTCATTTTTAATTGCTGCTATTTCTAGTTGGGGGTGAAAAGCTAAGAATCAGCAGCAATCTGTCTAATTAAGCTACATCATGATATAACATCATTTGCATTTCTTTGGTTGAATTATTGCCTTTTCTTCTCTTTCAGAGGAATTCTCTTTCTTAACCGAATTAATCTTTTTCCCATCTCTGGTGCCAAAAATGTGGCAAAGAAAAAAAAAAGGAAGGAAATTGTTCAGCATGTTGGGTTTGCACCTTATTGAGTGTGCATATATATTTTCTATGCATTTACCCCCCTCAGACTGTGTCTACTGGCAGGTCATTTTAGCAAGTTTTTTTTTCCCTTTGTCTGCCCATATTTTGCTGTAATTGAAAGCTTATTTCCCATATTTAAGGTGCAAATTGCCCCCAACATTGGGCTTATTAATGGGCACATTCATTTTCTTTTCTTCTTGCATATTTGAGGGACTCAAAATCAATGTATTCACACCAAATAAAATGTATTTCTCATTCTATTGCTACAGCTTTTTTTTTCTTTCCAGTTTCAGCTTTCACAGTAAACTGTTGGAACTTACGTGTGAATTTTTATTTCAATCCGTCTTTCAAGAAACATTTTCCCAACTTTCCCAGAATTGTGTGAACTTTTTCTTGGGGAGAAAATGTACATATATTTCTCAGTGCAGCATGACTTCAGATAGCGCTGGAGAAGGAATGGCAGAACCTGGGGGTGGAGTGAAGAGCGGTTTCAGCCTAGAATCCTTATTTAGCCACAAGTCAATTAAGTGCAACCCTCTTTGAATGTCATTAACCTTTATCTAACTCTAAGCAGGTCCTAAATGTTTGTTAAGAAGATCCATATGCATAGATTTTTAGCAATAAATCAGTTTCATGTGTTGACCTGGTCTTTTGGGCCCTGACAGAACAAACTGTTCCAATTTGTTTTCTCAGATTGTCTGCAAATTTCCAAGATCATCAAATCTCACAAGAATTTAGTATTCTTGGGCAAAATGCCATGAATTTTCACCGCTTTATTATATTATCTCAAAATGGTGGGGGAGTTTATCTAAATTTTCAAGAACAGATGACCTCCTAAGACTTTAATGATTTTACTAGCAATACATTACTATTTCAAATGTAATTTAATCTAAGAAAAGATCATATATCATCATAGAGTACTGGAGACATCCTGGCATCAGTTCTACAGTCCTTGTGCTGTGCTTGTGTCTTTAGATGTTGCTGGTTGGGAAACTGTTTGTGTGTCTCCTTTTCCCCCAATGCACAATTAGTACTTGTCTGGATCAAGAGGCATTTTACAATAACTCTGCTTTATGCTGCTGGCTGTGGTACCTTTACATAATTTGAAAGGAAGTGAATGCTTTTAGGTCTGCTTGAAAGAAGTGAGATGAGTAGATTAACCACTACATCCCAATGCCAATATATCAAGGTTCTTTAAAAGCACCCTCATAATGAATACCACTGTGTATTATATATATATATATACTAGATGGAGCTATTAAAGTTCAGCAGACTCCCACATCTTGAGGGCTTTCTGAAATTGCTGCAGGGGAGACCTTCACATATTTTTATTATTATTAAACCTATTATTAAACCACCTTTCTGCTATTTGGTTTCCTATTGTATAGGCAAAGAGAACTGCAACTGGCACACATTTCCAATTTCCTATCCTTTTTGTTGATACTTCAATGCATGAAGTTGAATTTATCACTTCCTTATAACAACAATTAACTCTTACAGCCAGAGTAAGTTTAGGAGAACTGTTTGTGTAGTAATAGTAGTGTTAGTGTTCCATGTCTTCAACCAATGCATTTTGTTTTATTTTCTCCCTTTTTAGATAAAATATAGGCTTAATATCTTAAGAGTCTTATATTCCCCCAAAAGCTGAATCTCAATTTTGTCTGTGGTTATATTCTACCTTGAGACACAGTTTTGTCTGCAGAACACAGATCTGCAACTTGAGGTGTTTCATGATCCAAGCTTTATGAGCTTGGTTGCCCAGTGGTAATCATGGGTTTGGTTGCCCAGTGGTACAGAAAGTTCTTTACCAGCTTAGTTGGTTCATCATTATAATATGTTCTGGACCACAAATACAGGTAGTATTCAACTTACAACTGTTAGTGACCGTTTAAAGTTACAACTGCACTGAAAAATGTGATTTATGACTTTTTTCACAATGATATATTGTGACATCCCTATGATCATGTGATCAAAATTCATACCAGTGGTGAGATTCAAATTTTTTTACTACCGGTTCTGTGGGTATGGCTTGGTGGATGTGGCTTGGTGGGTATGGCAGGGGAAGGTTACTGCAAAATCCCATTCCCTCCCCACCCCACTAACCTGCTTTCCAGTTTTGTTCGCCTGTGCAGGGCAACAAAAGAAAACCCAGCCGATCAGCTGGGATTGGGAGGCAGAGAATAGATAGGGGCAGGGCCAGTCAGAGGTGGTATTTGCCAGTTCTCCGAACTACTCAAAATTTCTGCTACCGGTTCTCCAGCACTGGTCAGAACCTGCTGAATACCACCTCTGATTCAGATGTTTGGCAACTGACTCATATTTATGATACTTGCAGTATCTTGGGCTCCTGTAATCACTTTCTGCCAATTTCTGACCAGCAAAGTCAAAGGAAAAGCTAAATTCACTTAACAACCATGTTACTAACTGCAGTGAGTCACTCAACAATTTGGCAAGAAATGTCATAAACAGGGGCAAACTTTGCTTAACAAATGTCTCACTTAGCAACAGAAATTTGGGCTCAATTGTGGTCATAAGTTGAGGACTACCTATAGTGTAAGTTTGGCTTTTCATCAGTGCAGTGATGGTGTTACCTAGTTTGGTTAATAGCAATAGCAATAGTAAAAGCACTTAGACTTATATACAGCTTCACATCCCACTCTAGCCCCCAACAATTATTATTTTACCAACCTCGGAAAGATGGAAGGCTGAGTCAACCTTCAGCCAGTGAGAATCGAACTACCAAACTGCTGGTTGCTGGCAGTCAGCATAAGTATCCTGCAGTACACAATTCTAACCACTGCACCATTAATGAATGAAATGTCTGAAAGAAAACAACCAAGCTCAGAGGGTATAGGGACTCCTCATTTCAACCCTGAGCTACAAATATTCTCCTTTGTTGAAACCTACATTAGACTCATGTTATAATTTTATGTAATTCCTTACTCAAGATATGGGAAACCAAAATTCATGGCTTGTGATGACCCAGAGTGTAACACAAATGTAACAAAATCCAAAATATAAATAAATGTCCTTTAATGCCTCCAATGTGGCCCCACTGTTCAATAATTCTCAGTTGGAGATAAAACTTATTCAAAAATAGTCTTCAAAAGAAAGCAAAACAGTCCAAACTTAATGACCAGATAGAGATGAAATAAAAAACCAAAACAAACTACAATGAAGGAATTTCTACAACTGAACAGGATAAGTAATTACCAACTTCAAGGAGATAACAAGGCGCAGTCTGTTAGAAGGATGCCAACCAAGATAACTTCAGCCCAAAATATCACATGCTTTGCTCCTGACAATGCTGTATTTTAACTGTCTTTCTTATATACTATTCTTCCCAGCTGCAACCAATGAGGGGGATCATGGCTGCTTCCTCTCTCATAAGCCAAGTTGTTACCTTCTCCGTTCCTCCTTGCATGTCCTAGGATGAAGAGGGGATGGGCCTGGTTCTTTCTCTGACTCCCCAGTTGGCTTCTGCTCTTCCCCAGCCTCCTCCATGACCTCCAAAGCCACACCTCCACTCCCTGTCAGCTGTTCCTCCTCTCCTTCAGAGTCCGACTCTAGCAAGGGCATGACATGGCTACATGTAGAAGGCACTTGGAGTCCTAGATTTGTAGGACTTATAGTTTGTCCTTAAAATGATTGCTTAGGAATGATGATCTATTTCAGGTCCATGTTACCTTTTTACAGTCCATACAACCCAGTTTCAGTGTTTAAAAACGATTTGCTCGCATTAAAAATCGTATTTAAATATGCTTTTGAAATGCATTTTTATTCTGAACCAAATGAAAAGTAAGTTGGTAAGATTTATTTGAGCCAGAGACTGTCAGAATCTTGAAGAAGGATGAACACTGGCAGATCAGTAAATTTAGATCAGGTCTTCTTAGAATATGAATAATTAATTTCTTGAGAATCTCTATTTTCTGGGAGGGGAAGATCTGCTACAGTTGCTTCCTTTCCACATGACATGTCTCTCTCTTCTTTGCTGTCACCATCACTCTTCTTCTCCTCTGACACAACAAAAGGAACAACTCTTCCTCCTTCTCCTATTTATACGAATAGTATATGAGTAATTAATGCAGCAGTTTTACATGAATAAAAAGATTTTCATGACAAATCTGTCCAAGCAAGAGGCCTCTCCAGAAAGCAGATGCAGGAGGAAGAACAAAGTGTTGTGATGAGTAAAATGAAAACAGGTTTGGTCTAATGGTTAAAATGGTGCCCTAGAAACCAGGATACCATAAGTTCTAGTCTCAGCTTAGACATAAAAGCCAGCTGGGTGGCTTTAGGCCGATCACCAGGCAATAGTGAGTTCTAGTCCCACCTTAGTCATGAAATGGGTGGCTTTGGGCCAATCTCAGGTTTTGGGTTATTTGAGGAAACATCTCTTGCCAGTCACATCTATCCGACCTATTAAAGCAAGGAGCAGGGAATGTTGCGGGTCCCACCCCTGAGGGAAATACACCTGGTGGGACCAAGAAAAAGGGCTTTCTCCTTGGTGGGTCCCTCTCTCTGGAACATCATTCCCCCAGAGATTAGAATGACCCCCACTCTAGCACTCTTCCAAAAGGCACTGAAAATCTGGTTTTGCCAGCAGGCCTGGGGAATCCAGAGAGGGATGGAGCCCATCAAATGGCTAGTGTGATCTGCTATAGTCAGGGTGGTGGGTGGGTAGGAATTGGTTTTAGCTTTTTAGTTTTTGTTTAGTTTTTTGTTTTCCCAAATTTTGTTCTATTGTACTTTACTAATTTATTTCTTTTTGTTAGTTTTTATTGTTTTTTATTTTTATTTTTTGTTTAAATATGGTTTTACATTGTGTAAGCCACCTCGAGCCATCTTGGGCAAATAGGCGGCAATATAAGTTAAATAAATAAATAACATAAATAAATCACCAGGAGACACTGAGTTCTAATCCCACCATAAGTATGAAAAGCAGCTTGATGACTTTGGGGCAGTCGCTCTCTCACTCAGCCCAATTCACCTCACAGTTGTTGTGAAGAAAATAGGAGGAGAAAGATGTATTAGGTAGGGTCACTCACTTGAATTATTAAAAAAATAAAGATGGGATAAAAATGTAATAAATAAAAAAAAAAAGAGGGATTTTCTCCTTCAGATCCAAGATTTACTTGATGGAATGACCAAACAAAAAGTAGATGACAAAACACAATGATCCTCAGGAATTCTGAACAAATACTTAAAAATCGCTGTGAGATAAGATAATACCTGTGACTTTTCTTATCAAAAGCACAGAAATATTTTGTTTTGCATTCTCCAGGGACTTTTTAATCCTTCCTTCTAGATTACTGATTGCAAGTCTGAGGCTTTCTATTGGTCCTCTGTCTAAATGTTGGTCCAAATCTGCTTAAATATTTGAAGTCCATTTAAGATCTGCTAGGTCCTGCTATGTGCCACTGATTAACAACTTATTATTAAATTATTTAAAAGAAATAAGAAAGGAGAAAACATTACAAAAAAATAAGAAAGAACAAGAGATGTACGAATTTTCTTCTTCCTGTATATACATACATACATACATGCATGCATTTATTTAGAAAATTCATATGATCACCCAACTCAATCATGGTTACTCTGGGAGGCTTACAAAAATAAAATCCCAATAGAAAACTCAATATACTCCCATCTCCAACAATAAGCAAACCAAGAATTGATGGGTTCCCCAAGTCTACTGACAAAACTATGTCTTCAGGGCCTTTCGAAAGAGGATCAAAGTGGACTGCAATCTTATGTTTGCATTGATGATGTTCACAGGAAAAAGAGTCACAATGGAAAAGGTCTTTCTTCTCAGTCCAACCAGGCTTCCAGACCTGTAACATACCCTACCCCACCCCCCAATGGGTTGAGTAGATAGATGGTGTAGACTCTCCCAGGAGTTGCAGCCAGAGGTGGGATTCTACTGATTTAACAACTGTTTCGGTGATCGCATGCTTTGCATGCAGCATTTGAAAACCGCCAATTTACAGCTCTAAAACTTACCTTCTACTACAGCAATGCCAGTGAGTAAAACAGCTGAGGTGTGGCAATCTGCTGTGCCGCACCTCAGGTGAGCTGCAAAACATGAAACTTTAGGACCGACTAGGCAGGGGCGGGTGGGCGAGGCCAACCAATCATCATTCATACCGGTTCGCCTGAACTGGTGTGAACCGGTAGCAGCCCACCCCTGGTTGCAGCTCTTACTTGAAAAGTAGATGAAGTAGAAAAGTAGGTGAGCTATGACCAGCAAGGTGTTTTCACAACTGCAACTGAAGCAGCAGTTGCCTCCTTTCCTAGATTGAGGGACACTTTAAACTGTCACTCATACCATGGTCACATCAGCTGAGCAACATGCTCTACTTGGGGCTACCCTTAGAAGACCACTTGGACACCTTAACTGGTCCACAGTGTGCAAGCAGTAATGGACATACTTTGATATGCTCATGTAACACCTCTACTTTGCTAGCTGCGCTAGTTGTCAATTTCTTTCCAGGGCCGATTTAACCATTTTTGAAAGCCTCCTTTCCAATGCATCGATTTGAATGCTTTGTGCAGTTTGGCAATTAGAGGATGTGGCATTTCTGAATGCTACAAGAACAGAGTATTAGAAGGGCCCCTTATACTGTATTCCTCCTTCTCCAAGGATAAGAGGAACAGGCAAAGCAGCTGCTGCCACTGAGATTCCATTTTATCTCTGACCATCCTTGAAGAGCTGTTTTCATCTTTTATTTCGGCAGCCATGCTCTGCCTATTCGAGTGAAATTAGCTTTGCTGTTAGAGAAGGTGATGACAATGTCCCTTTAAGAAAGAATAGCAAGGCTCTGCTATTTTCAGTCTCTCAATGGGACTCGGTTCTTTCAGATTGAGACAAAACACATATGGGCATACTGACAACATACACTGGAACCTCTGCCCTGCTTTGGCAGATGTATTGTGGTAACAGTGACAGAGGAGATGGTTGACTCTGCTTTTCATCATTTATGCTGTTTCTCAAGGGAAATTTCCTCTTCTCTCTCTACTTTGCAAAAAGAAAAAAAAATCATGGAGGGTTTTTTTTCCCCTGTGGTGGAATACCCAGGGGGACAGACAGGCCAAATACGAATTGTTGACTGTAATAATAAGCATAATGGCTATTTTAATTTTTTACTCAATGAAATAATTTGCTTTAGACATTTATTTTCCTTTAAAGGAGAAGAACTGTCAGGCATGAAAGACCAGGTCCACACGTGAAGGTCCAATTAAACCGATGTGTTGCTAGAGCTATGGTGGCACTGTGGGTTATTGGAGGCTTTTAAGTAGAGATTGGACACCCATTTGTCTGAAGTGGTATAGGGTCACCTGCATGAGCAGAGAGTTGGACTAGAACAGGGGTCTCCAACCTTAGCAACTTTTAAGATTTGTGGACTTCAACTTCCAGAATTCCTCAGCCAGCAAGCTG
This sequence comes from Bungarus multicinctus, assembly GCA_023653725.1. Lineage (NCBI taxonomy): Eukaryota > Metazoa > Chordata > Lepidosauria > Squamata > Elapidae > Bungarus > Bungarus multicinctus. The sequence continues at coordinate 121,135,033 of CM042842.1, read as the reverse complement.
AGGAAGCTGGCTGAGGAATTCTGGGAGTTGAATTCTGGGAATTGAAATCAACAAGTCTTAAAGTTGCTAAGGTTGGAGACCCCTGGACTAGAAGACCTCTAAGATCCCTTCCAATGCTGTTATTCTGTTAAATTCTGTTATTCTTTTTCCAATTATAAAAGGAACATGTTTAGAATTCCAGAGTATGGGTGTATAATACACTTGGAGGAAGATTGCAGTATGAGAAAGCATTAAAGGAAGAATTAGCAGCTGGGGGAATGGAGCAACTGTCAATTCAAGAACAGCTGATGATAAAGGAAGAACAGACTTGGACTTCAGTGAACCACAAGGAGGCAAGCTAAAAGGTCAAGGAGAGGCCAGAAGTCTCACCAGCCCACCAGATGCTGAGAATCTATAGCCAGCCAGCAGCTGATTAAAATACCATTCTTTTTCCACTGTAATACAACCTGAAAAAGCTAATGCTTCAGCAGCAGTTCAGAACAGTAGGTGACAGCAGTAAAAGCCAACTAACTTGAAAGTGGCTAAGTACTGTTTTATAAACTCAGGCAACAAACAGAATTATACATAGGACAAACACATAGACATTACATATAATCAGGGGTGGGATTCAACCGGTGTACAACCGGTTCGGTGAGCACGTGTTTCGCCCGAACCGGTCCAAACTGGTAAAATCCCACCCCTGCGTATAATATAATATATTATACATAATGCATTGGCTTAATGATAAGCTTAGAGGTTAGCTAGAAGTGTTAAGCTAGATGTTAGGAAATTGTTTGTTGAACTTTATAAATTAAAAGTCTGAAATGAAGAAGGAAGATAAGTCTCCTGGCAGTCTGTTCCATTTCTCAGAAGAACCCCTCACGGCACCTGACTTTAAAGTGATGCAAGCATATTTTCCCCTTAAACGTCATCTGTAATGGGAACTTCTTGAAACTTGAAAATATACATTTTTTCATAAACTCAGTTAGTGTAGAGAGTAATGAACATGATCTTAAAAGGGAGGGCTTGGATCAGTCACCAATATATGGAATATATGACTTAAGTCCCAAAACAAGGAGGAAGCATGCATGAAAAATTCAAACAGACACCTCCCTAATTCATATGGGTATACACCACAGTCAGACCTGCATGATTTGGTTACTACAGTATAGTCAATGTTAGTAAAAGTAGTTTTAGGTTTCATATCGAGTGGATTGCTTGCTTGCTTGCTTGCTTGATTGATTGATTTGTTAAACATGTATAAGACAACAAGTATAATTATGAACATAATCAAGAACAAGGGAGTAAATACCGATAAATGGGGACAGTAAGACAGGGACAGTAGGCACGCTGGTGTGCTTATGCACACCCCTTTAAGGACCTCTTAGGAATGGGGTGAGGTCCACAGTAGACAGTTTGAGGTTGAAGCTGTGAGGAGTTGAGGCTGTAACAATAGAGTTGGGTAGGGCATTCCAGGTGTTGACCATTCTGTTACTGAAGTCGTATTTCCTGCAATTGAGTTTAGAGTGGTTTACCTTGAGTTTGTATCGGCTGTTTGCATGTGTATTATTGTGATTGTGGCTGACAAAATAATTGACAGGCAAGATGTTATAGCAGACAATTTTGTGAACTATGCTTAGATCAGACCACAGGCGGTGCAGTTCTAGATTGTCCAAGCCCAAAATTTCAAGCCTGGGGGCATAGGGAATTCTATTGTGAGTGGAGGAGTGGAGTACTTTTCTCAAGAAATATCTCTGTACCCACTCAATTGTGTTAATGTCCGCTATACAGTGTGGGTTCCAGGCAGATGAGCTGTATTCGAGAATTGGTTTGGCAAAGGTTTTATATGCCCTGGTTAACAATTCAATGTTGCCAGAGAAGAAGCTGCTCAAAATAAGGTTAACAACTCTTAAAGCCTTTTTGGCAATGCTATTACACTGAGCTCTGGGACTTAGAACATTTGAGATAAGTACTCCTAGGTCCTTGACAGAATGAGGGTCGTCTACGAGATTTCCTGGCTTGGTTTGCATAGTGGGATTGGCACACTGTGTCCACAAAAAACAATATCTAAAGAAAAAGTTTCTCCAAATACCTGATGGCATATCATACAGAAATATGTGTGAATTGGTTTTCTATAACCCTAGAAGGCAGGAGTCTAACCAATACATTAAAGTACACAGAAGTAGGTTCAGATTAGACAGCAGGAGTAACTTCTGGATTTTATGAGCTGTTAATCAATGGAATTGCTTACCAAATGAGGTGGGGAGTTCTCTTTCACTAGAGCCTGGATGGTTTTTGTCAGAAATGCTCCATGGATCCTGCATGGAGCAAGATATTGGGATAGATCAGTATTTTTTTTTAAACTTGGTAACTTTAATTTGCTTGCTGGGGAATTCTGGATGTTGAAGACCACATATATTGAAGTTGCAGTTTGAAAAAAAAAAAAACAGTTGGAATAAATGAACTCTAAAGTCTTGTTCCAGCTCTTATGAGTCAATAAATTCGATTTAAAAAAATAAGATACAGGTCTGCTTATTTTTAGGAGCTAAGCGTTGACATTCTTGACTTTTCTTTCAATTTTTCATACATTCGAGTGAGGGGAGAGTCCTGTTGGTGTTTTCTTATTTATTTATTTATTTTTAAATGACTAAATAAAATGCTAATCCGTTATCAACCATACAATATATTTTGAAGCATTAAAATATGGTCTGGGACCGAGATATTCCACATGGCTTTTTTCATGCTCACCCAGTCGAAAAAGAAGAGTGCAAACAATAACCACATTGCTGATTAAAGAAAGGGAGAAAAATAGAGTGCTGTTACCCACAACTAAGCTGTTCAATTGAACTGATTCCCTTGGGATATCAGTCAGTGGAGTCCAAAATGCTATTAGCTTTAATTTTGCACAAGAAGTGCAAAAACACAAAAAACAACAGCAACAATAACAACAACAACAAAAAAAAACCCTTTGCCTCTTTAAATTACCAAATATCTCTTGGGATTGAAAGGCATAAAGCTAGATTTTATTTTTTTTTTGAAAAAAAAAAAGAAAGAATACAAGTCTATCATGTCTATTACCCATAATAGAGGCAGGTTCGGTTTCTTTTTCAGATGAAATGGCATTTTGAAGACATATTGAGGAAAACTCTCGGGGAATGGTGATGATGAGAAGTTATTGTTGAAGAAGAGGGCCACATTTGATTCTTTGTCTGCTTGGGGATGGGAAGATATTGAGCAGAGGTTTGACCTAATATACTAGATGGTTATCCAGATATACTTGGACTTGAACTTGCGTATTAGAGAGGATGGGTTTATTGGTCACAATCCAAAATTCACCTATCCTGATCTATGGGCTTCCCAAACCCTTCCTTTTTGGTGAAGGGATTAGATGAAATACCTGCCCCATGGTGCTAGTTTACTACTAGTTATACACAGAAGGAACTTGGTGGCTCCGTGGCTAAGACACTGAGCTTGTTGATCAGAAAGGTCAGCAATTCAGTCGTTTGAATCCCTAGCACCGCATAATGGAGTGAGCTCCCATTACTTGTCCCAGTTTCTGCCAATCTAGCAGTTTGAAAGCATGCAAAAAATGCAAGTAGAAAAATAGGGACCACTTTGGTGGGAAGGTAACAGCATTCAGTATGCCTTCAGGATTTAATCATGCCGGCCACATGACCACGGAGACATCTTCGGACAGCACTGGCTCTTCGGTTTTGTAATGGAGATGAGCACCGCCCCCTAGAGCCAGAAACAATTAGCACGCATGTGCAAGGGGAACCTTTACCTTTTCCTTATACACAAATACCTTGGAGACAAAACATTCCAGGAACTTTCCATGCATGGGAAGTACCTGACTTGATGGTAATATGTGTGGGAAGGATTTAAACATTCTGGTAGACCACACATGAAGCCTCTGAACAACCCAGGAAAGAGTAAAAGTGACACTTCTTTCCAAATTTTTGGAAGGAGAGATTTGTTTGTCTATGGTGGCAAAAAAATCCAGGAGTTATGAAGGGAGCTGTAATTCATGACATCTAATGCCTTTTATCCCAAAGGTGCTTTTTCAAGAGGCAACTAGGTTTGTTTTTCTTTGAAGATGTTTTGCTTTTCATCCAGGAAGCTTCTTCAGCTCTGACTGGATGGTGGGGAATGGAAGGAGTTATACTCCTTGAAGACAGCTGGTCTTTTTGCATTCTTTTTTAGAGCATGGGTGTCAAACGTGTGGTGTCACATTGCCATCATGTGATATTTCACAATGTTTTCCCTATTCGTGGAGCTGTGGTGGGCATGGCCTGCATATGGTGAATCTGGCACATGGGCTGCCAGTTTGACACCCCTGTTTTAGAGAGTCTTGGCCTCCACACCCATTTGCACTACCCGGGTGACCCTGAAGACACAAATAAACCACCAAGTGGCCTCAATGACTCTATAAAAGAATGCAAATGACTAGTATCTGCAAGGAATATAAATCCTTCCATTCCCCACCATCCTGTCAGAGCTGAAGAAGCTTCTTGGATGAGAAGTGAAATATCTTCAAAGAAAAACAAGAAAGTCCTGTTGCCTCTTGAAAACGCACCTTTGGGACAACCCTGACCTGGATGACTGAGGATCTCCACAGACTAATGTTTTTTAATAAGCTTTGTTAGTTGTAAAAGATGCTAGCTAACTTCTGGTATATTCCCCCTATGATCCTGTTACTATATATTTGTCATTTCAATATAATCTTGGGTTGTATCAACAGAGGTACAGTTATGAGATGATAGAGAGATAGTTCTGCTCCATGCTGTACTGGTCAGGTCAACCTAAATAATGACTCCACTTCTGGTCACCATAAATACAAAAAGATACCAAGAAACTAGAATGAGGACAGAGAAGATCAGTAAAGATAGTGAAAGCCTCAGAGGCTAAATCCTAATAAGAACCATTAAAAGAATTTAGAAATGTTTTAGCCTAAGGAAAAAGCTAAGGAGAGACATATGGCCATCTGGCAATGATTGAAGGACTATCAAAGGGAAGAAGTCAGTTTTGTTTTTGATAGTTTCTGAGACTAGGATAAGAACCAATAGGTGAAGGGGAGGGGGGCGGGAGGGAGGGAGAGAGAGAGGGAGAGGGAGAGAGAGAGGGAGAGGGAGAGAGAGAGAAATCCAAATTTCAAATAAGGAGGAATTTCTTGTCTGGAACAGTTATTAAATAATGGAACAGTTTATTTATTTATTTATTTATTTATTGGTCTTTTATACCTCCCCCTCTCCCGACGGGACTCGGGGTGGTATAAAGCCAGATAAAATACAATGAAAAATACAATGTTTGCTTATTGGAATTACGGATGTTCTATTAATGGAGGTTCAAAAGCAAAGGTTAGACAATCATTTGTTTTAGATAATCTGAGGATCCCTGCCCTGGGCAAGGGGTTGGATTAAGAGAGTTCCAATGTTCCTTCTATCCCTATGAGCCTATGAAGCTCTGGTGGTCTTCACAAGTTTGTTATTTCTCCCAGGACTTGTCAATTCATCCTTTCTAGGGGTCATTGTAATTTTCTGAAAATTAATCTTCCAGAACAGATTGCTTTGTTTGAGACATGAGACTTACACAGCTGTAATTGGTCCCAATGGGCATAGTGAACTACCTTTTGAGAGAAACATTCATTTCACTATTGTAATTTTTTAAAAAATTTCATTTATTATTTTTTAAATAATTACATTTATTTTCCCTTCCACTGCCTGTGTTACAATATTATTAGATTTTTAAAAATATTTATGTTCTGATTCTCTCTGTGAATCTATCTGTCTGTCTGCCTCTGCCTCTGCTTCTCTCTTAAAATCTGTTGTTAATGCTGTAAGTTGCGCTGATTGGTGCAAAGGCATGAGATCAGCAAGATATGTCTAGAGGTGGGATTCTGTCGGCGTGGCTTTGTGGGTGTGGCTTTGTTCGGTTCTGTGGGCATGGCTTTGTGGGCGTGGCTTTGTGGGCATGGAAGGGGAAGGATACTGTAAAATCTCCAGATAGAGGTGATATTTGCCGGTTCTCCAAACTACCCAAAATTTCCGCTGCCGGTTCTCCAGAATTGGTCAGAACCTGCTGAATACCACCTCTGGATGTGTCCCTCTGGAATATTACCCTACTGAAATTTGGGAGGTATTGCGTATTGTACCCTATGACTATTATTAAGTGTTGTACCTTAATTCAAGTCTTAACGAATGTATCTTTTCTTTTATGTACAGTGAGAGCATTTGCACCAAGACAAATTCCTTGCGTGTCCAATCACACTTGGCCAATAAAGAATTCTATTCTATTCTATTCTATTCTATTCTATTCTATTCTATTCTATTCTATTCTATTCTATTCTATTCTATTCCTATTCCTATTCCTATTCCTATTCTATTCTATTCTATTCTATTCTATTCTATTCTATTCTATTCTATTCTATGATGCTGTATTTTCAAAATAGCAGTCTCCTGCAATAAGTTGAACTTTAATCAGATCCTGCACTTCTACTGGATTGCATTTGTTCCTCACAAAAATGATTCTGGAATGAAATGGCCTTAGTAAATAATTTGTGAATACTAGAGCTTAACATATTGAAATGGTATAGGATCTCCTGCTTAATCAATGGAACACGTTGCCTTTAGAATTGTGGGTGATGCATCACTGGAGACTTTTAAAAAGAGACTGGACAATCACTTGTCTAGAATGGTATAGGGTATCCTGCTTGGGCAAGGGGTTGGACTAGAATATCTCCAAGGTCCCTTTTAATTTTGTTATACTGTTAAGTCTAGATTCTATGATGGGTGGGAAAACATATTGAGATCATCTATGAGTTAGTTACCTCTTGAATGGCTTGCGAAGTATAAAGCTTTACATTGACATGCTGCAGCACAATTTTCTTCCTTGCTTTCAAACTCTACTTAAACATTATTTATTTAGTGTAAGGCATGAAATACATGGATAGCAGCAGTAAAAATATATGAAAAGAACACATACTAATATGATACACGTAAGATGAAAATGTGCGGTCAATTTTCTAAGATATAAAAAATTCAAGAAGTTATATATTAAGTTACAAGTTACGTTTTAAAATACGTTTGTTCATAAAATAAGTGTTCTATATATTAATATATATTAAACATTGTTCTAAAGCCTTGAGAGTTGCAATATAATAATCTGAGTTATAGAGGAAATGTGAATTGCCCTGCCTGAATTAGGGTTTGGATTTTTCTCCACTGCAGATGAAGCTTTGTGATGAAATTCTATGGACTGAGCTGGGTCATAAAGATAAGCGCATGTTTTGCTGGCTGTCACAGAACAGAATAACATTGTTGGAAGGGACTTTAGAGGTCTTCTAGTCCAAACCCCTGCTCAAGCAAGAGACTCTATAACATTCTGGACAAGTGGCTGTCCAGTTTCTTCTTAAAAGCCTCCAATGATGGATCACCTACAACTTCTGAAGGTAACCCATTCCATTGTTCTCACTGTTAGGAAAATTCTTGTTATTTCTAGATTGCTTCTTTACTTGATTAGTTTCCATCCATTGCTTCTTGTCCTGCCTCCTGGTGCTTCGGGGAATAGTTTGACTCCCTCTTCCTGGTAGCAGCCCTTGAAATATTGGAACACTGCTATCATGTCTTCCCTAGTCCTTCTTTTCACTAGACTAAACATACCCAATTCCTGCAATCGTTCTTCATATGTTTTAGTGTCTGGCTCTCTAAACTTCACTCTTTCCAGTCTCCGAGTCTCAACATCTGTTTTATAATATGGTGACCAAAATTGGATGCAATATTCTAACTGTGTTCTTACTACAACATGGTGAGAGAATTATTTATCTTCATTCTCATAACTTGACAACAATTGTTGACCAATTCCAATTTTTAAAGCTTTTATCTCTGCTCTGCTCTTAGCATTTTAGGAACCAATCTTGCATTTTCCAATACTTCCAATACTAAAGAACAGTAATGGAATCATAACTTCCTGTGAAATCCCAAATATGACAACAATTTCCCTTTGAGCTATCTGTCAATTGCCATTAATTAGTTCATTGATTTTATATTTTGTTCTAATATAAATCAATTATTCCACTTTACTTTTTAACATTTCTGGCTTAGTACTAAACAATACTCACATCAGCATAGTCATTATCTTAAAGAGGCTGAATTTCGGGGTAAATTTCAATCAGAGGAACTTCTTTGACAATTAAAAATTCAATTGTGGCACGTAACTTAAATCATGAGTAAACATGAATAAAGCATGCAATAAACATGAGTTCCCCCTAAAGTTGAAATGAATGCTTTTTAATTGAGAAGACCTTGATTGAACATAGGAGTTGAATTCATAAAGGTATCAATGCAACCACAGTATTATATCTCATTTCCTTTTGCTTAAGCAAGAGTTGATAAACAAGTCTACTCACCTTCCCATATGTAAGCTGGGTTCAACAATATTATAGTCTAGGCTAAAATGTGGCCAGGTATGTTATGATTTGACCAGAAGGGTCTTTGGTGCTTTCTGAGTTTGATTGTTTTCTTGCAGATGTTTCAATAACAAATTAGATAACATCCTAAGTACTAGGATGATGAAAAAGAAGAAGAAAGGAGAAAGGAGGAGAAGGAGGAGGAGAAGGAGGAAGAGGAGGAGGAGGAGAAGAAGAAGAAGAAGAAGAAGAAGAAGAAGAAGAAGAAGAAGAAGAAGAAGAAGAAGAAGAAGAAGAAGAAGAAGAAGAAGAAGAAGAAGAAGGCATTGATAGTACTAACACTGATGGTGTTGTCTAGTTTGCTACTGAAACACCTGCAAGAAAACAACCAAGTTCAGAGAACATCAAGGACCTCTCATTTTAACCCTACAAATATTTTCCTTTATTGGGTATGATTTGACTATCATTTAGTATGCTGCATTAAGCAGTTATCACATTAAGGCATGAAATGGTTTATCTGAACACAACATATTCACAGCAATTGTGTTTGATTAACCTAAATGTAGAATTAGCATATTATGTGAACATATCCACATTGTAGTTATGTTTTTTCCCCAAAAACCACATAGGTTTAACTTGGAAGGCCACCAATTCTTGGACAGAATTAATATTTTGTGACACTAAACATTTAAATTCCAGTGACCGAACAATGGAGGTGGGAGTTCAAAATTTTATGCGATGTTTATAAAAGGATAAAAACTAGACCAGACTAAGCAGTATTTAATACAACATAAACAAGAAGAAATGGAAATAAGATTAGAAGCTGTATGTATTCCAATAAGCCATCTCAGGGCATGGTAGATGCATGAGTATAAGATTAATAGATTTGATTTTTCTTTCTCTGCCTCAAGAACTAAAATGAGTCCTCATCCTAGCAAGGTTAACTCTAATCTCATTTTTGTATTTTCTGCCTGCGCATTTGTTCCTATTTTTCTTCTCTCTCCTTTTTTAAAAGAAAAAGAGAGAAAGGTTTTGCCAAATATGTAGCTTCTTTGTCCCCAACAACCTTGTAGGTTTTAGAACTTTGAGACCTGTTCTAGAAAGTATTTGGGGATAATGAGGAGTTAGCCACCCCCATTGATGTTAGAGTCAGATGGATTTTTTTAAATTGGACTATGAAGAGTTTTCTTTTTAATTTTGTTATTGCTTGACGTAAGCAGCTCACAATTTTGGAATTGAGTGGCAAAGAAACTAGAGTGAATAACTGAATAAATAGTCAGGAAAAGAAAACTATATTCTTTTTTTATACCCCCACCAATGAATCTTTGCAAAAACTTGCCCTAAGTCAATCTTTTCAACAGCTCTTGAAATTGTTTAAAGCTTACAAAATATAATGCAACCATATTGCATTGAGTCGGTTCTTGACCAATATGCTACAAAGGTATTGTTATCACTTCCCTTGGTATTTTCAATGACTGCTTCAAATATTATTTTGTTTAGTCTATTTACTAAGCTGTTTCTTGGGTGGTTGAAGCAGACAAAGGCACGCCAGTGTTTACTATTCACATTATCCTGGTCTTGTGCTCTTGCTGACTTAACTCTAAAATGACTTAAAAGAAAGAAAGTTAGCACCCACCCCTCCTAGAAGAATGACATATTTTAGGAAATGTTAAAAAGACAGAATCTCAGCCAGTCTTCTGAAAGCTTGCAGATTTGCACACAAACCACCATACAACAGCAGAAAGCAGGTGTTTCAAGGTGTTTAATGTCAAACAACAAGCTTCCTATCCGGCAAAAACTGCATACAATCCGTTCTAGGTTAGCACTGGAAGCTTCTGCCTTCCAATGCTATTTAAAGGTATAAACACACCCACCTAAATACTCCTTTCTCCTGTACTCACCCCTAATTAGCCCCTTAATTGCCTTCTAAGTCATCATCCGGTTATACCTAATATGTCCATTGTTTCCTATCACTGCAATCTATCTTTCGCCTATGACCCCTACCTACTTGTGAGTAAACTATATACCCATATTTCCCCACCCCACCATCATCCATTGCACAATCGATTCCAAAAGCCGCAAAAGACAGAGGGTTTCGCGGATTCCCCCTCTCATCACCGTCGACCATCTCGCTCCGCCGCCGATGCATCTGACGCAGCTAAACAATCCTGGAAATATATAGTGTCAGGCTTCAGCAGTTCTTGCAAACATGCTGACGGGCTCAGTTTATCTATCAGCATTAACAGAGCCCAATTTCCCCTAAAAGAGAAGTGGAAAACTTAAGGGAGACAGAAACTCAGCTCTCTGCCCCAGCAAGTATTTGGTGCCAATTGAGAAAGACTAGGCCAGCCTATCTACAAGACAAAAGACCTCCAGCTCCAGGGTGATGGGATTAAGACATGACCCTCCAGGACATAACAGGATTATCTATCAGCAGAGTTGACCACATGGCACAACCAAGCCTCTTCATTGCATCAGCCCAAGGTTCAACCAACCTTAATTCAAACAACCTCAGCTGTGACTCCTGCATAGCCCCCTGTGAGTCTGACAGCCAAGGGTAGAATACATACCCTCGCCACAGGAACAGGAAGCCTAAATTCAAAGCAGTGGTAGGATTCAATTTTTTTTACTACTGGTTCTATGGGCGTGGCTTGGTGAGTGTGGCTTGGTGGGCATGGCAGGGGAAGGATACTGTAAAATCTCCATTCCCACCCCACTCCTATTCCTTCTCCACTCTACTAACCTGCTTCCCAGCTCCGTTCTCCTGTGCAGGGCAACAAAAGAAGACCCAGCCAATCAGCTGGGACTGGGAAGGCGGAGAATAGATGGGGGCGGGGCCAGTCAGAGAGGGCATTTGCTGGTTCTCTGAACTACTCAAAATTTCCGCTACCGGTTCTCCAGAACTAGTCAGAACCTGCTGAATACCACCTCTGATTTTGTCCCTTCCTTGGGCCACCACCTAGAAAGCTAATAAATTTCAGCAGGAGCCATTTTCAGTATTGAAGTAAGAACTAGCTATTTGGAACTCTTGAATTTCTGGAACGGTTTGGCGGAGGAGAATTTTCATAGTATCACTCCTTATGGCTAGAAAAAATAATTTATTTTGGTTCAGGTTTCCTCTCATTCCCGCTGCCTTCCCATTTTGTATTTCCATCTGACACTTTGCATTTTAAAATTTAGCCTGCGGCAGATTATTAGGGTTGAATTCAGTCTAAATCCTAGAAAAAAGAGATGGGGGTACAGCGGAGAGGGAGATTAATATGTGAAGGGAGAAAAGGGAAGGGAAGGAAAAAAAAAAATCCCGACTGATCCATGACTACATCTGATGCAAATAAGAGCTACATTCTATCAAAATGTAGAAATTATAATGCAATTCAATGGCTTAAAGACTTTTTAAAAGGGTGAAAATGCCTGCTGTATTTTGACAGAGCCAAGATGTCTGTGCTGAGTGCTGGGGCTGGAGCTCAGTCTAGCTCAATATGTCTTGGAGATGATTTGACAAGAACAATTTCAATGCTCAGTTTAATGCACTTATGACAAATTTAAGTGATGAATTGAGGCCCAAGAGGCCGTGTGACTAGAATTAGAAGGCACAGATTTCCTTTTTATATATATAGGAGCAGCTACAGGGCAGTTCAGTGCTGACAAGCATACTCAAAGTCAGGTAAAGGAAATGTACAAAGAACATTATGTCAATGGCAGAGACAATGAAAAGCTATATATTTATCAAACTGTAATTTCACCAGGTGAAACTTTGCAGCCCCGGAAAGACAGAGATTTCAGTGGCTCCCTTGATACACAAGAGGAACAGAATTAACTTGGCAGAAAGTTAGCTCCCTGAGAAGAGTCGACAATAGAGCACAGTTTTAAAAGTCACTTTCCCAGCTTCTCATTTGCAATTTACTTGGCTTCTTCTGCCACTGATGATATGATCTGCCTGGATTCTGATCGCAGTTTTTGAAGCCAAAAGAGAAGCAAAGAAGCACCTATGCTTCCAACCAAATTTCACCCTGTTTCCCATAGAGGCTTGTTTGATGATGATGATGGTGGTGGTGATGATGATGATCACAGAATCATAGGACTGGAAGGGACTTTGGAGGTCTTCTAGGCCAACCCTCTGTCCAAAGCAGGAATCCTTACACCGTCCCAAACAAATGTTTGTCCAATACTTTCTTTCTGAAAATATTGCTGTTGTGTTGATTAATCAGTCTCGCTGTCAGAAAATTTCTCCTTATTTTGAGTTGGATCTCTCTCAGATGAGCTACTATTCCATATATATAGTATATATGTATAATATAAGTATAACCTTAGACTTTCTACTATTGACCTCACCCCTTTCCTAAGAGGTCTGTAGGGGTGTGCATAAGCACACCAACTTGCCTACCGTCCCTGTCCGATTGTTTCTTTTATTTTTCTTATATATACCCATTTCATGTATTCATAACTATGTATATACTTATATCTATTATCTTGTAAGCGATTGACAAATCAAATACATTCTAAAAATAAATTCTAAATATTACTAGTACTATTGTCATTTCTAGTACAATGGATTCAGCATTATTCAGATATTATAGTAGACCTGGACACTTTTTTCAATTAAGTCCAGACTATTTGCCTCTGGTTGCTTTACATGATTGTACGTTATAGGGTGCAGTTAAACTGATACATAGAAGTCTTATCTTTTCTCAATAATTGATTTTACACATTACTGTATTTTTGTTCTTTGGGATAATTTCATTCTTGGTGTCAAAGGTAACTCCAAAAACAATTTTGCATGGGGAAATAATAGAATAGAAATATTCTTCTATTCTGACATAACTAAGAAAGGTAAAGGAGTCCCTGCAAATTTTATTCTGCTACTCATTGCCAATTATAGGGGATGGTGCTCATCTCTGTTTCAAGGCCATTGAGCCAGCACTGTCCAAAGATATTTCTCTGGTCATGTGGCCAGCATGACATCATGGAGCACTCTTACCTTCTTACCGAAGTGGTACCTATTTATCTACTTGCATTTGCATGCTTTTGAACGGTAAGTTTGGCAGGAGCTGAGGCAAGGACAAGAGCTCATCCTGTTCCATAGAGCTCAGGTCTCGAACCTGGGCTGCTGGCTTTCCAGACAGCATCTTAACCACTGAGCCACCGCACCACCCTAATCTGACATAAATATAAATACTAAATACTATGATTGCTAAATTAACCATGGACATAATCATATACCTAAACTTCATCATACAAGCCTTCAAACTTTCCCTAAAATTGGCAAGACTATTCAGTTTCTGTGCTCCCAAGCTCCTGTCATGGAATTAAGGGACCACATAATAATGAGGTTAAAAAAAGAACTTGTAAACAATGTGACACATTTTTGAAAGGACACTCAATAGCACATTTAATTTTGAAGGCTGTTTCTGATAGCATAGCAATAAAATTGAAAAAAAAAATAATGTTTTGAACCAGCTATTCCCATGTCTCAGGACACAACTTTTAATCTAAATATTATGTTGCTACTTTCTCCATTTCACAGTGTGCTTCATAGGTCATCCAAATTCAGCAGGACCGGAGGCTGCTTTCCGAATGATGAAGATCAAGTAGAACAAATGCAGACTTATTTTTCTTCCTGTTACAGAAACTGCAAACTGCCCGATTAATAGCCTAATTTGGGGTGATTTAAGGCAGGGTGGAAAAAATTGTACACACTTGGTGATGGATCAGATTGAACTGCCACTGCTCCAAACTTGTCCCCTGTGAAATTAAAATAGATGGCTCCCTAAAGAATATTGCAATTATATAAAGATGGGGATTTCTGCTGCCAATCAGCTCAGGAACTGGGCTTGCTTGCAGTCACCTCGGCTTTAATGACCAATATTTCGCTGTCTGGGACACGGAACAGAGTCACGTAAATTTCAAGGCTGCTAAGATCACCAATGTTGAAGTTTGCTTGTATGGCCTTTGTCAGGACCTGGTTAGCCACAAATCTTGCTATTAGGATAATCTGTAAACCCATAGTGAACTGGGAGAGCAAATTGTCTGACTCAGCTGATATTTTAATGGGATGGAGGGTTTCAGAGCTGTTCCTCTATCAGGTTTTAAATACTGAGCTATATAGCCATTTTGTCAGAGACAAAGGAAATCAGTTCTCAAGGATGCTAACATTGATAATAGCAATAGGAATAACACTTAGACTTATACACTGCTTCACAGTGCTTTACAGCCCTCTCTAAGTGGTTACAGAGTCAGCATATTTCCCCCATCAATCTGGGTCCTCATTTTATCAACCTTAGAAGGGTGGAAGGCTGAGTCAATCTTGAGCATGGTGAGATTTGAACTGCCAGATTGCAGGCAGCCAGCAGGCAACAGAAGTAGCTTGCAGTACTGCATTCTAACCACTGCGCCACTGTGGCTCTTAGCCATGATATTCTGGACTGGGAAAAGGACAATATGTCATGCCCCTGGTGGAGACTGACTCTGAGGGAGAGGAGGAACAGCCGACAGGGAGTGGAAGTATGGCTCCGGAGGTTGTGGAGGAGGCTGGGGAAGGGAAGAGACCGGCTGAGCAGTCAGAGGAGGACCCAGGCCCATCCCCTATCCATCCTAAGGCATGCAGGGAGGAGAGGATAAGACAGAGATATGGTCTACTTGGGAGGAGAGGGGCCTTGATCCTCTTCATGGGCTGCAGGTGTGAGAACTGCATAAGGGTTTGGACCTGTGTTCTTGCAAATGCTAGAGACAAAGCGTGTTTTATTTTGGTTTGAGGTTATCTTGGTTGGCGTCCTTCCAACAGACTGTGCCTTGTTATCTCCTTGAATTTGGTAAATACTTCTCTTGTTCTGTTGTGGAAATTTCATCATTGTAGGTTTTTTGGTTTTTTATTTTTCACCTCTATCTGCTCATTAAATTTGGACTGTATTGCTTTCTTTTGAAGACTATTTTTGCGTACATTTTATCTCCAACTGAGTATTGTTGAATAGTGGACCCAAGTTGGAGGCATTAAAGGATATTTATTTACGTTTTGGATTTTGTTACATTTATGTTACACTCTGGGTCATCACACAATATCAAATACCTAGAAAGCAGATATTTATTTATTTGTTTGCTTGTTTAAAACATTTATATAGCCACTGAACTTCTTACCATCACTGGGTAGCTCCCAATTAAAAATTAAAGCAGCATTTAAAATCATATTAAAATTACAAAATTAAAATTGCAAAGACTGGCACTAAGTCAAACTTTTAATGTGTAATCCAATTATCCAATATTATCCCAGTGCTTAGGGGAAATCCAGGTTTTCAATGCTTTACAAAAGTCTAGGAGGGTGGAGCCCTGCCAAACTTCAGGGGGCAGACAGTACATAGGGCAAGGGCTATCACAGAAAAGACACTTCTTCTAAGCTCCCATCAGATGGCAATATTTAAGGGAAGGGACTCGGAATATCTGTCAGGCATGGTGACTCACTGGCTTAAAAGACAGTGGAGAAGGTTTATACTCTGGCCGTCCAAGTCCTACCACTGTGTGATGTCACTTGCTTCAGTTTCTGCCAACCTAGCAGTTAAAACCTTTGCCAGACCAATTCTTGAATACAGCTCATCTGCCTGGAGCCTACACTGTATATCGGACATTAACACGATTGAGAGGTATTTCTTGAGAAGAGTACTCCACTCCTCTACTCACAATAGAATATAATCCACAGGGACTCCTTTACTTACCTTTACTAAGAAGGTCCATACTTGTTTCAAGTGTTATGACAACACTCTACCTGACCTGGTACAATGGACAGATTCATTCATCCATTCATTCAATTTCTGTAGCCACTCAACTCAACCAGGTGATTCCGGGTGGCTATAGAAATAGAGGTCCTTAGAGAAAGGCAGGTTTCACAGATAACCTGGACCTGGATCATATAGACCTTTGAAGGCACCTTGAATTGCACCTGGAAAAAAAAACTGGAAGCCAATGTAATTTGTGCAACAGAGATGTCACATAGGCAAAGCTAAGGGTACCCATTGCTGCTTTCTGGACCAGTTGAAGTTTCTGGTGATCTTCATTGCAGTAATCAAAATGGGAGTTGATCAAGGCATGAGTGACCGTGAACAAGGCCTCCTAGTCCAGGAAAGGATGTTGTTGTTGAATCACAATGCCCAACATGGGGATGGGTGGAGTTTGAAACTGTAATTTAACCCAGTGCAGAAGATTGCAGAGAGTTCTTCAACTTCCTATAGATTCTGCTTCAATTTCAGAAAAGCCAGCTCATTTAGTAAAGTCCTGGCTATAAAAACAGAATGGTGTAATGAAAAAGGAAAAGAAAAGTTATAAACTAGCCTCTGACATAGAATTTGTTGATAATTTCCAAACAAAACAAAACTATTTTATTGGAATGTTATTGGAAAGAGGAAAAAAATATACATCCTTTTCAATGTATTTGTCTGAAAAGATATCACTACTAGTCAAATCTGATTTTTATATAGAGCACCGTGACATCATCCCACTTTTTATGATACTTGATTGGCTAGATAGTTTCCATGGCAATCTAATACAGAAAGAAAAATGTGGCTGCAAGTAAAAAAGATGGTAGATAGGAAGGCTAATTGGCCAAGCTACCAAGGCTTTTAAAAATATAGCTAAAGGAAAAAAAAAAAACCTTTTAATCACCATATAGCAAAAATAAGGTAAGGATAAACAAACTGCCACCAGATTTCTTTTTTAAATGATCCTACTCATTCAGTGGACAGAAACTCTTTTCATTTCAAGAAGGGGAAAACAGTGGAGACAGAACTTCAAATTTAGTGCTTCATAAAAGAAATGTTTCCATCCACCACCCACTCCAAAGCTTTGTTCACTTGAAAAAGAGAAATAGGGAAAGTATTTTGCAGAGAACTATAATTTTATTTCTTTAATCATGGTTTTCTTTGTGGTGGCCAAGATTAGGGATGTGCAGAAGCTTGGGCTGAATCTCAAAGTTGGAATTAGATAGATGACTTTCGATTGGCATTATAGGGACACAAGTGGGTCACTTTTTGTTCCTTCATGTCAGAGTTGAGTCCTGGTGGCTACTTGGGCTAATCCCTGAAGTTTTCTTGGCAAGTAGTTTGCCACTGCTTTCTTTCTAGGTCTGAGAAAAAGTGACTGGCTCATGGACACTAAGCTGGCTTTATGCCTAAGGTGGAACTAGAACTCACTAGCCTGATGCCTTTAACCACAATACCAACTGGGTCTCTGTCATGCTCCCATCGGAGCCTGAATTGGCGGAGGAAGACGAGCTGAAACTGGAGTAGATGGAGATTGAGGGGGTGGCTTCATTGACTTGGGAGGAAAATGGGGAGAAGCAGGCCCAGTCAGGCCAGGGGCTTTCAGGATTGGGGCAGCTTGTAGGCAGGGAGGAAAGGGGGCAGGATGACCAAGAGAGGCTAAACAGTGAACATGAGATATAGAGCTCAGGCAATGAGCAAGGACCACCCACTCCTGATCCTTGAGCACAGAGAGTGGAGAGAAGGTGAGAACAGTGCAGACTGACTCAACTACTCTGGAGGAGAGCACCATGCCCCTCTTCACAAGGCACACCTATGAGGAGGGACATTTGTTGAGAACAAACATTGAATTCCTGGAGTGTTGAGTGTCGATGTTTGAACTTTCCTGGATTCCTTGCATTCTTTTGCTTTACAACCATGGTTCTCACTATGTTGGGTTGGACTACTTGCAGCCAGAGGCTGTTTGAGGTAGGTGTGTGTATATGTGTGCATGTGTGTTTGTGTGAGTGTGAGTATGTGTGTGTGTGAGAGAGAGAGAGGGAGATCCACTTTGCTTTGGGACTTGCCAGAAATGTGGGAGCATTTATTTCTGTGCTGTGCCCCGGATCATCACAGTCTCTCACAAGTAGGTCTAGGATCAGAGGTGGTATTCAGCAGGTTCTGACCAGTTCTGGAGAACCAATAACGGAAATTTTCAATAGTTTGGAGAACCGGTGGTAATCTTCCCCCAGGAGTGGGGAGGAAATGGAGATTTTGCAGTATCTTTCTCCTGGAGTGGGGTGGGAATGGAGATTTTACAGTATCCTTCAACTGCCATGCCCACTAAGCCATGCCCACCAAGACACACCATGCCCATCAAGCCACACCAACAGAACCAGTAGTAAAAAATTTGAATCCCACCACTGTCTACGATCCCTTCAAAATGAAGTTAGAAGTTGTTCCCTGTTTTGGTGGACAAAGAAATGGAAACGATCTCTCTTTCTGCTCTCTACTTCCTTCCTGAGAAGGATAAAGATTTCTCAAGGAGAGGACTTCCTCTTGGGAAGGATAATTGCACAAGGATGGGGAAACCATCAAAATAGGACTTTGATCCTGTGGTGCATCCCTGGGATTTGATGAAAATATGGGAAGCTAGGGAGACTACAGCCTGTTGCAGAGATGATTGTAGAATCCAACTTACTTTTGCAATGGAATTTGAGAATGGCCTTGGAAGACGAGGGAAAGAGATGCAGATTGGTAGAACAGACTTGCAAGATTTTTTTTAAAGTAGCCTTACAATAAATAAAGTAGAATTAGTTCATCATTTTGCTTTTCCTGTCTAGTCCACTAGGGGTGCTGACAACAATCTTGCAAGCCTGAAACTACAAATCTCCTACCCTCATTTTTTATCACCTGATAAGGTAATCTTCTTTCTCTTACCATTACTCAGTATTGGGCTCCTCCCCCTTTTATTTGATTGTTCCTTAGACAGAATTTTTTCCCACCCTCCTTCCTTCTTCCAAGGCCCTTCTCACATAGCATTCCACCTTCAACCATCTTGTAGTAAAATATGTTTTTTTTTTTCACCTTTGAAATATTTCCTGGAACATTTTTTTTCGGTTCATCCGATCAAATAAGAAGAGTTAAAGGAATAATACTGAACAATTTCTCTGCCTGACATAACTTCAGTTGGTCTGCAAATAGATTAAGAGAATCATGAGAAGGTTTGAGTGATTTGGTCCTTCTGAATGCTGCATAAAACAGGAACTCTAGAGAGAGAGAAAGGGGAAAACAAACCACTCTTTTAAAATTCAATTTCTCTAGGTCAGGGAGAGAGAGAAAAAGTAAAACCAAACGACTCCTTTCTAAGAAATGGGTCATCAGAGAGGCTTTAAATACAGTATCTAGCAGGAAGAATGTTGATTCATGGAATTAAGTTAAATGTAAAATGCTGATATATGTTGTGTGTCTTTGTATTGAGTAGAGTTTGCTCCTACATTTTAGCACTAGGCAGAGCTTCAAAAAAATGTTTTGCTTTAATGAAGGTACATAGTATCCTTGACTTACAACAGTTCATTTAGTGACCAACGTTACAATGGCATTGAAAATGGTCATGTAATCCAAATTAAGATGTTTGGGAACTGGTTTATATTTCTGATGGCTGCAGCATCCTGGGGTTAATTGATCCTCTTTTGCGACCTTCTGATAAGCAAAAAGTAGATGGGAAAGACAGATTCATTTTAAAAACTGTGCCAATAATTTAATAACTGCGAGTCATTTACTTAACAATTGTTGTTTCACTTAGCAACATCAATTTTGGGTTCAATTGTGGTCATACGTTGAGGACTCCCTGTACAATAAAAAATTCCTGATGAAGTGTCTGGATGAAGAGGGGATCTCCTCTCTCACCTCCAAGTAGGAGTATAGAGTCTCTACACTATATCAGCCAATGAGTTCATATGTGAGTTCATTGAACTCCACAAGCAATTCCATCAAAAGACACATGGACCTACAACCAACCTATGAACCCCTCAGAATCCAGACCAATCCATACAGCTAACCAGAGCTCAACCAATCCATGCAAGCTACCCACCCACCTGTCACTTCACCTCCCAATGACTCTCACCTGATGTAACCTCCTTACTAGAAGCAAGGAGAAATTTTCTGACAGTGAGAACAATCAACCGAAGGAACAGTTTGCATTTGAAAGTTGTGGGAGCTTCATCACTGGAGACTTTCAAGAAGAGATTGGACTGCCATTTGTCAAAAATGGTGTGGGGTTTGCTGCTTGGGCAGGGGGTTGGTTTAGATGACCTACAAGATCTTTTCCAACTCTGTTAATCTGTTAAACCTACCCATCACAAGACCCATCACAAGACTCCAATTGATGACACTCACCAGACCCATTTGTTCTGACCCGGCTTTTGCAGAAGCAAGAAACAGATTTTTTACAAAGAAAAACCCCTGTTTATTTACACATTGGAAATTAACTGCATTCACCAACAGAAAGTCCAGGCAAGAGTCCTGCAAGAAGTTAACTGAAACAATAGTCATTATCAGCTTGTTATGATAAATGCAGGGCTGTAAGCTCCCAGCCAGGAGGCTGCAAATTAGGTCAGTTCAAACAGAGAAATAGACAAACCTCAGTTCTGGCAAGACAGTTTTTAATCACACAAAACACACAAGGAGCAAACTTTCCAGAAATGCAGGTTTGAGACAATCAAACCATGCCCCTTTCCTCTTATTTATTCCCAGCCAGGGAGGGGCCGGTCACACATTTGTTTTGCTTCCTGAGCTGGCTCATTCAGGGGTGGGATTCAAATTTTTTAACAACCGGTTCTGTGGGCATGGCTTAGTTGGTGGGCATGCCTTGGTGGTCATGTTATTGGCTGGGTGTGGTCAACTCAATATTACTCACATCGAGGCACACATCTCCTCGCCTGGTCTCTCATGACTGTGGGGATAGTGCAACAGTCGTAAGTATGAAAAATAGTCATAAGTCACTTTTTTCAATGCTATTGAATGGTGACTCCACACAAGCAAAGTACCAACAAAGGAAGGAAAAAACTCCAGAGAAGTTCCTGAGACAGGAAGTCTAGTCCTGCCAAGAATGTAATAAGGGTTAACAGAGAGGCAGTTTTTGTAAGCAATGCCAGAATGTTTCCTTTCTGCCTTCCTTACAGGATTAGGCCAGTAATTTCTTCTAACAACCGGTTCTCCAAACAGCTTAGAATGTTAACAACCAGTTCTAGCGAATAGATATGAACTGGTAGAATTCCACCCCTGGGCACATTGTCCTCCATTGTTTACCTCTCCTATCTGCTCTGTGCATACGTGCATCTGGAACAGGCCCCAGCTGCTCCTCCTCCTCACTCATCTCTGACTTCAAAGGCACCTGCCTTTCTGGTGACTGGGAAATGCCAGACGGCCTTGGCTCTATCTCTGTGTCCAATGTTGAGCATCCATCAAAGCCTTCCCCAGGCTCCAGAACTGGCCCAAATTCTTCCCCAGTCTCTTCATTCTCTGAGTCTGCTGCCAGTTCCACTAGCAGCTGGTGAGCCATAACACCATCACAATACCTATCACAAGACCCTCACTTGACGCACCCACATCTGAAGCCCTTAAAAATTGAAGAACACTGACATCCCCTAAACTCTGATGAAGATGTTACCTATCACGGTAATGAAACATTTGGAAAACAACTCATAAACTCAAAGAATGAACCTTCACCCTCTGTATCTACTCTTTTCTCAGTAAAGACCATCATGGATAGAGCCACATTTTTGCAAGCAGACTTTTGCAAAAGTTGCAGAGCTATTTGTCTGGAGCCTGGCTGGTGTCTGCCATTTTTATAGACATTATCCATTTAAAAACAGCAACCCTTTTATTTCCTCCCCAAGTCTCTAATGGCTCCTTTAGCACAAAACAATTGCATGTATCAGTTGGAAAATGAGTAGGTTTAAATCCTCAGAGGAGGGCAGCTCTGTCTGAAAAGGTCCTCTACTTTTGTCCCAAAGCAAAAAAATCTATATTCTTTTAAGAAACAAAGACAGAATTTAAAGGAGCAGAGTTCCTAAATTCCTACACCAATTTCTCTCTGCTTTAGCTGCTCAAGCTTGCTAACAGGATAACGGAAGAGTTGGAAGGGACCTTGGAGGTCTTCTAGTCCAACCCCTTGCTCAAGCAGGAAACCCTAAACCATTTCAGACAAATGGTTGTCCAATCTCTTCTTAATAACTTCCAGTGTTGGAGCATTTACAACTTCTGGAGGCAAGCTGTTCCAGTGATCGATTGTTTTAACTATCAGGAAATTTCTGCTTAGTTCTAGGTTGCTTCTCTCCTTGATTAGTTTTCACCCATTGCTTCTTGTCCTGCCTTCTGGTGCTTTGGAGAATAGCTTGACTCCCTCTTCTTTATGGCAGCCCCTGAGATATTGGAACACTGCTATCATGTCTCCCCTAGTCCTTCTTTTCATTAAACTAGACATACCACTACATTTTTAAAGGTTTTAAGGAAGTTTTTAAGTTGCTAGATGGTTACATCTGCCCAATCTCTGCTGATCTGCCAGAACTAAGCCAATTTTGTCCTGTTTAGTAGGGGGAGGGGGGAGATCTCTAGGATATTCCAGGAGGCAAAATACACTGCAAACTAAATAATATTTAACAACAACATATTGGAAAAAGACAGTGGGAAACCATTTCATTATTGGTGCCAAGAAGATGATGACAAGAGAGCATTTATATACATTATCAGGAATCAAACTCAAATTTGGAGACTTTATAGGTAGTCCTTGAATTACACAATGTTTTTAATGCAACGGTGTCAAACTCGATTGTGTTTTGGGCCAGATTGTGACATTTTGCAATGGTTTTGCCTTTGCAGAGCTGGGATAGGCATGGCCTGCTTTGTGGGCCATATCTAGCCCACGGGCTGCCAGTTTGACAGGCCTGGTTTAATGACTGTTCAAAGTTACAGTGGCACTGAAAAAGTGACTTATGACCATTTTTCACACTTCAGACCATTGCAGCATTCCCAGGGTCATGTTTATTTATTTATTTATTTATAACACATTTATATACCACCCTTCTCCCGAAGGACTCAGGGCGATGTACAGCCAACTATAATACACTACACTTTACAAAAGTTAAAAGAAAATTAAATATATTAAGGCTGCTGCTAAAATTTATACCCAACCCCAATAAATTACAATAGAAAACCCCAAATTTAAAACCCCATTTTTTAAAAACCCAATATCTAAAATTACACTTTAAAATTCCCATTTAAAATCAGCCCAGGCTGGCCTGCTCAAAGAGCCAAGTTTTCAGCGCACGTCTAAATGCTCTCAGGTCAGCGGTCTTACGTAGCTCAGGAGGCAACCCATTCCAGAGGGTGGGTGCCCCCACAGAGAAGGCCCTGTTCCTCGGAGTCACTAGGCAGCACATAGATGCCATTGGGACCCGAAGGAGGCCCTCCCTCTGGGAGCGCACAGGTCGGTGGGAGACTACCGGCAGAACGCGGTCTTGCAAATAGCCTGGTCCAATGCCATGGATCACTTTAAAGGTCAAAACCAGAACCTTAAAGCAAACCCAGAAGGCCACCGGCAACCAAAGCAGCTCGCGCAGGAGAGGCGTCACATGGGAGTTTCTCGACACCCCCATAACCACCCGCACGGCTGCATTTTGCACCAGTTGAAGCCTCCGGGTGCTTCCCACAGAGAGCCCCATGTAGAGAGCATTACAATAGTCCAGGCGGGAGGTGATGAGGGCATGAGTGACCGTGTGTAAGGCGATCCAGAATTCAGATGCATGGCAACTGACTCACATTTATGGCAAATTGCAATATCCCAGAGTAATGTGATCCCCTTTTGCAATCCTCTGACAAGCAAAGGCAATGAGGAAACCACAACTGTGCTCAGTACGTAACAATTGTGGTGATTCAATTATAAAATGGGACAAAATTCACTCAATAACTGTCTCACTTAACAACAGAAATTTTGGGATCAATTGTGGTCGTAAGTCAAGGACTACCTGTATTTTATCCACTCAGGAACATTGGTGATGTTGACAAATAGCTCCTTATTAATAGGAGTTACAGTCATCTTCTGGTTTCCAATGACCACGTCAGTTTCCTGCTTTTGGGTTGGGTGGGAAGCAAAGTGGTCCATCTTGGGTTTTGTCCATCTATTCTGGACACTTTCCAGGTGCCAAACTGGGTTTGAACTGAATGTTGCTCTGGTTTGTATCACTGGTTGTAATCCAAATACTGAATGCAGTAGTGGGATTCAATTTTTTTTACTACTGGTTCTGTGGGCATGGCTTGGTGGGAGAGGCTGGGGAAGGATACTGTAAAATCTCCAGTCTGCTGCCGGTTCTTCAGAACTGGTCAGAACCTGCTGAATACCACCTCTAACTGAATGCATTATTAGAACTTAATGTTGTCTAATGCCGATGGCGCTGAAGCGAAAGTTCTCAAACCTAGAAAAGAATGAATGCTTCGTTCACTTGTTCATCAAGTTCTCAAAGGTTGGCCAAGATGTAATGTACTGTACAGTGTTTAGCTCTCTCGTTTAATCAGATCCACACCCGCTTCTTCCAGGGTGACACGTCAGCTGAAAAAGTTTAACTTCAGCAAGGAGAAAGCCTCACTGTAACTCTCTCTATCTCCCCCTCCTCTACTTGAATCTGCAGAAGAAGAGAAAGAGGAGATGAAGATTTGCTGTCTCTGAGCAGGCTGCCTTGTAAAGACAACCTTGTTTCAAAAACAACCACAGTCTCCTAATTTGAAGACAGGGGAACTCTTCCAAAACACGTTTTTGGAGATTGCAGTTGAAGAGATTGAAATGGAAGAAATGGCTTTTCTGCCATCTGCTCCTCAAGCAGGAGATCTGAGTCCAAGAAGACCCCCAAACTCTTCCCCAATCCAAAGAGGTGAAGTACGACTGGTAGCATATCTAATGGATTTGACACCTGGAGTAGTTTCCTCCTCCTGTGCTACTCTGTCCATAACCTGACTGGTGCAATGCCAGCAGAGACTTGGCTCCATACCCACCACCAACCCACTGCGTTGCCTTCTTACCATCCCCAAGTTACAGAGGCATGGTGGCTCAGTGGCTTAATGACTCTGGAGATTGTCTTTGCTCCAGAGGTTTTGAGTTCTAGCATTGTTGTGGGCAGGACAATGTCACCCACCTCTGTTTCCGCTCACCTAGCAGTTCAAAGGCATGTTATATGCGAGTAGATAAATAGGTACCATTTTGATGAGGAGATGCATCAGTGCTTCATGCTGGTATTGGATCTTCCCGGTTGTGATCCCCATTTGAGAGGTGGCTTCATTGGAAGGAGGGGGCCCCAGATGCTGCTGCAGAATGCTACTCATTATTTTTTTTCTGGCGTGGTGCTAACTCGCCCCCTTGTGGCACCCCTTGGAAAGTGTGTTTGCATGAACCAAACAGGGCTAGCAGTCTCAGGGAGCCAAACTACTACTCTGTATTAGCATTGTAGTCTCCTCGCTAAAGTAACCTTGCCATATACTAAATAAAACCCCCAAATTGCTACCCCCTGCACCCAGGGTAGATTACCACCACTGCTCCATCTTAATGTAACCAGACTGAGGACCAAAGGTAGAACATCTCCAGACCTGAGTGGTCATAAACTCCACAGTTATTCGGTGTCATCAAGACTGAGCTTGAACCTGAGCTTGAATATCCAGACCCCAACAGTCTCTAGACTTTAGGACAAGATTTTGACAGCATCGGACATTTGTTTTCAGACTGTTTGGTAACTGGATAGAAATACAACTTATTTTTTTCCCATCTGACATTTTAAATAAGATCTATTCTGTGCATAGTTTTCTTTGATTTGCTCAAAACACAGAATGTTTTAAAATGTAAGGCAGCTGGAAGATTTCTAAAGTTATTAAGGATATATTGTAAAAAAGATAACCAAGGTATTAAATCCAGCTCTAAACTGAAGCTTGGATGTCAATTCTCACATATTCAAACCGAAGCCAGTCCTTTAAAAATATCGCTATTTTTAACACCAAGAGGTCATTAATGACACCCACCAGGTATTGTTAGAAATAGATCATATACTGAATCCAATTACAGATGTCTCAAAGGTTAGATGATCGTTCTGAAATGTAAACTTTCAGAAATACAGAATATCAGAAAACAATATAGAATACAGAATAGCAAAGTTGGAAAGAACTTTGGAGATCTTTATTTTATTTATTTGTTTGTTTGTCAAACATGTACAAGATAACAAATATAAGTATGAACATAAACAGGAACAAAGGAAGTAAATACAGATAAATGGGGACAGTAAGACAGGGACGGTAGGCCCTCTGGCGCGCTTATGCCCACTCCCTCTAAGGACCTCTTAGGAATGGGGTGAGGTCCACGGTAGACAGTTTGAGATTGAAGCTGAGAGGGTTTGTAGGCTGTAACAATGGAGTCAGGTAGAGCATTTCAAGCATTGCCACTCTGTTGCTGAAGTCGTATTTCCTGCAATCGAGTTTGGAGCGGTTTACTTAGAGTTTGTATCGGTTGTTTGCCCGTGTATTATTGTGATTGAAGCTGAAGAAGTCATTGGCAGGGCAAGATGTTATAGTAGACAATTTTGTGAACAATGCTTAGATCAGACAGCAGGTGGCTCAGTTCCAGATTGTCCCGGCCCAAATCTTATGTAGTGAAAAGACAAAAGTACAATAATAGAAAGTAGAGCCCAGTAAGCAGGGGTGGGATTCTACCAGTTTGCACCTAATCACTAGAACCGGTTGTTAACATTCTAAGCAGTTCGGAGAACCGGTTGTTAGAATAAATTACTGGCCTAATCCTGTAAGGAAGGCAGGAAGGAAACATTTTGGTGTTGCTTAAAGAAACTGCTTCTCTATTATCCTTTATTACATTCTTGGCAGGACTAGACTTCCTGTCTCAGGAACTTCTCTGGAGTTTTTTCCCTTCTTTGTTGGTACTTTGCTTGTGTGGAGTGACCATTCAATGGCACTGAAAAAAGTGACTTATGACCCTTTTTCACACTTACAATTGTTGCAGCATCCCCACAGTCATGAGAGGCCAGGCGAGGAGATGCGTGCCTCGATGTGAGTGAAATTGAGTTGGTCACATCCAGCCAATAACATGACCACTTAGCCACGTCCACCCAGTCACATGACCCCCAGCCACGCCCACCACCTAAACCATGCCCACATAACCGGTTGTTAAAATTTTGAATCCCACCCCTGCCAGTAAGGGATCCATAATGCTCAGTCAACCCTGAAGTGAATGTGGCTAAGGCCATCTTTGAAGCTTTATGGTTGCCACAAAGTGGAGGGCGAGAAAGGGAAGAAGAAATTTAGATAGCTCAGCTTTGCGTCAAAATAAAAAGTTTTCTTGTGAGAACCAAGGTCATTCCAACAGCTGGCTGAGAAGAGGAGTGGAGTAACCAAGCAACTTCTGGCACCACTATTGGACACTGCGACCAATGACCTGGGAGGAAGAGGGAACATTCACTTTTCAATTAGGTGAAAACCGTGGGAACTTTCATAGTCAGTTTTCACCAGTTGTGCCAATCGTGGGAACTTTCATAGTCAGTTTTCACCAGTTGTGCCAATCGTTCTTTGAGGAATCTACCTGCCTTGGAGTTCTGCTTTCAATGGGTTCATTACTTGGAATGCTGACACCCTCTGAATTTGCTTGTTTTCTTGCAGATGTTTCATTATTCTAACTAGGTAACATTATCAGTGTTAGGTAACATCATCACTAGCACTGTTTATGTTACTTAGTTAAGGAAATGAAACATCTGTAAGAAAACAAGCACACAGAAGTACCAAGGACCTCTCACTTCAATCCTGAGCTACAAATATTCTCCTTTATTGCTAGAACCCAGTTTTAGAGCAGATGCAGAGAAAGGAATGCATTCTAGGTTTTATCACATGCTGGAAGACAAGAGTAGTGGGAAATTGAACATTTGGCTTGCAGGGAGAAAATAATAGCAAGGGGGCAGGAGAACCAGCCAGATCTATATTCAAGGAAAAGATGTAGCCACTTTCTGTCAAAATGGCCATTTACTCCACTATTGGTTGACATGTGACTGGAGATCATAATCTGGAGACCAAGGGCCTCAGGAAATTCTTGCCAGGTGGGAAAAAGAATTATTAACAAAGAAAAGATCATCATTAAAAAAAAAAGAAGGGGAAAACCAACAAAAACATTTTTTGCAGGTAGAAAGCCACAGATTTGATGTAAATGCTCATAACAACATCAACTGAAGAAACTTCCTGTTCTTTTCAGAATTATCCACATGTCAGCTAGGAAGTGTCAGTGATTTCCCAATTGCCCACAATAAAAGTGGATTCAATATTCCAGGTGTAGTCTGGATCAGTGTAGTAGACAGAGGAATTACCACTCCTGGGATGTTAGCATTATACTTCTGTCAAAGCAGGCCAATCACAGGAATTTATAGATCAATGATTAAGTAGGACCCAGCAGTGTGCAAAGTACATAGTACAATCCTAGACTGCATCGACAAGGAATATAGCATTGAGAAGACAGAAAGTTATAGTGACAATCTAGGCTGCATTGTTCAGGCCCCATCTGAGTAATGTGTCCAGTTCTGGTTACCCCAAATACAAAATAACAATAGTAATACCACTTAGACTTATATAGGATTCAAACCGCTGAACTGCCGACCTTTCTTTTTTTATTTATTTTTTATTTTTTTACAACAAACATACAAACAAAACATAAAAACATAAAACCCTCTTTCAATTATTTACATATAGTGTGTCAGTTGGTTACAATCTTTTGTGCTATCCTTTTTTTTCATGAGTTATATAAATTCTCACTTTATCAATCTGGCTTGTGCTTATGTAATATCAATTATTAAACATTCATTTGACTAAACTATTTTTTCCTCATTTTATATGAGATATTCTAAATTTCATTACGGTTTAATCTTATACATTAATCCAATGGTTATATATTTTATATTGTATTCTATATCAATCTATTAACTTTTATTATAAGGCTTACTAATCTATTTCTTTACCATGTCTTTTTATCTAACCATTGAAAAATTGTATATCCTCTTGTTCTCTAATTTTAAATGTCAATTTACTCATTTCAGCACAGTCCATGATTTTCTTAATAATTTCCTCCTGCATCGGTATTTTTTCATTTTTCCAATTCTTAGCAAATACAATTCTAGCTGCTGTTAAAACATTTACAATCAAATATTTGAGTTCTTTACAATATATTTCCGGTATAATTCCCAATAAAAATATCTCAGGTTTAAAATCTATGTATTGTCTTGTCATTTTTTTCCAACCATGTGTGGATTATAGTCCAATATCTTTTTGCATCCGAGAACTGCCGACTTTTCTGATTGACAAGCTCAGCATCTTAGCCACTGAGCCACCAGGTCCCTTTAGACTTATTTACCACTTCATAATGCTTTATCTCTCTAAGCAGTTTAAAGTCAGCATATTACCCCCAATAATCTGGATCCCCATTATACTGACTTTAGAAAGAGGAAAGGCTGAGTCAATTTTGAGCTGGTCAGAATCAAACACCTGGCAGTGGGCAGAATCATCCTGCAGTACTGCATTTTAGCCACCATGGTCCCAAGAGGGGGGGTTAGAGACACTGAGGAACTGGAATGAGTACAGAGAAGAGTAATAAAGAATAACAAAGATGGTGAGCGGCTTCGAGGTTAAATCCTATGAAGAACATTAAAACAGTTAGACATTTTAGCCTAAAGTAGAAGTGGCTAAGAAGAGATTTGACAGAAGTTTTACAATACTTGTACAGGAAAGTGGGTAGATTTTTTTTTCATAGCTCCTGAGAGCAAGACACAAACCAATGGCTATAGTTTATACAGAGAAACCCAAACTCAAAATGAGGAGGAATTTTCTGCCCGTGAGAGCTGTTATATGAACTCATCCGACTCCTAGATAGAATTGGAAGTTTGTCCAAGATATAAGGTGACACCGTGGTTAGAATGCAGTATTGCAGCCTGACTCTGTCCACTGCTAGCAGTTCGATTCTGACCATCTCAAGGTTGATTCATCCTTCCATCCTTCCGAAGTTGTTAAAATGAGGAGTCAGATTGTTGGGGGAGATATGCTGACTCTTTAAACCATTTAGAGGGGGCTGTAAAGCACTATGAAGCAGTATATAAGTCTAAGTGCTATTGCTATTTCAAGCAAAGGATGACAGCCCTTTATAGAATAGAATAGAGTAGAGTAGAGTAGAGTAGAGTAGAGTAGAGTAGAGTAGAGTAGAGTAGAGTAGAGTAGAGTAGAATAGAATTCTTTATTGGCCAAGTGTAATTGGACACACAAGGAATTTGTCTTGGTGCAAATACTCTCAGTATACATAAAAGAAAAGATACATTCATCAAGAATCATAAGGTACAACACTTAATGATAGTCATAGGTACAATCAACAATCAAATCATACTAGGAAACAGTAAATACAAATCGTAAGGATTCAAGGGACAAAGTTACAGTCCTACAATCACAAGTGGGAGGGGATGGGTGATAAGGAGTGATGAAAAGATTAGCAGTAATAGTAGTGCAGACTTTGTAATAGTTAAACAGTGTTGAGGGAATTATTTGTTTAGCAGAGTGATGGCTTTCGGGA
Source organism: Bungarus multicinctus (assembly GCA_023653725.1). Taxonomy (NCBI): domain Eukaryota; kingdom Metazoa; phylum Chordata; class Lepidosauria; order Squamata; family Elapidae; genus Bungarus; species Bungarus multicinctus. Next base: position 121,104,291 of record CM042842.1, on the reverse strand, counting down.
AAAAACTGTCCTTGTGTCTAGTTGTTCTGGTGTGCAGTGTTCTATAGCATCATTTTGAGGGAAACAGTTGAAACAGTTTATGTCCGGGATGTGAGGGGTCTGTGAATATTTTCACAGCCCACTTTTTGACTCGTGCAGTATACAGGTCCTCAATTGAAGGCAGGTGGGTAGTAATTGTTTTTTCTGCTTTTCTGCAGTCTTAATTATCCTCTGAAGTCTGTGTCTGTCCTGTTGGGTTGCAGAACCAAACCAGGCAGTTATAGAGGTGCAGATGATAGACTCAATAATTCCTCTGTAGAACTGGATCAGCAGCTCCTCGGGCAGTGGGAGCTTTCTGAGTTGGCGCAGAAAGAACATTCTTTGTTGTGCTTTTTTGATGACGTTTTTTATGTTAGGTGTCCATTTTAGGTCATGTGATGTAGTAAAACCTAGAAATTTGAATGTCTCTACTGTTGATACTGTGTTGTCTAGTATTGTACCACCATTTCTACAGTTTTGAGTGTGTTCAGTTCCAGATTGTTCCGGTTACACCACGAGGCAAGTTGTATAACCTCCTGTCTGTATGCAGATTCATCGTTGTCTCGAATGAGACCAATCACTGTTGTGTCTGTTGTTATCTGAGATGGTCTGAAGATTTCTAATCTTATGATTCAAGATACTTCTCCCTGAAGTTGGCTTGTTTTATTTACGATAGTATCTACCAGTATTTCTAGATGGCTGGGAGAAGAGGAATCCATGTGTTGCATTAAAATTTTAAAAGGCTAAAAGGAAGGAAATTGAAAACCCTTTCCCATCTTTTCCCCCGGGTGGCACAAAGTGGCATAACTTAGGACAGAAGTAGCAACATTTTCATGACCTTGGCAGATAGGGCAATGATACGAAGAGATGTATCACACATGTAGAGAGAACATGATCCTCTGGGGTTCCTAGGTATCAAACACCTTTTTATTTCTGGATAGATGGGAAGTTGCAGTGAAGAGAACAAAAAGAGACACAAACTTTGTTAGAAGAAATACAAGCAGGCTTTAAGGCAGCATGGAAAAAGCTCAAAGAGCAAAATTCTTACAACGTGCTAAAATCCACTAAAGGGCCTGATCAACAAAGACCTCATTTTTAAAGGGATCCAGGAAAGTATAGCTCATCATTGTTAATGTCTATTTGATTGGTAAAAACAGGAGGAGTTTGAAAATAAAAATATCCCTTTTTATAAAGAAGGATGAACTTATTTTGCAAAACTTCTTCTCCGGCAACATTTAATTATTAACTAGGGCTTAACTAGGGTGTTGGAGATTTCTGGTTCAATGTGTGAAAGATGAAGGATTTGTGTTTGTGTTATTTTCATGGTCATGATCATTATGTGCACTGAAGATGGTGTATGATTTTGTTGTACGAGGTGCAATGACAAAAAAGTGAACTAAACTAAACAAAACCTTTGCCAGACCAATTCTTTAATACAGCTCATCTACCTGGAATCTGCACTGTATATTGGACATTAACACAATTGAGCACGTTTAGAGATATTTCTTGAGAAAAGTACTCCACTCCTCCACTCACAATAGAATTCCCTATGCCTCCAGGCTCAAAATTTAGGGCCTGGACAATCTGGAACTGCGCCATCTGTGGTCCGATCTAAGCATCGTTCACAAAATTGTCTGTTACAATGTCTTACCTGTCAACAACTTCTTCAGCCTCAATCACAATAATACACGAGCAAACAACCAATACAAACTTAAGATAAATTGCTCCAAACTCGATTGCAGAAAATACAACTTCAGCAACAGAGTGGTCAATGCCTGGAATGCCCTACCAGACTTTGTTGTTACACCACAAACCCTGACAGCTTCAACCTCAAACTGGCTACTATGGACCTCACCCCATTCCTCAGAGGTCCGTAAAGGGGGCGTGCATAAGTGCACCAGCGTGCTACCATCCCTGTCTTACTGTCCCCATTTATCTGTATTTACTTCCTTTGTTCCTGTTTATGTTCATATATTACTTGTTATCTTGTGCATGTTTGACAAACAAACAAATAAATAAAATAAAGGTCTCCAAGCTCCCTTACAACTGTTATTCTGTATTCTATATTATTTTCTGATAATCTGTATTCATGAAAGTTTACATTTCAGAACAATCGTCTATCATCTAACCTTTAATAAAGCTACTTTTAATGTGTGTTATGCTCATCATCATCATCATCACCATCATGTATAAAGGATAGGGCTTCAATTGTGTGGCTGTATTGCCATTTTGAGTCTTTTGACCCACTCTCCAAAATGGTCTTCATTCTATGTATTTTGGCTTTTCCAAAAAGTCCCTCTTGAAAATAATGCTTAGACCTTCAAGATCAGGGAGTACAAATTGATAGATGGGCATATCTTCAAGTTCAGAGTAGATACAAACAGGATAAGAAAGAATTTGGAATTAATAATAAACTTCAGCAACTAGAGAAAATTCTATTAGGTCCAGATTAAAAAAAATATAATAAAATTTTATAATTATTTACTAGTGGCAGAATTAGAGGAAGAAATTGTCAAAGGGAATATGACAGCCTGGAGCAGGAATATAGGACGTAGTATCACCTTAATAAAATGGGAGAAGATCTGGAGTAGAAATAACAAAATCACAAAATCGGCAGCCTACAAGGAAAATCTCTACAAGATGTTTTATAATGGCACCTCCCTTCCTCGAGATTAGTGAAAATGCACCCCAACATGACTCCGAATTGCTGGAAATGTAAAAAAAAAGAGGGAACTTTCTTTCACACGTGGTGGTTGTGCACAGTGGCTCAAAAATATTGGCAGAAAATTAGGAAATGGTTGGAGGAAATGACAACAGAACAGATCGAATTTAAACCAGAATTATTTTTATATGGATTTTAATTAATCAACTCTCAAAAAAAGTGAAGTACACAACCGTACATATCTTGACAGCGGCCAGATTGGCCTTTGCACAATGTTGGAAGCAACCTTATATTCCATCAGAGGAATTGATTATTCAAAAAATAGCAAATTGTGCAGAGATGGACAGATTAACTTTGGCATTAAAAGGAAAAGAGACATCGATGTATTACAACAGTTGGAACTGCTGGTACGAATGAATAGAACAAAGATCGATTAAACAACAAAGGGCAAAAGAAAATGTATTATAATTGTAGTAGTGACTATATATACATATATATATATTCGCACAAGGATTAATTGTACAGAGAGTATAAAACAAGGTTGAAAATAAGGTCCCACAAACTGTCGAGGACAAAATGGTTTTTAATTGTTTTCTAAATTTTTCTTTTCCACTTTTCTTTATTTCTTTTTTCTCTTTCACATTTATGTATATGTTGTTTGTCTGTTTTAATTATAAAATTAATAAAGTTTATTTAAAAAAAGAAAAGAAAAAAGAAAATAATGCTTGAGTAGATCTAACAAAAAAAGGAGAAGGGACTGATTTCCTGATGAGAAACAAAAAGCAGAGAATGGGATTAATTCGGTAGTTTTCCAATGAAGAGAGGAAAGATCTACAGATTTCCAAAATTTTGCATCTCGAACATTGGTTTCTGGCCTCTTCCTTAATTAGAAGTCAGCAGGACATGGAGATTTTTTAATTTGAGTGCAATTGACATAAATTATTGCATACTGTTTTTGTAAGTATGGCAGTTGAAAAAAAAGTGTTTCTAAAGTGCTTCTAAATGAATTAGAATTTTCTTCTCTCTCTCTCTCTCCTTATTTATTCATTGGCAGGAGGACCTCATGGTATGGTCCACAAAATCAGGGTGGTAATCATGATCAAATCTCCCATTTTTTTGTGCCCATTGCAGATGTGATACACAAAAACACCAGGACTAGTTTCAATTGCAGCATTGCTGCTGCCATTTAGGTTTTATTCAGGGGTGGGCTGCTGGATATTCGCAGGGGTTTGGGAGAACCTGTAGCTAAGATCCTGCACAGTTCAAAGAACCCACAAATCCCACTCCTGGCTGGCCCTGCCCATTCCACCCCACCCCTCCCAGGAGTCCCCACACAGCCCATTTTGGATGCAAGTAAGTGCAGGGTGCGTGTGGAGGCTCAGAGAGGGCAAAAAATGGGCCTCTTAGAAGTTCGGGAATGCTAGAAATGAGCCTCTGGAGCCTAAGGAGGCCATTTTCACTCTCTTGGAGGCCCAAGGAAAGCCTCCAGAGCCCGGGGAGGGCAAAAATGCCCCTCCCCCATGGTGGCACAGGAGGCTGACTAGGCCACACCCACCCAGCAACCAGGCAGAGAACCCATTGCTAAAATTTTTGAAGCCTACCCCTGGTTTTATTGGCCACATCCTGTAGACCACATCCTGTCTTCATCTCCTGCTTCATCTCTTGCTTACCTGATCTCTGAAAAAAAAAAGAAAAGAACATGATCTAAAATAAGGCAGGAATGTCAAACTTGCGTCATCGTGACGGCAGTGATGTATTGTGACTTTCCCCCGCTTTGCTATACCGGGTATGGGTGTGGCCAGCTTATGATGCATCCGACCCATGGGCCATGAATTTTACACCCCTAATCTAAAGACTTAAATTCCTAAGGGCAAAAAGTAAATACACACTTAATTCTAACATTAAAAAACCAGGAGGGCTTAGGGGAGCTCAATGAGCTGAATTGTACCCATAGTCTTGTTACTCTTATTATATTTATCCTAATTTTTTTTAAAAAGCCAGTTGTATCACTGCTTTACAAGTCTCTTTTTCTTTCAAATGAGTGTTATTACTTTCAGTATCTAATACTTTTTTGGGTTGCATTCATATTTAAATTAGGTTCCCTTGAGATGGAGAAAAGCAAAGACATTTTCATCATAAGAGACTAATAATACGCCCTGCAAAGCTGCAGAGACTGTTGGTATTGAATATATAAATCATACAAACAGTAACCAAAAATGCTTAAATAATAGAGTCAAGCAATAATATTCTTATTAGTTTAAGTAATTTGGATGCTCTTGTTCACGTGGCAAATCAGTGATAGAAAAAATTCTCAGCTAATCATTAGATAACTGAAGCCAAGTGATATTCATATTACTAATTCCCTAATTTTCTAGCATTAAAGAACTATTATGGGTCTTTGCATTATGTGCTGGTCAGTAAACACTTATTTAGGATATGTGGTTCCTATTTTATCCGTGTTTATATCTATAATTTATGAAAGTACTACTTATAAAGAATTCAACAGAGAAAAGGGCAAAAATAATAATTAATGGCTTCAAGTGTAATGCTAATGATACTCATAATAAATCTTAATTATAGAAATATTAGAAAACCAACACTATTTTTGCATTAGCTATTTTCTACCACCGTGTCAAATTTGCATGGCAATTGGACTCGCTTTTTTTTTTTTTTTAATATATGCCTGAATCAAGCAGACTTGTACTATTCAAGAACCAAAAAAGGATGACAGGAGGCTAAAACATAAGAATGATTGCAGGAATTGGTTTGTCTAGTTAATGAAAAAAAGATCTAGGGTGACATGATAGCAATCTGTCAATATTTGAGGGGCTGCCACAGAGAGCAATCTATTCTCCAAAACATCTGAAAATAGGACAAGAAGCAATTGATGGAAATTAATCCAGGAGAGAGCCAACCTAGAAATAAGGATAAAATTTCCTGACAGTTGGAACAATTAATCAATGGAAAACCTTCCTGCAGAGATTATGGGTGCTCCATCACTGGAGATTGAACAACCACTTGTCTGAAATGGTATAGGATCTCCATGAGAAAAGAGTTTGACTAGAAGACCTCCAATGTTCCTTCCAAATCTATTATTCTGCTCTGCTTTTTATATTGTTGTTAAGAAACTAACATGAATTTGAGCTGGACTCAAAGGAGACTATCTTTATCTCCCTATTTAAGGCACATTGAAGAAGCTAATGGAAAGGTCTTCACAGGTTCTGCTGATGAGTTGTAGAGAAGACAGCATGAGAGAAGCTTATAACTTTTTCTACTGAGAAAATAAAGTTGAAACAATTGTGTTGGTAGGCTGGAAAAATGAAAATCGTTTCTCCTTCCAGAAAAAGTGTTTTATTGTAAACTGCTTGCTAATTAGCAAGAAGGCTTCATGTATAATCCTAATGATACTACTAATAAATCTTAATTATTTAGATTTTTAAGAAGAGATTGGAGAACCATTTATCTGAAATGATATAGGGTTTCCTGCCTGAGCAGGGGGTTGGACTAGAAGACCTCCACGGTCCCTGTTATTTTATTATTCTGAAGAATAAAACGCCAACAATCTGGTGAAACATATGCAGAAATGGTAGCTCCAGAATACCCAGACAATGAGGGAAAATGAATTGTTGCTTGGTGAAAGGGTGAAACCTGTATTGTTCTATTCCTTTGTAATTTGTTCCCTACCCCCTTTCTCCTTGGCTGAGCTAGCAGCAAATAAATACCTCTTACACAGCAATTGATCTAAGGCACTTAAGGCTGGATGAAGACATGAAATACTGGTGTAAAGCTTTTGTTGTGGAAGGAAACTGAAGGATAAGGAAGGGAAAGTTAAGGAGAAAAATGCCAGAGAAGAAAAGATGTCGAAAAGAACCAGCAATAAATACTGCCAAGATGGCCAGAAGTAAGCAAGGTAGAATTATCCCTGGCTTGTTACAGATTTTTTTTATTCTTCTGGACAGAACTGAAAGGTTGACACATCAAGAATCTATGAAGAAGCAGAAGAAGTTTGCATTATCTTCATGCACAGATATGTGTAGCTGTTGGAGTATGCTCTTGCTCAGAAGTTTTTCCAGAAATAGTTGTTGTTCCATTACTCAGAACAAAGGCATTGTCAGAGGGAATATAGAATAACAGAATTGGAAAGTCTTGGAGGTCATCTAGTCCAGGGGTCTCCAACCTTGGCAACTTTAAGACTTGTGGACTTCAACTCCCAGAGTTCCTCAGCCAGCTTCAACTCTGGGAGTTGAAGTCCACAAGTCTTAAAGTTGCCAAGGTTGGAGACCCCTGATCTAGTCCAATCCCCTGCTTGAGCAAGTAACCTCATTATACCCTTTTGGGCAAATGGTTGTCCAAGCTTCTATTGAAAGACTTCAGTGACCCACAATTTCTGAAGGCAAGCTGTTCCACTAATTAATTGTTCTCATTGGTAAGACATTTCTCCTTATTTCTAGGTTGGATCTCTCTTTGATAAGCTTCAATCTCTTACTTCTTGTCATTGTCACATATGTTTTGGAGAATAGGTCAACACTTTCTTGTTACCATTGTTTGTTAGCCAGGACTGTTGGGTTTAACAGGATTATTACATAGGAAAAGAACTCTTTAGAAGACTTCTGCCGTGTATTCCTTGAAATTTCCAGTTTTCTGCCTTCACTGGAAGAACAAGAGGCAAATGACTATTAATCCCAAATGAGCAATGTGCCCAGCCTTATATGCCAGAAGGGAGACTGAAAGTCATTATATTTCAATATATTTGTTAGGAAAGAACATGGATTCATTACATTCAGTTTCTTGAATCATGGGACTCAAGGAACCATACACATAATTCTGAAATAATTTTTATCAATAATTCATAACTAATTTCTCTTCTGCCACCTCCTCCTCCTCTTATTTTATTTTTAATTTTACTCCAATAATATTACAGGTTAATGACTTTTGAAGTATTTATTACCACAACATTTTTGCACATTATTAATGTATAGTATATACTCATGTATTTTTTTCCAACTATAGCTATACATAATACTTTTGAATATCTCAACTGATAACTTGTTTGCAAGTTGCATTGTTGATGTATAGATTTGAGAGCTATTTTTGTCTAGTGATTAAGGCACCTGACTAGAAACTGTTAGCTGACCATGAGTTCTAGTCCTGCCTTTTAAGACAAATTCCTTGTGTGTCCAATCACTCTTGGCCAATAAAGCATTCTATTCTATTCTATTCTATTCTATTCTATTCTATTCTATTCTATTATCCTTACGCCTCAGTCCTGCAAGACAGCTGGCTGAGTGACTTTGGGCCAACCCCCCACTCTCAGCCAAACCCACCTCACTAAGCTGTTGTTGTGAAGAAAATAGGAAGAGGAATGATTATTAGATTTCTTTGCCTCCTTGAAATATTTATAGAATTAATAAAGGTGGAAATGAATGAATGAATGAATGAATGAATGAATGAATGACTAAGGCAGCTAAGAGAAAGAGTGTAATAGGTTACTTATCAATGACCTTTACATTCTTTCCCCTCAATATATATAATAATCCAAATTGATTTTACACATTATTCTGTTGTTTGTTGCAGTATAGAGTTTAGTTCCTATAAGATTCTCTGCCTTAATGATGGAACGTTGACATCTCTTTAAACATTTTATGGAGTAATTGCTAGATATATACACTACATTGTTAATATCATGGCTAAATGGTATCTATACATTACCTTCAGTTGAAATTTTAATCAAAGGCTGATCATTATCCTACAATTTCCATAGGTTCTGCCAGTCCCCATCTTCCATTTACCCCCACATCCTACAATGCAATGGCAGAATGATCTATCTCTATCTCCATTTTGTTTTCTCTGTTCAATTGCTCTAGTTCTTGGAGGCTGTCCTAGGCAAGTCCCTGCAGTTTTCTTGACAATTTTGTTTTCCTTAGAAGTGGTTGGCTATTGCTTCCTTCTAGGGCTGAGGAAAGTGACTGGCCCTAGGTCAGCTAACTGGCTCTGTATGTAAGGGAGGACTAGAAGTCATAATCTTCCCATTTGTAGCTTGATGCCTTAACCCAGGCCTGTCAAACTTGCGGCCTGTGGGCCAGATGCATCACATACTGCCCCCATCCAGTTTAGCGAACGGGGAAAATGTCCCAATCCATCACCTGAGGTGCCAGTTTGATACCTTGCCTTAACGACTTCCTCAAACTGAATTTCCTTTCTCGAACAGCATCCTGCATTTCTAGAAATTGTTCCTTTTTATGTGTGTGGTATTTAATTATTCATTTTTTAGGGTTGGTCAAAGGATGAATTGCTATTTTCTTGACCATTTAATCCTTCAAAAAAAGATTTAAATTCATTGTAACCAAGATATTTGGTGGCCTACTTCTTCTTCTTTTTTTTTTGCAGGATAACAAATTGTTGTTATAAGAAATATCTTATTCTGGATGAATTGTATTATATCTATAGCTAGAATGGAATTGTTCTAAATGTATTATATAAATCAAGGTCCCAATCTTCCTCAAACAGAGTTGGTCTTCCATGCAACCAGCCTTGAAAAATAGTTTTTTTTTTTTTAAATTGATTTAGAGAAATGAAATTGTTCAGACACCTGGATGTCTCTCAGAAATAAATATAGGGAAATCATCAGCAAAAAAGTAGTACTTCTTGTAAACAATGCCCTTTAAGAGATTATTCTGAAATAAACTGTAAGCTACCAGGCTCCTTTGCTTTACAGAACTGTTGATTTTAATACAATGGATAATTTATTAGACTTAACAGGTAGTTCTAAAAACACTCAATAGGACTAATTTTTGAGTTCATATTAAATAAAAGCTTGTTAATAAAATAGAAGTTGAAAACAAGCTGTTTCTCTTTTCCCCTTATGTTTCTAATTGAGTACTTTAATTACTGAAATTCACATGTTATTCACAAGTATGTAATGACTAGGAAGTCTTGCTGTCAGGGTTTATTTTATTTATTTTTTATCTATTTATTTTTATTTGTCAATTGCTTACAAGATAATAGGTATAAGTAAAAACATAGTTATGAATACATGGATATATATATATATGCAGGTCTTGGTGTGTTCGGGTCTTTTTCCATGTAAGATTGAGACTATCTGGGCAACGTTTCGACGAGATCTCACTCACCATCTTCAGGCTGGTGTTTTCGGCTTTGTGCTTCTGCGAGCAAAAAGTTGCCCAGATAGTCTCAATCTTACATGGGAAAAGACCCGAACACACCAAGACCTGCATACCTGTACCCATGAAAATCTACGAAAACATACATACATACATACATACACACATACACATATATATATGTATGTATTTATATATATAAAAGAAACATTAGGACAGGGATGGTAGGCACGCTGGTGTGCTTATGCATGCCCCCTACAGACCTCTTAGGAAAGGGGTGAGGTCAATAGTAGACAGTCTAAGGTTAAAGTTTTTGGGGTTTGGGAAAAAAAACACAGAGTCAGGTAAAGTATTCCAGACCAATTGGTTCCGACAAAGGTCCTAATAAAAACAAGTGCCTCAAGCAAAGTTTCAAGAAAAATCCAGTTGTTTATTAGGAGCATCATGTCGGCACAGATCAAGTGAAGCCAGCTCTGACCCCACTCAGTTCACACCTTGCCACTGACCCTGTTTCCCTCTCCTCCCAAGGTGTGTCATCAGTCACATTTCCCAACGAAACAATTTCGTGGGTTGTAGAAGTCACTCCCTCCAGCCATTGCTGCTTTCTGTGGAGATGGCCTTGTCTTTGGCCAGCTAGGATGTGCATTGTTTTGACTGAGTTACAAATTCTTCAATGCAGCTGTGAGGCTTGGTTCTCACATCCCCCTGCCTATCACAACTTGGGAGCAGGTTAGAGAAGCTTCACGAGTTGATATTTACATTAGTCTGCTTTTGAAAATGCATATAATTTTTAAAATGTACAATGTATAATTTTGATGAAAGCAGATGTACAATGCAATGTAGTGATAATTATCAGAAGTATATCAGAAAAAAATAATTAAATTTATAATAGGTGATTGTAATTTGGTATTGGATATATTTACAGGGGATATATCCATTTACTTTGAGATAATTGATAGGTATAGTATATAGAGAGGGCTGTAAAACACTATAAAGTGGTATATAAGTCTAAGTGATATTGCTATTGCTATTTTAATGATATTAATGAGATAACATTAGTGATTAGTAAATTTTAATGATGACATTAGTAGAGCCTCCCTCCCTCCCTCCCTCCCTCCCTCCTTTCTTCCTTTCCTTCCTCTCTCCCTCCATTCCTCCATCCCACCCTTTGCCCTCTCTTCCTTTTTTTCCTTCTTTCCTTTTTTCCTATTTAGATAGATAGAATAGATAGAATTCTTTATTGGCCAAGTGTGGTTGGACACACAGAGAATTTGTCTTGGTGCAAATGCTCTCAGTATATATAAAAGAAAAGATATATTCATCAAGAATCATAAGGTACAACACTTAATGATAGTCATAGGATACAATAAGCAATCAAATCATACCAGGAAACAATCAATATAAATCGTAAGGATACAAGCGACAAAGTTACAGTCATATAGTCACAAGTGGGAGGGGATGGGTGATAAGGAGTGATGAGAAGATTAACAGTAATAGTAGTGCAGACTTTGTAAATAGTTGTTGAGGGAATTATTTGTTTAGCAGAGTTTAGGTTTAGGTTTTATTTAATTTATATACTGCCCTCTCTCCCATTTGTGACTCGGGGTGGTATATAGGCAGATTAAAACAATACAAAAAATATAAAATTTAAAAACAGATTAAATCAGAGTGATGGCTTTTAGGAAAAAAATGTTCTTGTGTCTAGTTGTTCTGGTGTGCAGTGCTCTATAGCGTCGTTTTGAGGGAATTTATATTTATGTTTAATTGTTTCTAAGATTTGCTTTTGTTGTTTTGTCTTACTTTATGCTATCCAGACTCAACCTTTTGAAATTGGCAGCTATATAATTTCTATAAATAAATTTAAAAAAAAATCAGTCTGACAATAGGCCTCTGTGTGTGTGTGTGTGTGTGTGTATGTATGTGTATATACAGTAGTATATGTGTGGGTGCATACTGTATGTATATATCTCTGGGTGTGTTTATAGACTCAGATTTTATAGAATCAGTGACCTGGGCAAGATGGTTTGCTGCAAAGAAGATAATTTATTTAGAAATATTTACCATATGCATAATTTTTTATCTACATGCAATGGATGATATATAGGTTACAGGTACAAAAATAATGATATCAGAACAACCCTGTCAGTTCTAAGAACTGCATGGCTATTTCTTTGTTAGTTTGAAAATACCAGCTCCCATGAACTGTAGGTCAATCAGCCAACTTATTTTAAACAAAATTTGAATATAGACTTTTAATGATAATTGTGGCTGACAGCTCCATAATAGTTTCTAAATTTGTCATTGTATTGTAGCATTTTACCTTATTGTTATCAGTCTATTCTGTACACTTTGCTCCTTATCTACATTTGTTTTAAAAAAAAGAAAGAAAAACTCCCTTTGGGACACCAGCAGTGTGATGGATATACGACTATCTTTCATATAGACTATAGAACAGAATCTCACCATTCTGTTCCATCTTTGTAGGAACATAAAATTCTAGAAACAAAAATGTTATGTACTTGCTTACACCTTCCACATATCTTTCTTTCTAGTACCTCTAATGCCCTTCTCTGCTTTCAGGGCTCCTGATGAACTTGAAATGTCAGTTTGATCTTCAGGATAAGATGATGGACAAAGAGCAGATGGACCTCAAGATTATTTTCCATGGGTCTTTTTAAGCCTGTTACTCTTTCCTAGCTCAAACTATCTTAGAGGGCTGAGGGGGGGGAAACAAAGAAAGAATAGAACAGACTAGACTAGACTAGAATAATAGAGTTGGAAGAGATTTCTAGTCCAACCCCCTGCTTAGGCAAGAAACCTTATACCATTTCAGACAAATGGTTATCCAATCTCTTCTTTAAAACTTTCAGTGTTGGGGCATTCACAACTTCTGGAGGCAAGTTGTTCCACTGATTAATTGTTCTAACCAGGAATTTCTCCTTAGTTCTAGGTTGCTTCTCTCCTTGTTTGGTTTCCATCCACTGCTTCTTGTCCCACCTCAGGTGCTTTGGAAAATAGGTTGATTCCCTCTTCTTTCTGGCAACCCTTGAGATATTGGAAGACTGCTATCATGTCACCCCTTGTCTTTTTTTTCATTAAATTAGATATACCCAATTCCAGCAACCATTCTTTATATGTTTTAGCTTCCAGTCTCCTAACCATCTTTGTTGTTCTTCTCTGAACTCTTTCTAGAACAGAGGTGTCCAACTCAAGGCCCGTGAGCCAGATGTGGCCTGTGATATGGTCAGATCTGGCCCACGGTGCCATTCTGGTCTACCCAATATGAAGAGGAAAGATTGGCTCAGTCTACCCAGTGCGAAGAAAGATCAGGCCAACATAACTTCTGCCTGGTCTACCCAGCACAAACAGGAAAGCTCAGGCCAGCTTGGCATTGGCCCAGTGATCACCATTACACTACAAAGGAGCTGGACTTTGTATTCATGTCAGGATAAATCTTCAATACTCAAGGACTGGCTGAGACCTGGTCTACCCAATGCGAAGAGGAAACATGCCAGTAGTTTGGGAAGTGATGTCAAGATGGCCACACACCCCAGTTCCCCCCCCTCAAGGTCAACCACAGCTCTGATGAAATTGAGTTTGACACCCCTGTTCTAGGGTCTCCACATTTTGGTCTATCACTTTGAACTGTAGAGGAAAAGTATTAAGTAAATAAGTAAGTAAATAAGTAGTGATGACAGAAGCAAGATTAAGAGAAACCTCAGGCCGCAATTTTAATTTCCCACCCTAATAGTAAAGTAGTAAATAGTAGTAGTAAGTAATAGTTATGATGGATGTGAAAAAAGTTACTTATGACCCATTCTCAAAGTTATGACTGCTGCAACATCCTGACAGTTGCATAATTTTTTGATGGTTTGACAACCAGCTTGCATTTATGGCATGCATTCTATCTTCATGGGATCATATTTTGTGGCATTTTCCAGCAAAAATGGAAGCAAATAACATCTAGTGGATAAGCTGGGATTCAGACTTACAGCCATGTGATTGTAAAATTGAGTCTGGTCATATAGTGATTCAACTTATGACCACAACAACTAACTGTCAAAATACTGTGATTGTATGTAGAGGATTACCTGTACTGTTTTGATGAAAGGGAGAATCTATTCAACTTGACCCACGTATATAAAGGTTGCATTATCTTCATTATGTTTTCACTTCAGACATGATAATATTTTGCGTATATCATTATTATAATTACTTTGGCATTATGACATTAGCTGCTCCTTGCTGGAGTGAAGGCGTGATTTGAGTATGAACTTGAAATATGCTTCTTTTAGAAGTACACAAGAGTTCTTTTCTTAATTAGTTATCCTTTTCTAATTAAACCTGAAAATAAAGGAGGTAGCTCACTCAGCCAAAAAAAAAACTACTACTACAAGAAATATTGAATTATTAAATTAACATTCAGGTGACATTTTTTAACTGTTCCAATTAAGTAATGTGGAAGGTTCCCAGACTAAACAAGGAATCACAAATAAAGCAAGACAAGGTCAAAATGTTAAATACCATCCCTGCCATTTTAGCAGTATTTAAAACGACAACAGAACCTTAATTGTCGAGTTGGCCGTCTTATTGCCCCCGCCCTCCAAAAAAATGTGTGTATCACTTTATGTTTGTGCATGTTTTTGTTTAGTCAATATTTGCAACCGTCACTTCTTATTTGTGCCACCTACTTGATAATAAGAAAACGAGTCCTTATAATGCTTTGCCAGTGACATTTATTTTTCGTTTAATATTTTAGATTTTAATCTAGTTGGACAGCTGCAAAAAACCTGTGAATCAAGGCAACAGGAAATGTGCAAAACAACAGGAAACTGTTGTGAAGATCTGGACAGGTAGGGGACTTAACAGATAACAGATAATCAGAGTTGGAAGGGACCTTTCTAATCCCCCACCAAGTCTCAGGCTCCAAGATTATGGAGATTTTCAGTCACCCAGGTCATACGTTGTCTCAAAGGTGCTCTTTTTTTCTTCAAAAGGTGACAGGTCGGCTTTTTCCTTGAGGAGGAATAAGAAAATGTTTCATTTCTCATCCAAGATGCTTCATTGGTTGTGACTGGATAGAGGGGAGGGATGGTGATGGTGGAAATTGAAGGATTGTATTTCTTTGCAGTCATCTGGTCATTAGCACTCTCTCTGAGAGCTGTTGAGGGCACTTGGAGGTTTATGTGTGTCCTTAGGGTCACCTAAATCACTGTTGTGGAATCTTCTTGGAACTGTTGAAAGAGCTGTGTTGTAAACCTACCCTTCCATCCCCCCACCATCCAGTCTCAAGAGTCAGTACCTATCCTTCCACCCACCCACCCTGCCATCAGAGCTGATGAAGCTTCTTGGATGAGAAGTGAAATGTCTTCTCCTTCCTCCTCAGGAAAAAAAAAAAACAGTCCAGTTGCCTTTTGAAAAAAGCATCTTTGAAACAAGAGGATAGTTGCCTAAAACTGAAAGTGGTTCTTTCAACGTCTATGGATGTTCTTAGTCCTCCAGGTCGTGGTTGTCCCAAAGGTGCTTTTTCAAGAGACAACTAGACTTTCTGGTTTTTCTTCTCATCCAAGAAGCTTTTTCAGCTCTGATGGCAGTGTGGGTGGGTGGAAGGATAGGCACTGAGACTGGATGGTGAGGGGATGGAAGGATGAGTTTCAGCTCAGAGCTGAAGAAGCTTCTTGGATGAGAAGCAAAATGTCTTCAAAGAAAACCAGAAAGTATAGTTGCCTATTGAAAAAGCTCTTTGGGGCTGATTCTTTCAATGCACAGATATTTTTTTTTCAGCAAGATTTATTGATGAGAACAGGGTAGGATTGCAAGAATTTCAGCAACAGAATTATTTCCCATTTGGAACTAATTTATCCCTTTGCACCTTATGGATGTAGACTATATGATTTCCTTTTTAATAATCTTCTAACAAACTAGTGGGAAAGTGGATACCTTCAGTGATAATTGGGACACTGGCTGCTGGCACTTTTCATAATGGTTGCTTGAAACTTTATTAAGCTGCCTAACAATTATTGCATGAACCTTCCAATAAACAGGTTTTCTAGCCTCCAACCTGGACCGTAGGATATTAATACATCACCCTTAAGGTATAACAATTTAATATTTCTGAATTTTTTCCCCTGTGCAACTTAAGTTGTGGCAAAGCAGAGATGATGACAATGGAAACTGTTCAAATTAAAATGCTATTAATGTGGAGCATTGGGCATCTGGATTAAAAGCGTTCCCTTTGGATTTCTCTGGTCTTGGTGGTTTACTTGCAGATGTTTCATTACCCACCTAAGATAATATTATTAGTGCAAACTCATCACACTGATGATGTTACCTAGTTGTGTAATGAAATGTCTACAAGAAAAAAACCAAGATCAGAGAATATCAAGGAGTCTCATAGTTCAACTCTGAGCTACATCTATTCTTTTGTATTCTCTTGTGTTTTCTATTTTAAGATGGTGAAAAAGTTAAAGAATTACGATTTTTATCAATTCGGATTGTCCATAAACGCTTCCTTTTTATTATAAGCACCTCTTTTGTGCATATAGAACATAAGATGGTTTCAGAAACTATTTCATTTCTTTCTTATTGTCTTCAAAGATTTTATACAGGCCTTAGTGATTCAAATGTTAGACGAAGATCTGAATACTCCCTTGACCATTATGTGAAGCCACTTACTATCTCTATACTTAAACAATACCTAATTTGTTCATAATTTGTAGTTCCTAAGCAGCCACCCTAATCCTCAAATTTCTCCCTCCCCCTCCCCAATTTCTACATAAAATAACAATACACTGAAGATGGTATTTAATTTTGTTGTACGAGGTGCAATGACAATAAAGTAAACTAAACTAAAACTAATAGCAATAGCCCATAGACTTATATCCTGCTTTACAGTGCTTTTACAGCCCTCTCTAAGTGATTTACAGAGCCAGCAATTTGCCCCCAACAACCTGGGTCCTCATTTTATCCACCTCAGAAGGATGGGAGGCTGAATCAACCTTGAGCTGGTGAGAATCAAACTGCCACATTGTAGGCAGCTGGCAGTCAGCAGAATGCAGTACTGCATTCTAACCACTGCGCCACTGCGGCACTTAACTTAAAATAACAAACTTTCAATGGCCACTGTTTTTCTATTCCAAAATAATGGTAAAAATGGGAAGGACTTTGTCTAGGTTTTGAAAATACCTTTCCATGGTTTATGGATTTTTTTCTAAACAGACCCAGTTTCCATCTTTGCTTAGAAACTGTATCCAAGGTGAATTATTGATTGACTATGGATAAAATATTTTATAGTTCTGGAGTGCAAGGCTCCAGCAGTAGAATCTGTCTGCTTGACTTAGCACTTAAATTAACAGGAGCTTCAGGTGAAGTTTATCAAATCAGTTTGAAATTTAGCCATGAGTTGCTTTCTGCTGCCTTCTTCATAATCAACAACACATTCTTGAAGATTTCTGGCAGCCTCACCAGGTTGCACCAATAAATCTAAGTGAATAGCTGGCTTGATTTGTTATTGATTTCCCAGAGGATATATTTGAAGCTGAAACTTTAGTGATGGGTCTTCAGTGAGGCAATACAGGGCAAAGGAGAACACACTAACCGTAAAGAAGGACTTTGGTGGTCCAGTTCTAATACCGTCAGAAGATTCATGGCCAATAATGTACTCAATTTAGCCAGCCTTTCTTAAAAGTGAAGCAAGGGGCGGAAAACAGAGTCTAAGATGACATCCAAAGGTAGACTCACGGTTACAGACAATTGTTCAAGATTATCAACAGCTGCATCTTCAGAACAGGTTGCTTGAATGACTATAGACTTCAACCGCAAGGCTTGTAATTCCCAAATTGTATGCTGTCAGTTTTGTTCCTCTTGCCAAATGAGTACATTTCAAAGAACACAGAGCAGCCTGAATAAAGAGTAATGTAGGACTAAAGGCACATGTTAGAATATGCAGTTGTAGAAGACTCCTTCTGTCAACTGATCCCTCCTGGACTCGTAGCTTCTACAGCTGTCAGCCCCCAAACCAAGAATGACACATGGTTATTGTTCCAAGCTGAGTTCTTTATTGTTTCACACTTATAGACAAAATGTTGCCAGACTGAAGACTCTGCTATTTTCATCTACCATATACTCTAGTGATTAAGGCACTAGGCCAGAAAGCAGGAGAGTGTAAGTTTATGTCCTGCCTTAGCCATGACAGCTGGCTGAACCAGTCACTAATTCAGTCCAGGGTTGTTGTTGTAGGGAAAATAGGAGGGGGAAGGTCAGAGGTGGCATTCAGCAGTTTCTGACCAGTTCTGGAGAACCAATAGTGGAAATTTTAAGTAGTTCAGAGAACCGGCAAACAACACCTCTGACTGGCCCTGCCCCCATCTATTCTCTGCCTCCCAAGTCCCAGCTGATTGGCTGGGTCTTCTTTTGTTGCCCTGCACAGGAGAACAGATCTGGAAAGCAGGTTAGTGGGTTGGGGAGGGAATGGGGATTTTTCAGTATCCTTCCTCTGCCACGCCCACCAAGCCATGCACACAGAACCAGTAGTAAAAATGTTTGAATCCCACCACTGAGGAAGGTATGTTGAATATGTTTGCTGTCTTGAATTATTTGTAGAATTGATAAAGGCAAGATTAAACAAACAAACAAATAAATAAATGTGGCAACGAACAGAGTGTATGTAATAAGTTCTTTTATTCATGACTTTATTAATGATATCTGAATTATCTCCCTCCAATATAAGTAATAATCCCAACTTATTTTATATATTGCTTTTTTTTTTTGCATTATAGATCTTACCTCCTGTAAGCTTGTCTGCCTTAATGATGGAACATTTCCATCACAGACCTACAAACATACATATAAAACATGTATAGCACCCCTCTAACATTGCCTGTGAGGAATAGCCATTAAGCAGTGTTTAAGTAACCATAGGAGACAGAAGGGTTGCAAAATGTTCTACTGGAAGTAGCTCCTCCTCTTTTTCTTCTTCTTCCTCTTCCTCCTCCTCCTTTGTCTTTCTTTTTCTCTTTCTCTCTCTTTCTCTTTCCTTTCTTTTCATATTGCTAGGCAATGCACATGTTCAAACAACTTTCTGAATTCTGAACTTAGATCAGTAAAAGATAACTCTGTACACATCATATAATGGCATAATGTATGGTATGAATTTGCTGCACCGTGCTAAAACAAAGATAGAGTTTTCATAGCAAACTTAATCCCAAACTATACACCCCATTTCGGCCTCATCCAATTTGTTGTATACATACAATTAGTGAATGTGGTTTATTTTTAGTGTTCCAAGTGGAAACTTCTAGCATCTTAATGGGCAGTAAGAAAGAAATTGTAGGAAAAGAGCAAGCAGAGCTGGAAGGTGGAGTTAAATGTATCAAAGGTTTAGAGTCCTTACATTGTCACACAATTTCCAAGTCCAGCCCCCTTGAATTCTGTGGACCCCTATCTAGTGCCAATTTAGTGTTCATTGTTAGTTGACTAGATTCTTATGGATAGGCTTGAGTAATAATACATCCTTGTGAACTGCAACTTAGCCTATGGTCCTGATTCAGAAATTCATGAATTGCTGTGTAAGACTAACAACCCAGTGAAACATATAAAGTAATTTTAGTGTATATTAAGTATCTGTAATTAATATGTATCTGTAATTATCTACAGTCTTGTTCAGGAGCAGTGGCTTAAATCACATTTATTAAAAGAGGGAGAACTTTCATTGTATGAACGCATCTTGATTGCTTTTGACATTCCCCAACCTACCTCTAGATTAACAGAGTTGGAAGGGACCTTGTAGGTCATCTAGTCCAACCCCCTGCCCAAGACCCTATACCATTTCTGACAAATGACTGTCGAATAGAATAGGAATAGAATAGAATAGAATAGAATAGAATAGAATAGAATAGAATAGAATAGAATAGCTTTATTGGCCAAGTGTGATTGGACACACAAGGAATTTGTCTTGGTGTAAATACTCTCAGTATACATAAAGAAGGAACATTCGTTAAGAATCAAGAATCATAATGTACAACACTTAATGATAGTCATAGGGTACAATCAACATCAAATCATACTAGGAAACAGAGGATACAAGCAACAAAGTTACAGTCACAAGTGGGAGGGGATGGGTGATAAGGAGTGATGAGAAGATTAACAGTAATAGTAGTGTACACTTTGTAAATAGTTGAACAGTGTTGAAGGAATTATTTGTTTAGCAGAGTGATGGCTTTCGGGAAAAAACTGTCCTTGTGTCTAGTTGTTCTGGTGTGCAGTGCTCTATAGCATCGTTTTGAGGGAAGAAGTTGAAACAGTTTATGTCCAGGATGTGAGGGGTCTGTAAATATTTTCACAGCCCTCTTTTTGACTCGTGCAGTATACAGGTCCTCGATTGAAGGCAGGTGGGTGGTAATTGTTTTTTCTGCAGTCCTAATTATCCTCTGAAGTCTGTGTCTGTCCTGTTGGGTTGCAGAACCAAACCAGACTGTTATAGAGGTGCAGATGATAGACTCAATAATTCCTCTGTAGAACTGGATCAGCAGCTCCTTGGGCACTTTGAGCTTTCTGAGTTGGCACAGAAAGAACATTCTTTGTTGTGCTTTTTTGATGATGTTTTTTATGTTAGATGTCCATTTTAGGTCATGTGATATAGTAGAACCTAGAAATTTGAAGGTCTCTACTGTTGATACTGTGTTGTCTAGTATTGTAAGAGGTGGTAGTATGGGAGGGTTTCTTCTAAAGTCTACCACCATTGCAGATAATAATAAGGAATAAAAAAAAAACATTACAGAGCATTTCACCGAGGCAGCCGTCCTCGGCGCCATCTTGGTTTAAATCTCTTCTTGAAAGTCTCAGATGATGAAACTCCCACAATTTCTGAAGGCAAGCTGTTCCACCCAGCCCCTGCATGTAAATTTTAGTTTAGTGGCCATTCTTACCACTGATTTAAGGACCACAACAGCATTTTTCGTTGAAAGATCCAAAATATTAATAGATCATTTGGTGCTGAGCAAGACCTGAGGCTGTTATAATAACGATGATAATTCCCCATGTAAATCTTCTAATTCCCAACCATAAAATTTGCAAGTTCCTGCCAATACATTTTTTAAATTGCATTTTTCTTTCCACATTCAAATTCTCAATGTGAGAGAAGAAATAAACATTGGAAGAAGCCCCTTGGGCAAGGATGATGGGATTTGGCAAAATGCTCTGATGATGCATCAGGCTTTGGGCTGCAGGTCAGCAGCAACAAACTGTCATAAATGTGGGTGTTTTTGCATTAAAAAGAAATTATGAAAAAGAAAAAAAGAAAAAGACCCTCTAGTCAAGCATATTGGCGATACTCAAAGGGGATTTGACCCTTTTAAATCCTTCTCCCAATTACAATAAAGGCAATGAAATTATACCAATCTATTCTGCACAGCAGCTGCCGATGAATTGAGCTGCTTCATATAAAGAATCCCCATATGTATGTACCATACAGTGAAAAAAAAATCATAAAAGGATTTTATTATATAAAGCACAGAATGTATTGGGATTGGGTTAGAGGCCTACTTTCTTGGTAACCTTCTAATAACATAATTTGATCATTCTGCTTCCAGAGAAACACAATTTCCTACAACTGGATTGGAGCTAAGTATCTTCTGGCCAGATTCCATTTATTCAATGCAATGAAAGAGAGTAGATATTTGGATATTTCATTTAAAGGGAGGCAAGTTTGGATGGAATTCTTATGCATGAAATGCTTATGTGCTCATGATTGATATTTCTATACTGCTGGACTTCAAAATGGCTCAGAGTATCTAGTTTTTGATACCTGATAAAGTAGCAGAGGTAAAAGTATATCACAGGGAGGAGGGGTTCACCTTATTTTCCAAAGCACCAGAAAGCAAAGACAATAAACAATGGAAGGAAACTAATCAAGGACAGAAGCAACCTAGAACTATGGAGAAATTTCCTGACAGTTAGAACAATTAATCAATGGAAAGACTTACCTTAAGAAGTTGCAGGTGCTCCATCACTGGAGGCTTTTAAGAAGAAACTGTACAGCCACTTGTCTGGAATGGTATAGGGCCTCCTGCTTGATCAGAGGTTGGACTAGAAGACCTCCAAGGTCCCTTCAAATTCTGTTATTCTGAATATTCTAATTTTCATTATATAATCTACTTCCAAATAATCTACTGCTATCTTGCTTTCCATCTTTTCAATTTCATTCAAAGAAAATCACTGTTGGGGAATCTTCTATGATATTTTTTTTAAGATTGGGAAATTTGAACTTTCAGGAAATCTTCAAAGTGAAGGAAGGTAGAACCTTGAGATTTCTATGACTGAAATGCTGTTATTTTTTTGATACCTTGAGATTTCTATGACTGAAATGCTGTTATTTTTTTGATATTAAGAGGTATTAACGCTACATCTCATTAAGCAATAAGTAAACTCTAATACAAAGTAAAGTCAGACAAAGAGAAGAGAATTAAAAAATAAAAAGTTCAACAAAAAAATAAAAATAAAACAATACAATATGAAAAAAGAATATACATACATACATATATCTGTATATGCACTTACACACACATATATGTATGTATCTATATGTATGTATATATACATATACATACATACATACACACACACACATAGAGAGAGAGAGAGAGAGTGCCAAATTTCATCACAAGTATAAATAAATTTAGTGAGTCTTCGCCCCCTATAACGTTACAAACAGATATTTCTTCATCCCATCCCATCCTTTATCTATAAGCAAATCCATGAAACAAAATTTTCAATCCTGGTGTCATCAAAATGTTCATAAGGGTGGTCAGAATTTTGCAAAAAAAAATATTCTTTAAAACTTGATAAAATAAACTATTTATATACATTCCTCTTCTAACAGATTTAATCTTTAATTTCATATCTGATTTATAATATTGTCATAGGATTTGGTTTCTCTTCAATTCTTCCTTATCCCATTGCACAGATTTCCTCATGACTTTAACAGGCCTGTTTTATAGATTCAATAAGAAAAAATTCCCCAGATTATTCTCTTGGTGTATCATTTGTATTTCCCTTTTAATTTTTTAAAAGTTCGGTCAGTTTCTCTTGTACATTCAGTAAAACTATTTTCCAAATCATTTTTTGGCCTCTCATTTGTAGTTTCAAATTCAGTACTTTCTCTGCCTTATCAGATAAAATTTGCTCCAATTCTATCATTCCTTCATTGATATCTTTTGGGCGTAGTCCAAAATCATTAGTTGTTCCGGGGAGGGTGAAATACAGTCTATTGGCACGGTGAGCGGGAGAGGCAGATTTGGCGGTTATAGGGGGCCATATCCTGTATTGGGAGCACGCCCCCGCTGTTTGTGTGTGGTGGCGTGCTCTGACCCCCTTGTCATGTCCCGTTCCCTGGGTGGTCTGGGTCATCAGGCCCCGGGCCTTCGGCTGATGTTGTGTAATGCCAGGTCCATCGTTAACAAGGCCCCCCTCATTTATGATTTGATCTGTGAGGGGGGAGCGGACCTGGCGGGTATTACCGAGACCTGGTTGGGCCAAGAGGGAGGAGTTCCTCTGATGGAGATGTGCCCAACTGGGTTTCGGGTCTTTCATCAACCGAGGGCTCAGGGGAGGGGTGGGGGGGTTGCGGTGGTTATTAAGGAAGATCTGTGCCCTAGGGAATCCACTGTTTCTCAGACGACCGGATATGAGTCCCTTTTCGTGAAGTTTGGTCCCAGGGTTCAGGTGGGCCTGTTGATTGCATACCTGGCTCCCTGCTATGTGACATTGGCCCTGCCTGAGCTCCTTGAGGTCATAGCCGGCTTGGTGGTTGGGACCCCCAGGCTTATGGTCATGGGGGATTTCAACCTGCCTTCTCCCGGTGGGGCCTCGGGGATTGCTCAGGAGTTCATGGTTTCCATGACAGCCATGGGCCTGACCCAATTAATTCAAGATCGTACTCACTTGAGGGGTCACATCCTGGATTTGGTTTTTGTCTTTGATCAGTGGCAGAATGATCTTGGTATAGGGGATGTGGTTGTGGAACCCCTGTCATGGACTGATCATTCGCTCCTTAGACTCGACTTCCATTCCGTACTCCCCTACCGCAGGGAGGCGGGGCCGATAAAATGGTACCGCCCCAGGCATCTGATGGACCCAGATAGGTTCCTGATAGAGCTTGGGCCGTTTCCCGAGACTCACACACACGACTCGGTCGAGGGCTTAGTGACCACCTGGGATAGGGTGGCCGCTGGGGCCCTTGACCGGGTTGTGCCCTTGCGGCCTCTGACCCAGTGCCGATCCCAAGTGGCTCCTTGGTTTTCCGAGTAGCTGAGGGAGATGAAGCGCCGGAAAAGACGCCTAGAGAGTAGTTGGAGGGCCAGCCGCTCTGGATGTGACCGAACACTATTACGATCCTATATTAAGGCGTATTTAGTGGTGATAAGGATGGCAAGGTGGTCCTACCTCTCCGCCCTTATTGCGTTCGTGGAAAATTGCCTGGCCGCCCTGTTTAGGGTGACCCTCTCCCTTTTGGAGGTGGGGACGTGGGAGGATCCCTTGCAGGGACGGGCTGAGGATTTTTCTAGGTTTCTGCAAGACAAAATCACTCAGATCCGGGTTGAGTTGGACTCTGACTGGGCATCTCCGGGCGGGGGAGCGGAGGTGGATTTTGGGGAGGTCATTTGGGATGAGTTCGATCCTGTTACTCTGGAGGACATGGACAGGATACTGGGGGGGCTTAATGCCACCACTTGTTTATTGGACCCGTGTCCCTCCTGGCTGGTCTTGGCCACTCGGGAGGTGACACGAGGCTGGTTCCAAGGGATTATTAACGCTTCCTTGAGAGAGGGGCTTTTACCCGCCGCCTTGAAAGAGATGGTGATGCGGCCCCTCCTCAAGAAACCATCCCTGGATCCAGCATTATTGTCGAATTATCGTCTGGTCTCCAACCTTCGCTTTGTTGCGAAGGTTGTTGAGAGTGTGGTGGCACATCAGCTCCCTCAGTACCTGGATGAAGTGGTATATCTAGACCCCCTCCAATCGGGTTTCAGGCCCGGGCACAGCACGGAGACGGCGTTGGTTGCATTGGTGGATGATCTCTGGAGGGCCCAGGACAGGGGTTGTTCCTCTGTCCTGGTCCTGTTAGATCTCTCAGCGGCTTTTGATACTGTCGACCACAGTATCCTATTGCGGTGGTTGGGGGGGTTGGGAGTGGGAGGCACCGTTTTACGGTGGTTCTCCTCCTTCCTCTCTGACTGCTCGCAATTTGTGTTGACAGGGGGGCAGAGGTCGACCCCGAGGCCCCTATTATGTAGGGTGCCTCAGGGGTCTGTGCACTCGCCCCTGCTGTTCAATATTTATGTGAAGCCGCTGGGTGAGATCATCCGTGGTTTCAGGGTGGAGTTCCATCAGTACACTGATGACACTCAGCTGTACATCTCTACCCCGGGCCACCCCAACGAAGCCCTCGAAGTGATGACCCAGTGCCTGGAGGCCATGCGGAGTTGGATGGGTCTTAACAGGCTTCGTCTCAACCTGACCAAAACCGAGTGGCTGTGGTTTCCTGTGCCCAAATACAGCCAGATTATTCCGTCACTGGCCGTGGGGGGAGAAATTTTGACCCCCATGGAAAGGGCTCGCAATCTAGGTGTCCTCCTGGACGTACGGCTGTCTTTAGAAGATCACATTATGGCCGTCACCAGGGGGGGCTTTTGCCAGATTCGTCTGATTTACCAGTTGCGGTCCTTTATGGATCTGGACGCACTTCGCACAGTCACCTCCGCCCTCGTCATCTCCCGCTTGGACTATTGCAATGCTCTCTACATGGGGCTCCCCTTGAAGAGTGTCCGGAGGCTGCAGTTGGTCCAGAA
The DNA here is from genome assembly GCA_023653725.1 of Bungarus multicinctus. NCBI lineage: Eukaryota > Metazoa > Chordata > Lepidosauria > Squamata > Elapidae > Bungarus > Bungarus multicinctus. The sequence continues at coordinate 121,078,645 of CM042842.1, read as the reverse complement.
TGTGGCCGCGCGGGTGATCTTGGGAGCCCCTCGGAGCTCCCATATAACACCGCTTCTCCGCATGCTGCATTGGCTTCCTGTGGCCTTCTGGATCCGATTCAAGGTGGTATTGATCGTTTTTAAAGCACTCCATGACTTGGGACCTGGGTACTTACGGGACCACCTGCTGCCATCAACAGCCTCCCGCCGCCCAGTGTGCTCCCACAGGGTTGGCCTCCTCGGGGTTCCGCCGCCTGGTCGTTGCCGGTTGGCGGCCCCGGGGGTGCGGGTCTTCTCTGTGGGGCCTCCTCCCTGTGGAATGATTTGCCCCCGGAGATACGGGCCATTACTGACATTCAGACCTTCCGGCGCGCAGTAAAGACCCTGTTTTTTCAACAGCCTGGCCTGGCCCTGTAACGATTTTTGGGGTTTTTAATAACTAGGTTTTTAAATTTTAAAAAAAAATTTAAATTTGTATTAGTTTTATATTTTAAATTGTATTTCGGCCTTGATGAAATTGTTTAATTTGTTTTTAATTGTTTGTTTGTTTTAGTTGGCTGTGCACTGCCCCGAGTCCCTTTTTTGGGAGAGGGGGCGGTATAGAAATTTAATAAATAATAATAATAATAATTAGTGACAGTTTTGATAGTGTACTTACTAATTTCTTCCTCCATTCCTCCAAGATCTCCTTTAATGTTTCTGATATTGTAACATTTTGTGTTATACTATAAGTCCCAGTATTAATGCACATCAGGGATTAGTTTATATTTTTTTTCTCTTCTGTTTAGAATCCTTATTCCCTCTAATGACCAGTTTCTAAAACCATAAAGCAACTTTGTTATGACTACAATAGCCAGGAATGCCAAAATAAGTTTGATTCCCATAAGAAGCTATTTATTTCTATAGGTAATTTGTTGATAATTCCAAAATCTTATAAATCAGTGTTCCCAATTTATCTGGACACTTAGCCAATCTACTGTATAACTTTCTAAGATCAAAATGTTAACTTGTTGCTGTTTATTTTAAAACTTTTAAGTTCTTAAGTTTGTAATTATTTTTTGTGGTTTTTTAGAGTTGAAGATAAACTCACATGATGACTTTTCAAACTTATCATTCTGAGGGTCTTCAATAGCTTTAAGACAGTTAATAGGCAACTTCTGAAAGTCATTAAAATGTGTCAAGCTTTTTGGATGTCAAAAAAAAAAAATACACACAACAGATTTCATGATAGAAGACGTACTTATTCATGGGTCTTCCACCCTCTAATGAGTTATACAAGCTTTAGTCCTAAGCCCTCTACTCTTTTATTAATGACAATGAAGTTTTAGATCAAATGTTTACCAAACTGCAATGCAACACAAAACAGATCAGAACGGTGCAAGCTATGTTATTCCTTCAGCGGAAGTGGACTTTGAAGAAGCAGCATAGGAAGCATATTGACACCATTGAACTTTGATGTTGGAGAAGATTCCAGAGAACATCATATGTAGCCAAAAGTACCAAACAATGGATCAGTGAACAAATCAATCCTGAGTTGATACACAAACAACCAGGCTCAAGTTATCCACTTTGTACACCTAAATCTAGCTCTCTGGTGAAGACTGTAATGTAGGGAAAGATGGAAGAAAAGAGAGCAAGAGAGCAACCAGCAGTAAGCTGGCAAAATGGGACAACTCATTCTGTCTGTCATTTCCTCAAAGTTCCATTTTACTAGAGTTGTCATATTGGCACATCTGGGAAAACCCGAATCTGAGAATTCCAGGTTTTTCCTCCCCCAACAAAAAATCAAAGATCCATCCCCTGCACCCACTAGTCCATAACATGGCCCAATCAAACCATCGTCCCAATGGGAAACATTCCTCCAGACACTCTTCTCCAAGTGCAGGGCAACATGTCCTTCACTCTCTGAGAAAGAATGTTGTTGAGTCTCATCTTCCATCACTCTATGGAATCCCCCCTCCCAAATTCCCAGGCACCAAATGTGGCAGCCTTGAAGCTTCCAAGTAAAACATGGCTTTTAAGGCTGACATCTATCTCGTTGAGGCTGTCTCTCTGCAGTCAGCTCTCTAGGGCCAACTCATCATGGCCAACTCAACAAGGGATAATATCAAATAAATGGTGGAATAAAATCATTAAAGAAAGGGTGCTAAAGAAGGGACAAAATGAAATCTCAATGACAAAATTTAAAATAATGTCAAAAAAACAGTAGCAGATAATAATACAATTATCTCACGTTGTTATCCAACATTGAATTGTCCCTCTGTAATGTGTCCTATGACAAGTTGTCCTGCATTGAGTTGGCTGGGTTGAGCCAGCCATATCAAGAAAGCAATGGTAAGATGACCATGGTGAGTTGTCATAGACTTGCAAGTTGGATAGACTCAATTATTATTAGGCCCTAAGATCCCAAGAATGACACATGGTGATTCTTCCAAACTGAGTTCTCTTATTGTTTCCATTCGTATAGACTAGGGATCCTCAACCCCCATACCATAGATTGGCACTGGTCTGCAATGTGCTAGAAACTGGTCCGTGCAAACCAACAAAGCTCCATCCACCCATGCTTGGAATGCAGGCAGCCCCTCAAATCATGCACCCTCCAGTCCGTGGAAAAACCTCTCTTCATGGAACCAGTCCCTGGTGCCCCAACAGTTGGGGGCCACTGCTATAGACAGAATCTTGCTGAACTAAGCATTATATTATCTGCATCTATCTCTCTTTAAATATCTTCCACCTGTTACTTCTTTTCCCTCTGATCCTCTGGAGGTCGACCTCTTCTTCAAATTGACTTTGACTACAAAGCTGGAACTTCCAGACTAATTTTTGAATTTCTGTTTCCCATATCTTCAGTGTGCAATCCAGCCCCGTAATGATTTCTATTCATTCCCTGCACCATTTTGTTACATTCTAATAAAAGTACTGCCAAGGTTCGGTTGTCCCTGTTCCCACTGCTCCCATACCAACAGTCAGAGCAATCTTTTTCTTTTTAAAAAAATATTTAATCAGGTATTGATCTGCTCTTTGCAGTTGGCCATGGAAGATGCTGAGCAAGAAACTGATGCTGTGTTATTTATAGTATCCCTGAGAGTTGGCGCTGATGACATTTCGCATAAAACAATGGATTCGAAATGCACAGAGGTAATGCAATCCACTTTTATATCTAGGCTATTTCTAGAGGGGAAGTAGGCAAACTTTATCTGGCAGGCCAATAGAAATATCCTGTAAGAATAGTTTCGTTTTACTTGAAGGCTAGACAAATATCGTGTTTTCCTTTCTTATCTTGGCAGGTGTGTATAAGTAGTCCTTGACTTACTACCACAATTGACCCCAAAATTTATGTTGCTAAGCGAGACTGTTATTGAGTTTTGCCCCATTTTATGACCTTTCTTGCTGCTGTTGTTAAGTGAATCACTGCAATTGTTAAGTTAGTAACATGGCTGTTAAGTGAATCTGGTGTCAGCTTTGGAAGCCATATTAGCACCAGATGCTTCCACATTGCTATATTCTTGCGTCTGGGGAAATGGGAGGGGGGAATTTCTTGGAGTGTATGTGGTTAGATATAATAGCATTCTTCTTCTTAGCCAAGGTCATGTTATTTCTGCACCAGGTTGAGAGGACGTCTCAAGTTGGGACGGATGGTGATTAGGGAATGTGATGAAATGATGCGTGGATTTGTAATTTTATTTATTTATTGCAAGGAAACCCGGAACTTTCAGATTCGGGATTTCCCAGATGTGCCAGTTTACTACTTTAATAAAATGGACTTTGGAGAGGATGTCTGTCTTGGAGTTATTTGTTAGAGTGGAGATTTTCTGGAACACTGACATTTGGCTTCCCCATTGACTTTGCTTGTCAGAAAATCACAAAAAGTGGTCAAATGACCCCGGGATACTGCAACAGTCACAAATATGAGTCAGTTGCCAAGTGTCTGAATTTTGATTCTCTGACCATGGGGATGTTGTAATGGTTGTAAGTGTGAAAAATGGTCATAAGTCCTTTTTTTTTTCAATGCTGTTGTAACTCTGAATGGTCCCAAAACAAATGGATGTAAAGATCTGAATGAGGACATGGTGAGAAAGTCACAGGTAAAGCTACTAGTACATTTTTATTTTGAGACAGTGTGAAATTCCATTACTCCTTCCTTCTTTCCTTCTTTCAGGAGCCTGATATTTTTATACAGTTAAATAAAGTCAAACTGATTACTTCTTTCTCCACTGATAATAAGATATCGTGCAAAACAAAAAGCTTATGTAACAAAGCCTCATTAAAGTCATGAGAATTTGCTTCTCTGAAGATCTATTTATTTATGCATTATTTTCTCTCTCACTGCAAGTGGGTCAACTCTTTGAAAGAAAAATCTTTCAAGCTTGGTCCAGACCTAGCTTGCTTTTTCAAAATGAACTTGATTTCAATTGCTTTATTATTATTTTTTAAGTGCTTGTTTTAATCAATTGGGTTGTATTATATTTTATAACATGTAAAGTATCCGTAATGAAGTCTGCTTTAAAAATGATGCCTTCTTCTGCCTTTTCTAAGTAGTTTGCGATTATGATACATGGCTTAAAACAATTATTTTTAGGGGGAAGGGTGAAAGGAAGAAAAAAAATAAAAGAATGCAGCTAACAGAGAACTAACAGTGGAATAGGATGGTCCATCCAGGGATGGGCTGCTGGGGGTCATCAGGGGTTCAGGAGAGCCTCTAGCTAAGATTCTGTGCAGCTCGGAGAACCTGCAAATCCTACTCCTGGCTGGCCCCATCCACCCCACCCTGCCTCTCCCAGGAATCTTCACACAGCCCGTTTTGGATGCAGGTAAGTTCAGGGCGTGCGCAAAGTCTCATGGAGGGTGAAAAACGGACCTCCGGGAAGTTCAGGAAGGCTATAAACGGGCCCATTTCCGGCTCCCAGAGAGCCTCCATAGGTCAGGAGGCCATTTTTGCCCTCCTGGAGGCTTGAGGAAAGCCTCTGGAACCCGGGGATGGCAAAAATGCCCCCCTTGCTGTGGTGCAGAAGGCTGACTAGGCCATACCCTCCATGCCCACGCCCATCCAGCAACCAGGCAGACAACCCATTGCTAAAATTTTTGAAGCCCACCCCTGGCTCCATCTCATAATTGGGTAGACCAGGTTTGCCCTGATAAAAAGAACAATAATTCCCCTGGTATAAGCTCACAAAGTGAGGAGAGCCCGTAGCTTAGAGGTTAATATAGCTACCTAATATACAAGTAGCCTGGGTTTGGCTAGCTGATGAGAGCTAAATAGATCTATACTAGTCTCCCTTTATTTCTTTGTCCGTAAAACATAAATTCAACACAACTAATACTGCTACTGCTAATTTAGTTGGGTTCATTTTATTTCCAAAGGTACTGAAAATTAGTCAAGAATACGGTAATCCCCATAATTTTATTCTTCTGTCAGAGAAACATTCGTGTCGGGGTGTCTGTGGTGGCCTGAGCTCTCTGCCAGCGAAAACGAGATCCTGATCTCCATTCTCGACTGCAACGGCCTCCTGCAACTATCTGCAGCGGCCCTCTCAAGCTCCATTTTTGCTGGCAAAGAGTTGCAGGAGGCCGTTGCAGCTGAAAATGGAGCTCCCACAGCCCTCCTAAGCTCCGTTTTCACTGTCAGAGGCTCCACGGGCCAGTCCTTCGCTGTTTCCAGGGCAACCCTGCAGGCCAGATCTAAGCACCCCTAGGCCGGGTCCAGGCTGAGGGCCTTGAGTTTGACACCCCTGCTCTAGTCAGAGTAGAACAAAGGGACAGTGAGAAATTGATATTTATAATATCAGTAGTTTTTCATAATATGTCAAAACATGTTTTGACAATCAGGTTAGATATTCAAATCCTTTCTGATATGGTTAATGTGCTTCATTTTTATGGTTAATTTCCCCTGAAATGCTGAGCAATAATGGCATTATTCTGATCATTCCTTTGTCCACTTACTGATATTATTATTATTATTATTATTATTATTATTATTATTATTATTATTATTATTATTATTATTATTATTGTTGTTGTTGTTGTTGTTATTGTTGTTGTTGTTGTTGTTATTATTATTATTCCTTTCACTTACTCACTTACTTTTTCTTATAAAATTTTTGATGATTTAAAAACAAACAGGTTTCCAGCATTCTAAAATCAGAAAATCTGACAACAAAAGAATATAGTAAAAAACAATTTACCTCCAAAACAATGAAATAATTAAATAAATTAAAAAAAAATAGTTTCTGAATAACTACATTTTTTAACACATTGATTTAATTGATTAAATTAATTGAGCGATTAAGTGATTAAAATGCTTGGGAAACTAAAACTATAACAGAATAACAGAGTTGGAAGGGACCTTGAAGGTCTTCTAGTCCAACCCACTGCTCAAGCAGGAAATCCTATACTATTCCAGACAAATGGCTGTCCAATCTCTTTTTAAAAACCTCCAGTGTTGGAGACATACAACTTCTGGAGGCAAGCCATTCCACAGATTAATTGTTGTAATTGTCAAGAAATTTCTGCTTAGTTCTAGGCTGCTTTTCTTCTTGGTTAGTTTGCATCTAAAATATTGTACAAGAAAACATTGTGGGAATCAGGCCATTTCTTTGGATGGAGAATGGGAATAATGCAGCTTAGAGGTACGCAAAAAGCTGTAGGTTTGACCAAAGTCAGAACCTTTTGTAGATCTGCTCTTAAGTTGTAATGGGATATTTCAGGTTGGAGATTTATGATCTGAAAACATTTTACATTCTTCAGAGACAAATCTCTGATCTTTGGGGGGGTTGGTTTTTTTTTTTTTTTTTGTAGAGGTTTCATTATCCAACAAGGTAATATTGTAAATGCTAAAAGCAAGTGAGGTTTCCCACACCTACCACCCTTCCTTCTTCTAGCACTGATGATGTTACTTAGTTTGGTAATGAAATGGCTACAAGAAAAGAACCATGCTCAGAGAGCACCAAGGACTCCACAGTTCAACTCTGAGTTACAAATACTCTCTTCTGTTGAGATCCCAAATCAATTACCTCCATTAAATACCACTCTACCTTAGGAACAAGTTTTCATTATTGAATTCAGAAAGGATGCAATAAAAGGGGACATTAAAAACCCCTTTTGCCCATTCTCTTTGCATCACCCCACCCTTTTCACCCTGTTATTCTCCCATATATTAAACCATGACTATTTTTTAGATTTGTTTGGGCTGGAATGAACCACAGTCTGTATTTCCAGTTACAAGTGAATAAAAGATCTGTTGGGAATTCCCTGTAGAAATGATCAAAGCAGTTTTCTATGGTATTCTGGCCTTCTGCGATATTACAAAAGAAAAGACACACAGAGAGAGACCATTTCTAAAACTTTTCTTTCTTTAAAATGAAACTGCTGATTTATTTGTTTCATATTCTTACTGTTCAGTGTTTCTAAGATTGCAGAAAGATAGCCACGTAAATGCTAACAAAAAGCATGCTTTCCTCCACTATAATCAATAACTTTCTCTGGCTCTAATCTCTCTCTCTCATCTATCTATCTATCTATCTATCTATCTATCTATCTATCTATCTATCTATCTATCTATCTATCTATCTATCTATCTATCTATCTATCTATCTATCTACCTACCTACCTACTTACCTACCTACCTATTACTATATATATATAGTAATATATATGTTTTTGGAGGTTTTCGCGGGTATTTGTATGTGGATCTTTGGTTCTTTGGGTTTTCTTCTGCGTAGAATTGGAAATATCTAGGTGACGTTTCGATGAAGTCTCATTCATCATCTTCAGGCTTGTGTCTTCGGCCTTGTGCTTCTCAGAGTAATGTGAGCTTGCAGCTGCTTCTTCCTTTTAACTACTAGTGGGGGTGTGACTTGATTGGGTGGGGGCTTGGCTGTGTTCTGATTGGCTGGGGGTGTTCTCATTGGTTGGGGTTTGGCTGTGTTCTGATTGGTTGGGGGGTTGGCTGTGTTCTGATTGGCTGGGGGCGTGTTCTGTTCTGGTGGGGGTTTGGTTGTACTCAGATTAGTCTTAGTTGCTGGAGGATTTGAGCTGGTGAGCTGTGATCCTGTTGTTTGGCTTCACGTTCGTGGTCGTGCCACATCTTCATGGTGGGCGTCAGTTCCCTTCATGTATGGGTTGGGGGGGTTTGTGGTACGGCTTCTGGTCCATGGTCGTGTTTCATCTTCCGTGTGGGTGTGAGTCTGCTTTCTACGTGGAAGTGTGGTGGTAGTTTCTTGTGTGGCCCTCGTGGGTGTGGGGCTGGTGTCCTTCTTCATGTTAGGTACTTGTTTGTTAATGAAGGCGGGTTTCCAAATGGCTGGTAGGCGGGAGGTGTCATCTCGTTTATTCATGCTGTGTGGGCGTTTTTCTATCTCTATGGCTTCTCTGATTATTATTAAACCCCCCAACCCATACATGAAGGGAACTGACGCCAACCATGAAGATGTGGCACGAAAGACAGATGAGCTGAAAGACAGAAAAGAAAGCAGTATGCTTTCTCCCTTAATTGGGGCTTAACAGGGTGTTGTAACACAAAGTATATACTTATTCCCCTGCCTCAGTTGAACAGGATAGAGCCAGTGGTCTAGTGGCAATTACAACTGCCTCACATGTAATACTTCCCTGGTTCGAATCCCAGTAAGGGTATGGCTAGCTGAAGAGAGCTAACTAGCTCGAAATAGATCTATCCTAGTCTCCCTTATTTAATTATTTATCAGCTCAAAACCTTACATATATATGTGTGTGTGTGTGTGTGTGTGTGTGTGTGTGTGTGTGTGTATGTATATATGTATGTACATACATACATAGACTAGTGTCTAATTTTCTGGACCTTGGGCTTTCTAATTCAATCTGTTTTTTGGATTGTGGATTTCCTGTCTGGCCGCTCATAGAGGGTCAGATTAGGTAATCATACCTCTTCAGCCCTTATTCTTAATACTGGTACACCACAGGGTTGCGTGTTGAGTCCCTTACTCTATACTCTTTATGTGAATGACTGCATTCCTACTCAAGCTAGTAATACTATTGCTAAATTTGCAGATGATACAACAGTGGGGGACTTATCTCCAGGTGGGATGAGTCTGCCTACCAAGATGAGGTGGACCGGTTGCTTTCGCGGTGTGGAGACAATAACTTGGTCCTCAACACCAATAAGACCAAAGAGCTTATAGTGGATTATAGAAGGAACAGATCAGACATCCAGCCCTTGCTTATCAATGGAGACCGAGTGGAGCAAGTGGCCAGTTTTAAGTTTCTGGGTGTTACCATAAAAGAGGACCTGACCTGGAGTGCCCACATTGTAGCCCTGGTCAAAAGGGCCTAGCAGAGATTATACTACCTGGGACTTCTCAGAAAACAACAACTGAATGAAAAACTGCTGGTGACCTTCTACCGCTGCACCATAGAGAGCATTTTAACATACTGCACCTCTGTATGGTTTGCCAATTGCACAGTGGTAGATAGGAAAGCACTCCAGAGGGTTAATGTCATTGCCCAGAAGATCATTGGTTGCCCTCTTCCCTTTTTGGAAGAGCTTTATAGCTCCCGCTGTCTTAAGAAAGTTCAAAACATTCTCAAAGATCCATCTCATCCTGGGAACCCTTTTTTTGAACTATTACTATCTGGCAGACAGTACAGAATAATAAAAACAAGGACAAATAGTCTGAAAAACAGCTTCTATCCCAGGGCAGTAGCTCTTTTGAATTCTGCTGTATAGTGCAGTTTGACCTGCTCCATCTCTGACCTGGGCTGGTTCACTTCTCCTTAGGCAACCTGGTGGCCCTCAGCTCCCCAGGGATCACCATATTGATGCCAAACTTAGTGCAGACACCCCATCGGCATAGCTTATTGCAGCTCAGAACTCCTGAGCTCAAGCGATCCATCAGCCTCAGCCTCTGGAGTAGCTGGATTACAGGATTGTGCCATCGCAATCACTGCATAGTGCAGTGTTGGTGTGGTTTCGGGTTTTCTGGTTCAATATGTGAAGGGTGAAGGATGTATGTTTGTGTTTATTTTCATGGTCATGGTCATGATGTGCACTGAAGATAGTGTTTGATTTCCTTGTACAAGGTGCAATGACAGTAAAGTAAACTAAACAATATATCTATCATATCTCATATCTCCTATCTATTTATCATTTCTCTCTCTCATCTATCTATCTATCTATCTATCTATCTATCTATCTATCTATCTATCTATCTATCTATCTATCTATCTATCTATCTATCTATCATATATGCTAGCTATCTAAATACATCTAACTATCATCTATCCATTCTCCACATGACTAAGATACTTCAAGAATTCCTCAAACAATTCAGCAAATAAGCTGATATAAAAGGTAATGAATGTAAATGACTTTTTTGTGAGATGTGACATGAGCCAACTGAAATCATTCAGATACTGACTTTATACACTATTCTGCATGGCAAAATACCTGGGAGATTTATTGAATATACATTCTCCTACATTTGTCATGTTTTTGGATGCTATTGCTTCCAAGCTGTGGAAAAAATGACAGAAATAGTATTCAAACCCCAGTGGCATTTCTCCTGTTCAAATACTAACTCCAAATGTTGCCTAACCAGATAGATGTAGACTTTTGTAATCAATTGCATTTGTTGCCAGTTGATGAACTGTGTTCTTCTTTTAAAAATAAAGTAAAATAAAATCCTGCAATGGGAATGTTCTGAAAACTAATAAACCTGTGGCTCCAGGGTCTATCCAGTCTGTATTTTCCCAGATGAATAAATGTTTTATTTTAAATAATAAGCCTGCAAAAGTTGAGCTACGAAGGTGAAAAAATGTAACTCCAAGAATGTCATTATTCTTTGGAAAGGTTTGTAGATGACTCCTACAATCACATTCTTCAAAGTGGTAAAAAGCTGAGGAATATCTACTCCTTAAAATAGTAGATCCCCTTATCATGATACTAGAAACACATGAAAAAGATCAAGATCACAAGATTCCCTGAGGAATTTTCACAAATCCAAAAGCTCAGCTATCAAAACCTCTGGTCCCAGTGACCAACCCAGATTGGATCTTGCAACATTATTCAGGGACACATTATATTCACTTTCTGTTATGGCCATAGCTGGTGGCAGACTCAGACAGTGAGGAGGCTGGGGAGGAACATGGGCCAGTCCTGGAGTCTGGGGAAGGCTCTGATGTGTGCTCTGTGTCAGAGGCAGAGATGGGGCCAGGGCCATCCGACAGTTATCAGCTGCCTTCGGAGTCAGAGATCAGTGGGAAGAAGAACAGCTGGAGCCTGTTCCCAATGTGCGCATGTGCAGAGCTGCCAGGAGAAGGGAACAGTTAAGCAAGGGTCAACTCAGGAGTAAAGGCACAGGTGGATGGTGAATGGCCCCTCCCATAGAGAATAAACAGGAGCAAAAGGGGAATGGTGTTTGCAGGAGACACCATAATTAGGGTGAAGATTTGTTCCTGACTCTTGCCAAGTATTTTCTGCTACAGCGTTGCTCTTGGAAGCTACAGGCCTGGCAGCTCTCCAAGCCTGATAAGGTCTATGATTGTAAATCATTCTTGAAAGACTGTTTGCTGGGGCTTTGCTGGATGTGAATGATAGGAATTCACATTAGCCTAAATAAAAGGGATTTTGTCGGGACAAAGAGTCTGCTTTGGAATTTTGTGAAGCTTAGGTCAGAACACCTTCATTCATGAGTATATATAATGTTCAATGTATGTGATACACGTGGTATGGAAGAGTCATGAACAGAATCACAGTTTATAATCAGATACTACAAAGTTCATCTTCAAAGTTCCATTTTGATTCTTATGTTAAAAAAAAAGTCCTGTTATATGTATGCTGTGCCCCAGCTTACACATCCCTTTTGTCTGTCTTTTATATCTATAATTTGTCATCCTTCCCTGAGGCATTCCAAAGACTGCTGTCAGATTTTCTTCAATTTTCTGGTCTCAATGAAAGATCAATGGTCAAGTCTCTGTCCACCACAAGACTCATTGGCTGACTTTGAACCAGTTATATTTTGTTTCAACCCAACCTACTTCAACAGCTTGTTGTCATGAATGAAGGATATATTATTCCCCATATGTGTGACTTCTTTGCCAAAAGGTCACATATAAACACAATCAATATAAATAAATAAATAAAGCAAGATAACTCTTTCAAAATGAAAGCCAGGTAAGCCATTAGAAAAGGACAGGGGGAGGGAGGGAGAGAAGAGGAAATAAAGGAATAAGTTATGCTTCTTCCTCATTTTCCTTGTAACTGAAGAATTAGAGGCACACTGGGATGTTTCTCTCTTTTTTTTTCAGATAAATTTCCAAGTTTTAACAATGACATTCAAGGCCCCTTGAACACAGCATCTTTCTTGTTCTGTCCCTGCCAGATTTTGCTTGCACTAACCAGGTTTGGAAATGGTGAATCCCAAGGAAGTCTTTCAGAGCTGAAATGAGTATGATTTATTAGGAAGAAGGCTAAAGTTAAAGGAAACACTTGTTAGGTTAAACACTTGTTCTTGGAGGGTCTTGTAGCCTACCAGGAAATATGAGAGAAGGTAGTCTGAAAATGGGTATTCTATGTAGCGACCCTCACCTTATGACATAGCTTATCTTTTAAAGTATGGTTTGTATTTGCTTTTATGGATTCATTCAGAATTATCAGGACTTTATTGTAGGGAATAATAACACATTGTTGAAAACCTAACAGTTTCTTCTGGTTTTTGTATACCAAGGAGAATTAAGGAAAAGTTATCATGAGTTTCTTTCTCACCCCTTCTGCTTTTCCAGGCCTATGCTGATGTTCACTTAATTATTATTTCATTCTGTATTCTAATCCCCCACCCCCATTCTTCTCTACAAGACCTGAATGTGATAGTGAAAAGGCCATCATTCAAGAAAAATACATGATCTCCAATCTTTTTGCTCTGGGCCATCAAACTAAAGAAATACACTGGCCAGTATCTCCACATGGTGATGAAAAATGACAGGGTATGACTCTGATCCCATATTTCCTGGTTTGTTATCTAATAGTTCCCTAACTCCAATAATAGATCTAGACTGTATTCCTGGGTACTTTGGACTAGGAAGCCCTTAGTTTCTTAGCTGCAAAATTCTATTTGTTATTTTTAAATAGGGAAGAATAAGAGTGCTGATGTGGCATATGTTTCTGAAAGCTCACAATTTTCCTCTCTAATAATATTCATGAAATAATTTTTGCATTTCAGAACAATTTGGCTTGACATGAAATCCTGTTTTGCTCCATCATAGCAATTTTAATAGCATTATGCAGGCTAGATATTTTATCAAGCTGTCTACTGTCTCTGATGTTCACATTAAAGCCTATTTTGTAGAACAAAGAAATATTAGTGCGTGTCTATTTTCGCACAACTGGATGAGTTGTTTGAGATTCATTTGCTGAGGGAAATGTTTAAAACTCTCTGTAAAATGGAAGTATGTTCAGACTTGATTTCTTTCTGCCTCCCCCATACTTCCTGTTTACTTATTTATAAATAAATCTTATAAATAAATAACTTTTATAAATAAATAGGAAGAGAAAGGTAAGCAGAAATAAATACATACATACATGCTAAAACGATGCTATCCTGATTCTTATTTGTGCCATAATTAAATTCATATGTTTTCTAACTATAATGGGGCACAGAGCATTGTTTTGGGAGGTTCCAGTTAGAATTTATTACAATTTTGACTTCAGGATTATAAGACACCACATTGCAATAATTCAAAGTTATAAAGTAATAATAATTATAATAAGCTGAAGAAACAATGGACCACCTGGTTAGCTGCTGCAAGAAAACCATACAGATTGAGTACAAACCATTGCATGACAAAAGAGCAGCAATGGCGCATCAGAGGATCTGCAAGAAATACCATTTGCTTGCAAGCAAGAACTAGTTAGACCATAAAATGGAGAAAGTCATAGACAATGAAGAAGCTAAAATGCTCTGGGACTTCAAAATTCACACAGACCTGGCACTTGCTACATAACACCCCAGAGCCAGAGTGAACAATTGTTGATAAGAAAGACAAAGAAGACTGGATAGTGGACATGGCAGTACCTTGCAGCAGCAGAATGGAAGAGAGATACCTGGAGAAGATAACAAAATACAAAAGCATGCAAATAGAAATAAAATGACTGTGACAAAAGAAAGCAAAGGTAGTAGAAATAGGTCCATTGGGTGCAATCTTAAAACAACTGGAGCACCATTTAAATATCATCAGCATTGACAAATTTACCATCAATCAATTGCAAAAGGCAGCTTTACTTAAACAGCTTGCATCCTCCTATGATGATATCTTTAACATCATCAAACGTCAACATCTTCCTATCCCAGGTTCTTGAGAAGGACTTGATAGGTAGATAAAAATGCCAAATCCAGTATGAACATCTGTCTGATTATGTGAACAATATTATCATGAAATAATGACAGTGATGAGTCAAATGTAGAATGCTGGTAAAGGAAAGTATTATATGGTCAATTCCTACAAAAGATCAAGGGGAAAGTGGATAAAGATAAAACCAGGCAATGGCTCACAACTGGAACACTGAAGAAAAGAAAACAACAGCTTGATTTTGACTTCTTAAGAGCAAACTATTTGAAATAATGCAATTAAGGCCAGAACTGAAAAAATATATCAAATGATTCAAACTGCTGATTGTGCAAAGAGGCATTGGGCATTGGGCCAGGTTACCTACAGGACCGCATCCTACCGGTGATCTCCAGCAGGCCAGTGCGTGCACACAGGGAGGGCCTTCTCCGGGTTCCGTCGGCTGCCATGTGTCGCCTGGCGGTCCCGAGGGGTAGGGCCTTCTCTGTGGCGGCCCCTGCCCTCTGGAATACTCTGCCACCGGAACTGCGTACCGGCATGGACCTGAGGTCCTTCAGGCGCGCGCTGAAGACCTGGCTTTTCGAGCAGGCCGGCCTGGGCTGAGAGAGGGTTTTAATTTGTCTCCATTGCTTTTTAGTAATTTTAATTTGGGGGTTTTAAGGGGGTGGGGTGGGCTTTTATATTCGGCCAAATATTCAATTTAATCTCTTTTTAACTTTTGTATCATTGTCGGGGTTTTGGATTGGCTGTACACCGCCCTGAGTCCCTAGGGAGAAGGGCGGTATAAAAATTTTATAAAAGATAAAGATAAAAGATAAAGGCATAGGATTGTACAAACTGATTATAAAAAATAAAACCGTTTCCAAAATGATTCGATGGAACATCTGGATAAATATATTTGTGTCAGTAATAAAAAAATTGTTCAAAAATAGTTGAAATGAGTAAATTAAAATATTGTGGGATTTCTGAGCACAGTCTGATAAAGTATTGGGTCATAACACACCAGATTTAAATGTGGCTGAGAAGAAGAAAAAGTAAATAATTGATGTGACAATACCAGACAATAGTAGTATAGAAGACAAAGAATTGGAGAAGATCACAAAGATCAAAATCTGAAAATCAAAGTTGAAAGATTACAGCATAGATTGGTAGTTTCTGCAGTTATTAGCACACTAGTTGCAATAACAAAAAAAATCTGGCAAGGCACTTAAAATCTACACATTGCCTAAATTTCCATCTGTCAATTACAAAAGGCCTCACTGCTTGGATCTAAATATATACTACGCAGATATATTACGACATCCTAGGTTCTTGGGAAGAACTTAATGTATATAAAGACCAACACTAGCTGAAGAATTGGCAGTTATGACTAACCAGATAATACTGTTATACTAACAATGATGAAACTGTGGATCATTTAATTAGTGGCTGCAGCAAAATTTCTCAAACTGACAAGCAACAATCATGCCCAAGCTGCAAAATTATCCATTGGCAGCTTTGCCAGAGGTTTGGATTTGAATATAAATAAAAACTATTGGAACCATCAAGTTGAAAAGGTTCTGGAAAATGAGCAGATTAAAATCTTGCAGAGCCTTGGTGGCGCAGTGGTTAAAGTACAGTACTGCAGGCTACTTCTGCTGACAGCTGGCTCCCTGCAATTTAGCAGATCGAATCTCATTAGGCTCAAGCTTGATTCAGCCTTCCATCCTTCTGAGGTGGGTAAAATGAGGACCCAGATTGATGGGGGCAATATGCTGACTCTGTAAACTGCTTAGAGTGTTGTAAAAAGCACCGTGAAGTAGTATTAATATATAGTATCTAAATAATAATAATAAATAATAATGAAAATAATTAATAAATAAATAATAATAAATAGTATCTAAATGCTATTTCTGTTGCTATTAAGATCCAAACAGACAGGTGTTTTGTTTATAACATGTTTGATATAATGATTATTGAAATAAAGGAAGTTGAATTCATTGATGTTGCTCTGGGTAACACTAGAATTCAGACAAAAAAAGGAAAACATTACAATTGGCAGATTGAAATTGAATACTAAAATCCATTGTTGTACTAATCGTGATTGGAGTTCTAGGAGTGATACATAAAGTATTTTCTCAATATTTGGAAATACTGATTTTATCAGATCTGAACATCCTAATTTTACAAACCAAATCCCACTCCACTTTGCTTGGAACTGCCTATATTTTTAGATGCTACCTTAATATATTTTAGATTCTTGGTTAGAGCTTTATTAAGTTTTCACCAGTCTTACCCTGTGAATCTAACTGAATCTAATCCACACATAATACTATCAACATCTCTTCAAAGTAACCTTGTATTAAAAATCATACCATCTTATAGTACCAACCAGCAAAATTCATCATTTAGGTACTGTCCCCAACCTTGCATCTTTCCCCAAATCCATTTGGAAAAGTTGTGTTTCTAAAAGTTTCCTGAATAGAAGGAGTAAGGGGGTGATTATTTTGTCCAGGATGAAGACTTACCACAGTAGAGGAAATAGAGTGGAGTATGCTTCCGTCCATACTCCATGTACCACACATGGAGTATGGACTTTGAACAGGTATGCCTTGAGTGGGCAGATTCCATTTGGAATAGGTAGTCTCAAAGACAACCAATCCCTTAGCCATGTGGGATCTCAAAGATGATCCCTGACACTTTGAACTGTACAGAGGCAAACTGTCAATCATTCAGCTCTTAAAAGAATGGTGACAACGAGCAATATTGAATTATTCTGGCTAATGTGAAGGATGCTACATCATGTGTTAATTGCTGTTCTGGGTAGTCTTCAATCATGGTCTTTAAGGCCCATCTGGTGTGCATTAAGCAGCCTACTCATGAGGACAAGGAAATGAGTGGAGGTAACCAGTTCCTTCAGCTCCAGAAAAGGTGGCAGCTGGATCAAAGTCTTGGACAGAAGAATGTGGGTTAATGATGATGTCTCTGGTCCAGAACCTGTCCTATAGATTGGCTCACCTGATGCAGAAGGCACCAAGAAAGCAAGAACACTTTCATCATCTTTCTTAGGTGAGGAGCCTTTTCAGATGAGACTATAATTAAGTTAAATAATACCTAGCCCTCTTCTTTTAGAGGCATGCAATCACACCTTCCCACACAATAGACAAACTTCCCCTCTCCTTCACAACTATATCATATGGCCTTGTCGTGATTCAGATTGTTTGCCAAAAAAACACCAGAAAATAATTACCTTCTTTCTTTTCTTTGCTTTAGGGAAATTAAGACATTAATTTATGGAGAGAGAATTTAATCTTAGCAATGGATAGTTTGAGGCAAAGTGTACTGTAGAGCTCTCTCCAACTTGTATTACCACCATAAGAGCTGTGGTGGCGCAGTGATTAGATTGCAGTTCTGCAGGCTACTTCTGCTTATTGCCAGCTTTCAGCAGTTTGATTCTCACCAGCTCAAGACTGACTCATCCTTCCATCCTTCTGAGATCTGTAAAATGAGGACCAAGATTGTTGTGGGGACAATATTTAAAGTGGGCTGTAAAGCACTGTGAAGTGGTATGAAAGTCTAAGTGCTATTGCTATAGTCAGGTCACTTCTGAGACCAAGTCATTCAATAGGGCCTTGGTGGTGCAGGCTGTTAATCATCTAGCACTTAGTGCAAGCTGCCTGCAATTAGTGCAGGTTCGAATCCCACCAGGCTCAAGGTTGACTCAGCCTTCCATCCTCTCGGGGTAGGTAAATTGAGGACACAAGATTGTTGGGGGCAATAAGCTGACTTTGTAAAAATGCCGCTTGGGTGGGGGCAAAAGCCCTAGTAATAAGCAGGCATATACAATGGAATGAAGGCTATTGCCGAGCACTTAGCATGGTGCTCCATAGACTGTAAGCCGCCCTGAGTCTCCGAAGAAGGGCGGCATATAAATGCAAATTAAAAAAAAAAAAACAGAGTTTAGGGTTCCAGGAATCTTAAGCAATATTGTGGGAAGAAAAAAAAAAGGATTTTTGAGTTTCTTGTTTCATGGATCAAAAAGTGTCAGAGATTTTAAAAGAAAAAAAGTGTATGTCATGTAAACTAGAATTCAGCTCATTTAATCAGGATATACATATTTAATGATGATCGGTCAAGGATCAGCCCCTTCTACAAATAACCATTTTTTAGCTCATATATTTTTGAGAAAGCAAATTAACCTTTTGCTTTAACTGACAAATCCTAGGCTAGCAGATGATGTCAGCCTGCATCAGTTATGCTATGCTACAGGACACAGTTGAGGCAGTGTGACACAATCTGAAGTGACATTCCTCAACATGGAATGTCAGTGCAGAGAAGAAAGGAAAGAAAGAATAGAAAAACCCAGTGACTCTAAAACATGTCTATCTCAATCAAAATAGCTATAACTGTGACAAAACATTTGTAAGTATCCATATGCTTTCAATATGAATGGCTCTCAAGTTAATGCAGAATTATGAAAATTGTGCAAAGTAATGCAAAATATTCAGAAATTGGCCAGGAAGGCCATTTGTACAATGGCCTTTATGTTGTGTGACAGTAGTGCTTGTTCCTAGCTCATGAGGCTCTGCTCACAGTTACTCACATTGTGTATGGATTATTGTAAGGCACTCTGCATGGGGCTGCCTTTGAAGAGTATTTTTACAGTGAAAATGAAGTTGTATATGTAAGAGTGTACCATTTCAGACAACCATTTGTCTGAAATTGTATAGGGTCTCCTGCTTGAGCAAGGGGTTGGACTAGAAGACCTCCAAGTCCCTTGCAACTCTATTATTCTATGTTCTAGCATTCAGAAGCGAAAGACAGTAGTAGTATGGGCAGTTATGTATGCCCCTAAGAGAAAACTCCATTTCACAGAACAGGCATCTAGCAATCACAATGACAGTTGAGCTTGGCATAAGGTTGCCTTGTAAATTTTGTTTTCAACCCATAGCAGTTCCACAATATTATATTTGTATGCAGATCACACTTTCCCTTTCAGTAGATAATGTCAAGGCACAGGAAATCAAGAGCCAGGATAGAGTTTAAAAATAGTATGTTACATACAACCTATTCACAAGAATCTGTTCTGCTAATGGTCAAGGCAAATTGATGCCAGATAAGACTCAATTTTCTTCAAGGGAGGCTGGACCTAGGTCTCTTACAGAGGTGTAGTGACTCCAAACTGATGATGCATTTAACACCACCCTCAGGCTCAGCCTGGGTCATCTTTTGAGAAGGATGGCTATAGAAATCACATACATACATACATACATACATACATACATACATACATGTATACATGCATACTGTGTTTTCCCAAAAATAAGACCCAGTCTTTTTTTCTTCTGGGCTTCAAAATAAACACTAGGGGATGCCTTATTTTCCTTCCCCCATGTACTTAAGAGTACATGAGTACTTGCTCGCAGTGGGGTAGGAGGCCCTGGCACAAGCAACAATAGTCAGCTGGCTGGCTGCATAGGCATTTAAGTAGGACTTATTTTGGGGGTAGGGCTTATATTGGACACACAGAAAAAACATTTTTCACATTTAGGTGTCAGGGCTCTGACATCCAACCCCATTCAAATCATGTCTCTAGCTGCATCTCTACCCGGCATGTTCACTCCTAATAAATCTTGGTGTGTTTTTTTTTTTTAACTCTGAGAGATGCGGCTAGAGACTCATGATTTGAATGGGGGTGGATGCCTGATAGCCAGCAAACTCTGAGATACATCATTCATTTCATCCTTGACCTGGTCTTCCCCCCATCCCCTGGATGTGTATTCTCCAATGAGACACATCCATAGCCAAGACTTATCCATCATGCGCTCCAGTAACAATCTTGTGCACCAGAAGCTTCAACCTTCTAGCCATTATCTATGAAAGCATTTAAGGAATGCACTCCTTCCTCCACTCCCTTTCTTCTGTCAACTCTAAAAGACCAGAGAAATATTTTTTAGTTGACATTAGGATTGTTTATGGTGACATGATCAAAATTCAGACACTCAGCAACTGGCCTGTATTTATGATGATTGCCATGTCCTGGGATCATGTGATCTGATTCCCTTTTGTGACATTTTGACAAGCAAAGTTAATAGCCACTTAACAACTGGGTTATTAACTTAACAACTGCATTGATTCATTTAATGATCATGGCAAGAAAATGGGGCAAAACTCACTTAACAATTGTCTTATTTAGCAACAGAAATGTTGGGCTCAATTGTGTTCATAAGTCAAGGACTATCTGTATATCTCCTGAAAAGATTTCAGAAATTTTTCTTAGGCTGATTTGCTTCTTAATGTTACAATAGTTGCACTAGTAGAGAAAAAAAAATCTTCATAGATTTATTGATGAAGTAGACAAGAAGTATGTGTGTGCATTGCATTTTACCATGCAATACTATTCTCTCTCCAGCAGTGGTGGGATTCATTTTTTTTTACTACCGGTTCTGTGGGTGTGGCTTGATGGGCGTGGCAAGGGAAGGATACTGTCAAATCTCCAGTCAGAGGTGGTCTTTGCTGGTTCTCTGAACTACTGAAAATTTCCACTATTCAAAAGCTCTAGAACTGGTCAGAACCTGCTGAATACCACCTCTGCTCTCCAGGTATGTGGACATAATTCTTGGTTTAATGATTACTAAGTGTAGACATATATATACACTTAGTAATGATTCACCCTTGAGGATTTCATTGAAATTTTCTTGTTCTCCAAAATAAACTTCTATGCCAATTTTTCAGAAAGTTGGTAAAACAAATTGAAGAAGAATTTCTCTGCTCTGTGGCCAAGGCAGTTCTCTGGCCCAGTTAATTTCAAGAGATTTTGTAAAAAGTAAAAAATAAATAAATAACAATATGGAAGACAATTAGAAGCTTCTGTAAGAATTTTGTCTTGTCATTTTCTAATCAGTATAAATTAGGCCTCAGCATATCAAAATATTTCTCTTAAACAAACAATTATTAAGGTCTTTGAGTACTGCAGGAATATTTATGATTTTCATTGTATTAAGGATTTTAAAAAGAAGTAACTGGCAAAGATAGGAAGTCTAAGGCTTACAAATCATGATTAAACTAAAAAATTATATGATATGTTTTCCTTTCCTTCCTTCCTTCCTTCCTTCCTTCCTTCCTTCCTTCCTTCCTTCCTTCCTTCCTGCCTGCCTGCCTGCCTGCCTGCCTGCCTTCTTTCCTGCCTGCCTGCCTGCTGTCTGTCTTTCTTTCTTTTTTTCTTTCCTGCCTGCTTTCCTTCCTTCCTTCCTTCCTTCTTTCCCTCCTTCCTCAAACTACCTGATTTGATTCCAGCAATGGTGAGATTATTTCCACAGCTGTTAAAAAGCAATAACAACAATTTTCTCAGGTGCCATAGCAACTAAATGTTCTGATAGGAATCTAATTTCCCCCACCCTGAATGAGACATGAAATGTATCTGTTTTTCCTCCAAAATTGTTTTAAGGTGTAAGTTGAAAACAAGCTGAAGATAAACCTTTTCCAACTATGTGATATATTTTTCTCTCTCTAAATGTGAATAATCTATAGGGTTTTTTTTTACAGAACAGCTCACAAACTTCCTCTGGAGTTCCATAAAATGTAAGAAGCTCAGGAGGGCGTAGATAGCTGGAAAGAGATGATGGTTACAGAAAAAAATAGACTTTCATACATAGTCTTTGGCTTGTCAACAGAAACAGAAGGTGGTTGTTACTCAGATCTCAGCAAGTTGCAGCCCTTGGCTGATCTTGTCTGGGCTGGGAAGGTAAGCAAGGATGGCCTGGTTAGTAGTTGAAATGAGAAACCTACAGGGTAAAGCAGAAATGTGGGCTAGACTGGGAAGTCAGCAGCTGTCTTGAAAGAAAGCAATGACAAACCACTTCTGTGTTCTTACCCAGAAAACGATATGGCTGCCTCTTTGTAATCACCAGGAGTTGAGTTCAAGATAAAAGAAACTACCTTTATCTCCAGGATTCAGAAATGAAAGTCAGAAGCGTTGCAATAGTGGTCATTTTATCTTACAGATAAGTCTAGCGAAATACATTCACTTCCTGCAGATTCTGTCAGATTTGTTTTTACTTAGCAAGAAGTCCTACATTGCACAACGTTTGGAAACTGTTGTCTTTTTTAGAAGAACCTTTTCAAAATTCCCCACTAAGCTTTATCACAAGTGAAATAGGAATTTGCTATACTATCTTTTGAAGGCTGTAAGGCTTTTATAAACAGCTTTAAGATAAATAAGGTTTTAAGACCTAACTGGACTTTTATTTATGGCAATTAGATAGTCCAATCCTTCTCCCCACCCCTAGTATAATCTTATAGATCTTGTGTTGGACAGGGCACTTGAAGTCAAGGAGAAGACTGTAAAAAGACCATTATTGCCTTTTGAAATGGATTGATTTATTAGTGTAGACTCCTGTTGCAGCATGCGTATCAGGGAATAACTTGTCATTATTGACATACCTCTTTCTTCAAGAATTAAATAAGTGTGTGCATTCTGTGAGTCAGTCTCGATTCGGTTTCCTTGGTGAGATTTTCACAAGTGCTTTACCATGTCTTCTTACTAGGATTGAGCAAGAGTATTTGACCTAAAGTTACCCAGCCAGCTCCGCAGATAAGATGGGACTACAATTCATATTCTCCTGTCTTCTAGGCTGCTGCCTGCACCACGATATTAAACTTCTCAATGCAAATACAATCAACAGAGGGGTAATCAAGGTTACATTAAATGTTAGTAACACTTTATAATGGTTTGATAAGATCACACTTGGAATATTGCATCTAGTTTTAGTTGCCATGGTATAAAAAAAGATTTTGAGACTTTGAGATTTTGAGATTTTGAGTGCAGGGAAGAGCAACAAAGATGATTAGGGGACTGGAGGCTAAAACATATGAGGAATGATGCAAGTGGTAACACAATAGCAGTCTTCCAATATTTGAGGGGTTGCCAAAAAGAAGAGGGGTCAAACTATTGTCCAAAGCACCTGAAAGCAAGACAAGAAGCAATGGGTGGAAACTAATCAAGGAGAAAACCAACCTAGGACTAACTAAGGAGGAATTTACTGACAGTTGGAACAATCAATTAATGGAACCACTTGCTTCCAGAAGTTGTGGGTGCCCCTTTACTGGATGTTTTTAAGAAAAGATTGGACAGTCATTTGTCTGAAATGATATAAGGTCTTCTGCTTGAGCAGGGGCTGGACTAGAAGACTTTCAAGGTCCTTCCAAATCTGTTACTCTATTTTAAAAACGCACATATTCCAAAAAGTTGCAGCCAAAACTCCATTTATTAGGTAGACACATGTAACAACATATTACTATTGGCCAAATGTTTGTTTTGTATGTAAAGAATATATATTCCTTGCTATTGTTTGCAGAAAGTTTGTTGGAATGGGATATTAAGTGTAAATATTCAGTTAATTCTTATAACCCCAAAGTGGGGAACGAACTTATGTGGTCTCATTGCTGGTTGACATTTTGTGATTGTTGTTGTTTTGCTGTTATGTAGCAATGACTTTGCCACTTAGATTCTTTGTGGACTGAGTTTCCCATAATTAGCTTATTGTTTATTAGAAGATGTGGAATTACATTCCTAAAATTGCTGAAGTTCAGGAAGCAAACAACAATTGGCAAGACAAAGTTTTAAAGTCAGAGGAAAAAATCAGGACAAGTTATTTAAGCATTCTCTCTCTATGCGTGAATATCTATGTGCCAAGATTTAGGTCAAAAAGCAAGTACAAATTAGCTTAAATAAATGTGAAGCAGAGAAATGCTTTTGCTTCTGCAAATTCACTGTTTAGCAATGATAGAACAAGGAGTAGCAGATAAAGTAAGAACGGATCTGAAGACAGGAAATACATCATGAAAAAGAGGAGGGAAAAAAAGATGCAGTTTGATCTACTGTAAAATGTGCCTGAATTGATTTACATGTCTAAGTTCGATCTAAGAAGTAATTTTTAGAATCCAGAACTGAAGGTAGTCTGCAATGGATCCTGCAATTACGATCTTATGTCCTGATGGTTGTAAAACGAGTCAGTGATTACACCCTTTTTTGTGGTGGTCGTTAATCAAGCACAGCGGTTGTAAAACCCATTGCTCGCTATGTTTGGCAAAACTATTGTAAAATAGGACAAGACGAGCAGTGCGGTGGCCTAGAAAGTGAAAACTCTTGCCTCCCACTTGAAAGGTTGAACGCTCAATCCTAGGCAGTGAGAGATATTTCTCTATTGGGGTGGAAAGAGAAAATATCTGCTGTGAACTTTGCATAGGCATCAGGAAGGGCATCAGGCCAGTAAATGCTGAGCTCCATTCAGTTGCCCCCAACTCCACCCCGAAGCAGGGTCATTTAAAAAAAAAAAGTAAAATAGGACAACCCATACATCTGATAGATCAATACAGAAAATGTGTTAACGTGATTGCAGTATGCTGCGAATGGCCATAAGTACACCCAATTTCCCAAGCACTCAAAATGTGATCATGTGACTGCAGAGGGGCTTCACTGTCAGAACTTCAGAAACAGTTCTTAACTCCCCTTTTAAAAAATAGGTTGTAACTTCAAACTGTCACTAAGCGACTGGTTGTAAGTTGAGAACTACCTGTGGTATACCTTGTGTCACAGTGGCAGAAACAGAGCCTAGGTAATCTGCTATCTTCAGGTTCTCGTCTTCCTCCTCCATTTTGCATTTGTGGCCCTTCAAACCAGAGACCACTTTAACTCATAAAGCTATTTTCAGCAATCTTTGTAGGTCAAATCAGCTCAGCAATAACAAGGAGCTTCTGGCTTAGCATCATCCTGTAATGGTCATTATAGTTGAGATAGTCCTCAATTTACAACAATTCATTTACTGACCATTTGAAGTTACAACAGTACTGAAAAAAAGTGACTTATGACCATTTCTCATACTTGCAACATCCCCGTGATCATGTGGTCAAAATTCAGGTGTTTGACAAATGTTTCACATTTATGATGGTTGCAGTGTCCCAGGGTTCACCTTTTGTGACCTTCTGACGAGCAAAGTCAGGTTAGATTAACAGATCAACAGAGGTGGAATGGACCTTTTAGGTCATCTAGTCCAACCCCCCTCCACTGCCCAAGCAGTAGATCCTACACCATTTCTGACAGATGTCAGTCCAGTCTCTTCTTGAAAGCCTCCAGTAACGAAGTTCCCACAACTTCTGAAAGCAAGCTGTTCCATTCGTTGAGTGTTCTTACTGTCAGAAAATTTCTCCTTATTTCTAGGTTGAATCTCTCCTTGATCGGTTTCCATTATTCCTTGTCTGGCCTTCAAGTCAATGGGCAAGCCAGATTCATTTAACAACCGTATTATTAATTTAAAAACTGCAATGATTCACTTAACAAATGTGGCAAGAATGGTCATAAAACGGGGCAAAACTTGCTTAACAAATGTCTTACTTAGCAACCGAATTTTTGGGCTCAACTGTGGTCATAAGTCAAGGACTGCTTTTACCTGCAGCAAGGACCAACAGGCATACCAGAATGATTCTATATATTTTGAGGTTTAATCTATGAACAGTTGAGATTGGTTGATTGATTGATATAGTTGCCCATCTGATACAAGAGAGTCTCTGGGTGGGTTTACAAGATTAAAAATAAACAAGCCCCTGAACCTCCCTGGTGCCCAAGGACAAATGATGCAGTGCTAAACATCCATAGTAGCAAAGCTCCCCTCCTTCCTGACCCAATTCCCTGAGGGAAACAGCCAGTTCTGTAGATTCAGCAAAAGCTTTTAGGATTTTCTGACTGTAACCGGCTAGGAAGCAGATATTTCCTCCTCCGGGATGAGCTGACATTCCAAAGTGATCTTCCGCCCCAAATCAGAATGAGATGCCAGAACATCTCATGTTTGCCTAGCATGACACATTTAAGAATAAAATCAATTAAGCCCTCTCAGGCATGTTACTCAAATGACCCCACTATCTTCTGAGCCACAGTAAAAGGCACTGCTGTTGCAACATCTGATGACCCCAATAAGCTTGATATATCATATTCTTTTATGATGGATGGATGGGTAGACAGAACCATAAAATGCTATCTCTTGCCTTCCTTCCTTCCTTCCTTCCTTCCTTCCTTCCTTCCTTCCTTCCTTCCTTCCTTCCTTCCTTCCTTCCTTCCTTCCTTCCTTCCTTCCTTCCTTCCCTCCCTCCCTCTATCTATCCATCCATTCTTCCTTCTCTGCCTCCCTTCCCTCCCTCTCTCCCTCCTTTCTTCCTTCCTTCCTTCATTTCCTCCCTCCCTCCCTCCTCCCTCCCTCCCTTTCTTCCCTCCTTCCTTTCCTCCCTTCCTCCCTCTCCCTCCCTCCTTCCTTCCCTCCCTCCATTCTTCCTTCTCTCCCTCCCTTCCTCCCTCTCTATCCCCCCCTTCTTCCATCCTTCTCTCCCTTCTTCCTTTCCTCCCTCCCTCTCCTCCCTCCTTCCTTCCTTTCCTCCCTTTCTTCCTTTCTCTCCTTCTCCCCCTCCCTTCTTCCTTCCTTCCTTTGTTTCCTCCCTCCTTCCTTCCCTCCCTCCCTCCCTCCCTCCCTCCCTCCCTCCCTCCCTCCCTTCCTTCCTTCCTCCCTCCCTCCCTCCCTCCCTCCCTTCCTTCCTTCCTTCTTTCCCAAAACTGAATTTCTTTCTTTTCTTTATCATTTTGGGGGAAGAACCAATGAAGGTTGGGAATAAAATAAGAGTGTGGTAAGCTATGTACAGTACTTAAGACAGTGGTTCTCAATCTTTTCTTCACCACACACTCCCTTTAAATATCTTTTGTGACCACAGACCATGGCCATGGCCTTCCAAGGCTTAACTCAATATTTAAAGCACTAGACTGCATTAAGCCCCCAGGGACCCCTGTGATGACATCACAGCCCTCCCCCAGAGGTCCACAGACCACAAATTTAAGCAATTCCATCTTTCTTCTATAGCACTGTATGCCCATTTTTATTTATTTCTTTGTCTCAGGAAAGTAGCGCACTCACCAAGTAAAGGTGATTTTTGCCAGTGCTGGAAAAGTCTGCACAGGATGTAAGCAGGTCCTTAATTCAAGCAGTTTAAAATAAAACACTTTTCCTAGGAGGAGAATGAGTTTTCCTTTTCCCAGCCTGTCAACATGATAGTTTCATGAGCTGTGTAACCTGATTTAATCAGTAGAAGATGCCAGAACAGTTATACACTTCTTTCATGCTGTCTTCTATATAGCTCACCAACAGAACCTGTGAAAATCTTTCCATTTTGAATTTCCACGTGTCTTAAATAGGGAGATGAAGATAGTCTCCTTGGACTCAAACTCAAATTCATGTTATTTTCTTGACAACAATATAGAAATCAGAACAGAATAATAGAGTTGGAAGGAACCTTGGAGTTCTTCTAGCCCAATCCCTTCCTCAAGCAGGAGACCCTATAACTTTTCAAACAAGCAGTTGTTCAATCTCCAGGGACCCATAACTTCTGGAGGCAAGTTGTTCCACTGATTAATTGTTCTGACTGTCAAGAAAGTTCTCCTTGTTTCTAGGTTGCCTTTCTCCTTGATTAGTTTCCATTTGTTGCTTCTTGTCCTGCCTTTAGGTGCTTTGGAGAATACGTTGACCCCCCTCTTCTTTGTAGCAGCCCCTTAGATATTGGAACAGAGCTATGGAATATTTTCTTTTCTCCCCCAAATTCCCGGTTTGGTTTAAAGTCCTAGAGTTTGCAGGTGTTGTTTGATCTGAGTGTAAACCAAGGTTAAATTTTTAGGTTAGGGCGCCAGAATTAAAAAAAAAATAGAAATTATAATTCCCAACCAAACTCTTGAAGAATAGAATAGAGTAATAGAGTGGAGTGGAGTGGAGTAGAGTAGAGTAGAGTAGAGTAGAATTAATAGAATAGAATAGAGTAGAGTAGAATAGAATAGAATAGAATAGAATAGAATAGAATAGAATAGAATAGAATAGAATAGAATAGAATAGAATAATGGAATGGAGTGAAGTAGAGTCGAGTCGAGTCAAATAGAGTAAAATTAATAGAACAGAATAGAATAGAATAAAATAGAATTCCTATTTAGAACTGGTTGCAATGGCATATTCAGCTGCACATTTAAATACACATTGGAAGAAGTGTAATGCCACTCATCAGTGGGTAATATATCAGGACAGCCTCATTATCTGAGCGAGGGGATATATTCCCTCTTCCCAATTATACTGAGAGGGTTCCTTTTCTCTGCCCAATTGTCACATAATCAAATTTGATTGGATACATGACAGTAAATGATATCATTGCATTCACTGTGTGATCTCTGACTGTGTTCATGCAGCATTGGTATATTTCTGTAAAAAAAAAAAAGGATTGTTTAAGTAACAGCAGATTGAGAAAATTAATTCTTGGGAGGAAATGTAAAAACGTAGGCAGTATTTTGTAAATCTTCTCCCCTTCCCATATGGCAACATCTGCACTGAAATTTAAACCTCACAAACAGTTGGTGTGGTATTGCTATTGAAAATTCTTTTGCTGTGCCATGTGAGAAGAAGCTATATATTTCAAGCCTGCTATGAGAAAAAAAAACCTCAAGAATGCTTCTAAATTCCATGCCCTAAACCAGAATCGTGCCTCTTAGAAGTTTTTAATTTTAGTTCTATCAATCCATCCACCTTGGGTAATCTAGACTATTCTAAACTAAAATTAATTGATTACTTTTCCCACTGCTCTTTTCTTTTCTCTCATTTTATTTCAAATAGCCACATCCTCATTTTTACTTGGCCAAAAGTTGGGAACTCACACCAATGAATGCTGTGGGGTCCCCCTCCTAAGGTGGTCTATCCAGTGCAAGGGTGTCAAACTCAAGGCCTGGGGATTGAATCTGGCCTGCAGGGTGCTTAGATCTGGCCCACAGGGCCTCCGTGGAAACAGCAAAGAATCAGCCTGTGGTGCCTCTGTCAGCAAAAATGGACCTCGGGAAGGCCATGCACAGTCCTTCTCAGCTCCGTTTTTGGCTGTGGTGATGTCCTGTAACTCTCTGCCAGTAAAAACAAAGCTTGGTTTTGGCTGGCAGAATAATTAGACATAGAGACAGTTTTTTTTCCTTGTGTCAATACTCTGCTGGACACCTAATTCCCACCGAACTGTCTTATGTCTAAGGATATTTACCCATGTAGTATAGCTATATTACTATTCTCATCTTTTCTACTACCTTCTCTTATTCGTATCATTATTATGATTATATTACTTTGTTGTTTGTATGTACACTGAGAGCTTGATGGAACAATGGAACAGCTTGCCCTCGGAAGTTGTGGGAGCATCATCACTTGAGACTTTCAATGAGAGATTGGATTGCAATTTGTCAGAAATGGTGTAGAGTCTCCGGCTTGGGTGGGGCCTGGGGGTTGGACTAGATGACCTACAAGGTCCCTTCCAACTCTGATTATCTGTTATCTGTTAAACTTATGTACCGGAGACAAATTCCTTGTGGATTCAATCACACTTGGCCAATAAAGAATTCTATTCTATTCTATTCTATTCTATTCTATTCTATTCTATTCTATTCTATTCTATTCTATTCTATTCTATTCTATTCTATTCTATTCTATTCTATTCTATTCTATTCTATTCTATTCCATTCCATTCCATTCCATTCCATTCCAACCCTGAGGGAGAACTATTATCCTTTATTGGTACCACATATGGAACTCAAAGCATGCAAATGGAAAAAAATGATTGTAAGCACATTTCCACCCAGAAATGACTTTTCTTCTTGCATGAATATCTAAATGGCATGCCCTACCTATCTACCTACCTACCTACATACATACATATTACATACATACGAGTACCTACCAGTGTCAGATACAAAGTCATGTCTTAACCACTTTTTGGAAGGCCAGGAGAGTGGGGCTTTCTTTGCCTTCTTTCATACAGCTACACAAGCTCAGTGGCTTAATGAGCTAGAGATGGTTTTGACTCTGGTGGTTAGTGTCCTAGCACTGTGTGGCAGGGTGAGCTCCTGTCATTTGTCTCAGCTTCTGTCCGTATAACACTTTGAAAGCATGTTCTATGCAAAAAAGCACTTTGTTGGGATGACGCATTGGTGCTCCATGCCTGCAGTCAGATTCCTGATGACTCTGAACCTTCCCAGTTGCAGTTTCTGATTGTAAGGCACCTCTGGGAAGTGGGGCGGGGGGCTTGGGTGACATTGCAGGGAAAACCACTCATCTTTCTCTTTGGTGTGAAGCCAACCTTGCCCTCCTGTGGCACACCTTGGGAAGTGTGCAAGCGTGTCCGACAACAGGGCTGGTACCTTAGAAAGCCAAACTGCTACTCTGGACTTGCATTATGGGTTTCTGGCTACTGTAACAATGCCATACGCTAATAATAATAATTCATACAGCTGTAAAAATCCTGCCTTTTTCTCCTGGTGCTTGCTTATGGGCATGAGCTTCTGGAATTCCTACTTATTATTTTAGTCCCTGCTTTATTGCTTTCCGTTTTCACACATATATTGTATTGAATGGTTTTTTAATTGAATGTTACCCAGAGTAATTTTTAGTTGGGCGGCCTATAATGTGAGCTATAAATAAATGGAACAATTGCAAATCACATTGCTTCCTGTGAGAAGGTGTACACTGCACCCACTGTATGTACGTGGGTGTATATATGTGTACGTATGTATATATATTTATATATCAATATCTATATCTATCTACCTACCTACCTACCTACCGACCTATCTATCTATCTATCTATCTATCTATCTATCTATCTATCTATCTATCTATCTATCTATCTATCTATCTATCTATCTATCTATCTATCTATCTATCTATCTATCTATCTATCTATCTATCTATCCATCCATACATACATACATATATACATACATACATATATACATACATACACATATATACACCCATGTCCATACATATGCAGTGTACACTTTTAAATATGTATTTATAGTCTATATGATTTTTCATGAGAAGATCTACCTATGTGGTCACTAGGAGTTGAAAATTCCTTGATGGCACCTAATAAATAAATCACAGTTTATATAAACATTAAGTTAAATTTATATATCCACAGTCAGATCATCAAAATAAACTTAGATGCAGGCAAAACAACCACTTTCAAAATGTGTGTGTGTGTGTGTGTGTGTATCTATATCTATCTATCTATCTATCTATCTATCTATCTATCTATCTATCTATCTATCTATCATCTATCATCTATCTATCTATCTATCTATCTATCTATCTATCTATCTATCTATCTATCTATCTATCTATCTATCTATCTATCTATCTATCTATCTATCTATCTATCTATCATCTATCAACCATCTGTCTGTCTCTCTATCATCTATCCCTATCTATCTATCTATCTATCTATCTATCTATCTATCTATCTATCTATCTATCTATCTATCTATCTCTATATATATGTATATATGAAACAAGAAGGAACAAAAAAAGGAGAAGGAAAGAAGGAAGGAAGGAAGGAAGGAAGGAAGGAAGGAAGGAAGGAAGGAAGGAAGGAAGGAAGGAAGGAAGTCACTATTTTTCTTTCGGCTAGCTGTCTAGTTTTCCTGAGTTTCTTTATAAAAAGTAAATCAAGGTGTGTACTATTTCATAATTTTTTCCATTCACTTGAGGAAAAAAGTTTCCTTGTGAAACCTTTTTAACTCAAGTAATTAGAAAATGATGAAAACTATACCACTGGGCTTAATTAAAGAAAGAAAATAGGCAGGTCAAAAAAATCACCATCATTTCAAACTGGGGATGTCTGCATATATATTTTTTAAAAAAATATTCACTGAAATAACATTGCAGCAGAGGCAGCAAAAGCCTTCCTGAAGAAACACTTTGAAAATGAGATTATTTTATGTGATCTAGTTATCAACGTAGGCTTTAGTTTTTAAGGAAGCTAAAGCCCCCAGGAAAATGGACAAGCCCGCTCAAAGTGACAGAAGGAGGAAGCAGTACTTTAAAACCTCAGCAGAAAAATATGCCCAGGAAAAAAATTCTTAGAATGGTTATGTGGGTGGACCTTTATTCAATGAACCTAAGCAGACATGGGAGTCTGTATAGATACATAGAATATAGAGACTATATTCACTCTGGAGTTCACAAACAAGCCATGTAATGGATACCTGGTTCCTAGGGCAGTTACAGGCTTCAGGTTAAGACCGTAACAGATCAATTACTTTGAGTGGATTCAGCATGAGATAGAAAATAATGATTTGCTTGGCTATGGGTCATATAAAGAAATACATCTTGGATTCTTGGCTACCTGAAAGATGGTAAGAAAAAATGTACTCAGCCCAAAAAGACGTAAAGACATGGCTATGCCAACTAACCTGTAGCCCCAATAGGGGTGTAGCATGATGGAGGTGGCTAATGGATTAGAGAATACCTGATCTCCTTCCTGTGTGCACTTTGCTCCCTCCCTCTCCCTCTCCCTCCTGTTTGGTTTTATTTTAACTGAATTTTTAAATTTAAGATCTTTATTTATTGTTTTAATGTTTTATGTTACATTTTATTCAAAATCTGTAAGCTGCCTAGAGTTACCTTTGGCAAGACAGGCAGCATACAAGTTTGATGATAGATAGATAGATAGATAGATAGATAGATAGATAGATAGATAGATAGATAGATAGATAGAGCAACAACACTTAGACTTATATACCACATCACAGTGCTTTACAGCCCTCTCTAAGCAGTTTACAGAGTCAGCATATTTTCCCCTGGGTTTTCATTTTACCGACCTTGGAAGGATGGAAGGATGAGTCAACCTTGGGCCTGGTGAAATTCAAACTGCAAAAATTGCGGATAATCAGCAAAAATAGCCTTATACATTCTAACCACTGTTAGGTAAGTTGTTCTATTGATTAATTGTTCTAATTGTCAGGAAATTTCCTCTTAGTTCTAGGTTGGTTCTCTCCTTGATTAGCTTCCATCCATTGCTTCTTGTTCTGCCTTCAGGTGCTTTGGAAAATAGGTTGACCTGCTCTACTTTGTGGCAGCCCCTGAGTTATTGGAACAGTGCTATAATTTGAGTTTCTTTTATGTTTCCCACTCCCAGACTTCCAACTCCAGATTCCCTATGTATGTGTGCATTTTAACAATGAGATTTGGGGAAATAATAGACAGGGCTGCCACAAGTCATATGTCATGTATTTCTCCTTCTCCTTTAGATATATATTGTTCAGCTATCACAGCAATTTAGATTGTACTTCATCACTAGATGTACATCTCTACATTTACAAGCAATAATATTTGTTATAGAATTGTGCACGGTAAATCTGTACTCAAGTTCCAAATCTGGATAGACATTTGACTTCTGGCATGCTATGACTAAACAATATCTAATTGTTACTGACTTCCCAGATGGTCACTCTCTAAATGTTTGGAGAAGCACAATTAATCTGGCAATCAGTTTTCATTTCACTCGAGTCAGCAGAACATCTCTCTTTTTTTCCACCTTAAACTTATTCATGTAAAGGTAGCTGCTGCTGTAATATTCTTTGGAGCATGGAACAAATAAAGATCGCTTGATTTCTCTTTTTAGTCTGCTTTTTCTACAAGAAGAGTTTCAATCTATGGAGGCTGGCTTGGATCTTGACTAATCAATGGTACATTGGTCTGTAAAAGCATAAAAGGTGGCTCTTTGCAACACTGCAACCTTTCTTATTTTCGTTAAATTACTATGGAGTTAACTGCTCTATTCTACTTTGAAGCACATACTTTGCAAGAAGTTCCTAATCATGAAGATTTCATTATGAGAGTTGAAGCCTAGTGTATCTGAACAGCATCAAATTTCCACAACATGATGCCCTCCAGTTGTGTTGGCCTTTAGCTTCCATGGTTTTTGTGGTCTTTGTGGATCAAATGGTTCTTGCAGGCTTTGGAACTATTATCAAAACCTTCAAAACTTGTATAATACAGATGGTCAGTTCCAGAGGTGATATTCAGCAGGTTCTGACCAGTTCTGGAGAACCAGTAGCAGAAATTTTGAGAACCGGTATATTCTACCTTTGACTGGAGATTTTACAGTATCCTTCCCCAGCCTCTCTCACCAAGCCACGCCCACTGAACCGGTAGTACAAAAATTTGAATCCCACCATTAGTCAGTTCTTTAGGATAGAAAACTATGATAAATTCTTGGTATCCTCCTGACCGACCAAAATTCATAATAGAAAAAAGAAGGCTACTGTTAGATAATTGCACAAAAATATTACCATGATGTCCCTATTTTTCCTCATGAAACATGAAGGGAACATCCTACTCGATCCAATGTTCTCACAAGTTAGTCTGTGATTGCCTTCACTAAATGGTCTTTAGCTTGATTACATTATTAAATTGGGCTGTATTTCTGTTTGGACTTGATTAAAAAAATCAACAAATGATTTTTTTCTTTTTCTAATATCCTTTTCGATTACAGAATGCTGACTCCATTACAAATTGATTGTAGAGTATCTTCTTCATTTCACTAAGCCAATTGGAACTGGGAGATGAGACAAAACAGTGAGAATATTTTCTCCTCTTGAACATCGTGTTTAATTAATTTGATCTGTAGCATACTTTCAGCAATCAAAGGAGTATTAAAAAGAGTATTTGTAGATCTGTTTCCTCAGTGATCATCTGTCACCTTGTAATAGGTAATAATCAGTGGTGGGATTCAAAAATTTTTACTACCAGTTCTGTGGGCATGGTTTGGTGGTAGTGGTGTGGTATGGTAAGTGTGGCTTGGTGGGTGTGGCAGGGAAGGATACTGTAAAATCTCCATTTCCACCCCACTCCTGGGGGATGGTTACTGCAAAATCCCATTCCCTCCCCATCCCACTAACCTGCTTTCCAGCTCTGTCTTCCTGTGCAGGGCAACAAAAGAAGACCCAGCCAATCAGCTGGGACTCAGGAGGCAGAGATTAGATGGGGGTGGGGCCAGTCAGAGATGGTATTTGCTACTCAAAATTTCCGC
Organism: Bungarus multicinctus; assembly: GCA_023653725.1. NCBI lineage: Eukaryota > Metazoa > Chordata > Lepidosauria > Squamata > Elapidae > Bungarus > Bungarus multicinctus. Next base: position 121,043,461 of record CM042842.1, on the reverse strand, counting down.
TACCAGTTTTCCAGAACTGGTCAGAACCTGCTGAATACCACCTCAGTAATAATCCAACCTGTGAGAGAAAGTGGCCTCAGTGCCTTCTTTTAAGATTCATACTTCTGCACCTTTAGAGGATTTAACAAAATAATTCTCTCCTACTATCTATATAATTTTTTTATGAAGGACAAAGAAAATGCTTGCACCTTTATATCACAAAATGTAGTCTCCTTAAACATTTAGGTTGTTTCACAAAACCTCCCACTAGATTTTATTGTTTTACCCATTCCTTATAGCAAAAGAATTTATTTGACACACAATATATTGTCATAATACCTTTTCACTTTCAAACATGTTACACATTCATCACTATTCAGCAATGCAGGAAATACTGTCCTTTTTAAGGAACAGCATGTGCATTTTACCCATGTGGTAATTATTATTATTTAAAAAGTCTCATATATTGTGATATGCATGACATTTCATTTTTTCTCTAACTTTCAGGGCTCAGATAATGGTATTTCTCCTCAGCTATAAAACATTACTTTTGCATGTTAAGGTATGGAGATGCTGTTAAAAATTATAATCGGATTATTAATTACAGAAAAAAATGCACAAAAAATTCATTTTAAGAAGCACCATATTCTGACAGATATTCTGTCTGTAAGGCTTTGTATAGAGAAAATCCAAAAAATTATTTTGGCTTACAGTTTTATAATATGAAATGTGCATAGATGCCATTTCATTTACACAAAGCAAAGAATCTAAATTCAATGCATCTGTTTTTCCATGATTTTCTGATTTGTCCCTTCATAGTTGCCCATAATTTTAATAGACAAGTACAAAAATAATGATTGATGGCACTTATCCAGAATCTCAAAACTATGTGCTGGTCATCTGGAAAGTGAGTTATAATTATTATTACACACTGATTAACACCTCCTCTCCGCTTAAAAATTATGTATCTCAATCACTAAAATTAATTAATCCTACTAAGTACCTATCATTAAATTCAACTATTCAATGCCCTTTGTATTGCAATTCCAAAGAGATCTGTTCAGAAGAAAGTACTAATTAATATTCATTGTACTTATTCAAGATAACTTGGAATAAAACTGAATAGAACTTTGCTATTCCAATAATGCTTTGCTGATTATAGAGAATAATTAGACTATTCATAATTTGCTAGTTTGAAAAAAAACCCCTTTGATTTATGAACATTCTGTATAAGGGGGAATTCTAGGCAGTTGCAATTTACTTCTGTCCATTCTCAATCTATTTTTGCTAAATACCAAAGTCTCTTTAATAATCCCTGAAACAAATTACACAATTGCCACATGAGGCTTCAGGAATTGTGTATTGAATCTATCCCAGTCCATTTCTCTGGTTCTGAATTAGCTAAGTGCTGAAAGGAAACTCACAAACAAGATACACATATATTAGTCTTAGCAGCTGGTTACAGAGACAGCAAATGCATTGGCACTGTGACCTTTAGATATTCAAAGCTTCATCTTCTATGACTTTATCTAATTCTCTTTTATGGCCCTATAAATTTGTAGATCTCAGTAAATAAGCCTATTTAGTTTTAATCTGTTCTGTATCTATTCCACATCTGGGCCACCTCATCTCGGTTAAATTGTTAAATTGTTTCCTCCCCACTTAAAGAATAATATATGAATTTTAGTTGTTCAGTCATGGTCATCCTTTCTCCTTTATTTGTCTTTAATGATATGATTGTTTAGCCTTGTCTATGGATATTCTCAGTCATCCAGGTCATGGTTATCCCAAAGATGCTTTTTCAAAAGGCAACTGGACTTTGTTTTTCCTAGAAGACATTTCACTTCCAAGAAGCTTCTTCAGTTTTGTTCAGTTCAGTTCAGTTCCATTCCATTCTCCAATCAGAATTGAAGAAGCTTCTTGGATGAGAAATGAAACGTCTTCAAGGAAAAACAAAGTCAAGTTGTCTTTTGAAAAAGCACTTTGAGGATTGTTTAGCACTGTTGTCATGCCCTTGCTAGAGTCAGACTCTGACGGAGAGGAGGAACAGCCGACAGAGAGTGGAGGTGTGGCTCCGGAGGTTGTGGAGGAGGCTGGGGAAGGGCAGACGCCAGCTGGGCAGTCAGAGGAAGAACCAGGTCCATCCCCTCTTCATCCTAGGACACGCAGAGAGGAACGGAGAAGGCAACAACTTGTCTTATGAAAGAGGAAGCAACCATGATCCTCCTCATTGGTTGCACCTGAGGAAGCTAGTATATAAGAGAGCCAGAAGCAAAGCGTGTTTTATTTTGGGCTGAAGTTATCTTGGTTGGTGTCCCTCCAACAGACTGTGCCTTGTTATCTCCTTGAATTTGGTAATTACTTATCTTGGTCTGTTGTGGAAATTTTGTCATTGTAATTTGTTTGATTTTTTATTTCACCTCTATCTGCTCATTAAGTTCAGATTGTATTGCTTTCTTTTGAAGACTATTTTTGAGTACGTTTTATCTCCAACTGAGAATTGTTGAACAGTGGAGCCAAGTTGGAGGCATTAAAAGATATTTATTTATGTTTTGGATTTTGTTACGTTTGTGTTACACTCTGGTCATCACAACTGTTTTCTTTTTATTTCTTTTTTCTCCATATGCCACCCAGAATCACACTGTTTGATTTGGACAACCAAAGAAATCCTTAAATTAACCAACAAATGTTTCTCACATTCTTTATATAGGGTTATTTAATGTTGCCTTCTATGTGCATTTTCCAACTATTTTCTCTCATAGAAGAAACAGTGATCTCTGAAACATTGTACGTTTCTCCTGCTTTAAAAATAAAATATCTGCCACTTTGAACTTCAACAGTCAATTACTTTCCACTTTCTTGGCACAAAGTTGATAAAACTGTAGTGTATCCAACACCTTTGCAAAGCAGACTGCTGCATCCCTTTATATACATGTGATGTTGCGAAGGAAGGAAATGTCATAATGTAAGGTAGTCCTCAACTTACAACAGTTCATTCAGTGACAGTTCAAAGTTACAACAGCACCGATGATTTTTCACACTTATGACTGCTTCAGCATCTCCATGGTCACGTGATCAAAATTCAGATGCTTGGTAACTGGCTCATAGTTTGATGTGATCACTTTTTGTGACCTTCTAACAAACAAATCAACGGGGAGATCAGATTCATTTAACAACGATGTTACTAACTTACTAACTTAACAACTGCAGTGATTCACTTGACAACCGTGGCAAGAAAGATTGTAAAATGGGTCAAAACTCAATAACTGTCTCACTTAGCAAGAGAAATGTTGAGCTCAGTTGTGGTTGTAAGCCAAGGACTACCTCTACTGTTATTACTATTAATGTTATATTTATTTCTCTTGTGTCATGTTCTCATCATATGACTGGAATAGAATAGAATAGAATAGAATAGAATAGAATAGAATAGAATAGAATAGAATAGAATAGAATAGAATAGAATAGAATAGAATAGAATAGAATAGAATAGAAAATGTGGAGTGGAGTGGAATGGAACGGGACGGAACAGAATAGAACAGAACAGAACAGGAGAAGAGAGGAGAGGAGAGGAGAGGAGAGGAGAGGAGAGGAGAGATTTACTTGGCCAAGTGTGATTGGACATATAAAGAATTTGTCTCTGGTGCATAAGTTCTTAGTGCACATATAAACAGCAAAATAATATAATTATAAGACATCAAAAGAAGAAGGTAGGAGAAAAGATGAGAAGTACAGTATAACAGTAATACAGTCATATGACAGGTTGGCATGTAGGAAGAAACAGAATGTTGATGATGATGAAGAAGATGATGATTGGATTCAAAGTTCATTTCTGGGGCATCAGGCAGATGTATCCATATAGTTCAAGCCACAGACATAAAAATTGGCTTCATTTGCAGTTTCAGACACTGGCTTTCTTGACAATACCCCGCTCCAACTCCACTCCACCTCACTTCACTTCACTTCATCCCCACCTCCACTCCATCCCTGTTATCAGGTGCAGGAAGGATACATTTATGTAAAAGCATTCCATTAGTCAAACCAATGAACCTGAAAAGCTCACTAGCAACAGTTAAGTTTAAATCCCATCCTCCCTGGCCAGGAGGATCAAAGCCAAAGAAGACTCAACAATCTGACTTAATTAACTAGTTAAAAAAGATAATGCTTTTTTTCCCCTCCTATGCAGATTCATTCTGAAATGAATCTGGGCTCCAATACTTCAAAGGAAGTTGAATGTGATGGAAGGGTAAAAGGTTTAATTTGGAATGTAGCCATTGTCTGCACTGAAAAAATGGATTATCCATCTCGCTTTTGTAAGGTTTTAAAATAGGTGAGAATAAATTTTCAGACGTGTTGGAAAATAATAGTGAAGTTAATAGATATGTACTCAGAAATCAATCCTATTAAGTGTAATAGGATCACATTCTAAGATGTTCATACTCAAAGAATATAGATCCATAGCTGTCTGTTTTCTCTCTGATTGCAAGGTGGTTTAGAAAAACCTTCAGCACTACATTCATATTTGATTGATAAAGTTGCTTCATTCTTTTAGATCTTTAATAAGATCTTTTAGACCTGATTTTTTTTTTAAAAAAAAATACAACCTACAATGATTTTATACTTGCATGCATAGTTATTTGGTGTTGTGATCCTGTTTTTTTTAATCCATTAGAATAGATCTGGAAGGGATCTTGGAGGTCTTCTAGTCCAGCCCCTGCTCAAGCAGGAGATCCTATACCATTTCAATTAGGTGGCTTTCCAGTCTTTTCTTTCAATTAAAACTTCCAGTGATGAATCTACCACAACTTGTGAAGGCAAGCTGTTCCACTAGTTAATTGTCCTCACTGTTAGGAAGTTACTCCTTAATTCCAGATCGCTTCTCTCCTTGACTTGTTTTCCCTCCATCCGTCTTGCCTTCTGGTGCTTTGGAGAATAATTTGATCCCCTCTTCTTTATGGCAGCCCCTCAAATACTGGAATATTGCTATCATGTCACCCCAGTCCTTTTTGTGTGTATGTGTATATGTTAGTTTTTCATACTAAATTCATTTGCTAGGAAAGAATTAAAGTATGCTGCAGTGGTTGACCAGGTAAAATTAGTTTGGGGCATTCAATTCTAACATTAAGTAATTAATGTAATTAAGTAATGTCAAAGTGAATCATTGAACAGCAGAAATGATCTATCGTAACATTCTTCACCCCAAACAGAAATGAATGTTTCATCAGGAAAAACATATATGCTTGAAAACTAATCAGTATTAATATGAAATTGAAATTAGCTCTCCACTGGGAAAGAAACTATTTTAGAGGTTATACGTCTATATATGTTTTTTCTCTGTGTTATATATGTGAGTGTATGAATACTTTTATACTTATTTATTTATTTAATCATGTTTATGTAGTGTATTTTGGAGGTAATGACCCTTTGAAAGCTGTATGCAATGAAATTTAATTTTAATGTATGCTGATTAGCGTACATTCAAAGTGACAATAAAGTTATTCTAAGTCTAAGTTCTATAGAAATATTATTTCAATTTTAGGAATTAAATTTAGTGTATGAAATTCAGAAGATCTACAGTAGGTAGATAAGGCCATATGTCAAAAGATTTGATGTATTTATCTTTCATAGAATGTGAAATTGCACACATAAACCACTTCTGCACATATCTTTTCTTTAGATGAAAAAAAACCCCTGATAATCCAGTTCCAGATATCCAGTCAAAACAATAACAAAAACAACAACAAAAACAACAGCAACAACAACAAAAACAAAAACAAAACAGTAGGTAATACTTTTCCAGACTTTAACAATAGCATGTAATGTCCCAAAGGTGCTTTTTTTCAAAAGGCAGCTGGACTTTTGAAAGATGTTGAGACTTTGGAAAAAGTTCAGAGAAGAGCAACTAAGATGATCAAAGGATTGGACACTAAAACATATGAAGAATGGCTGCAGGATTTGGGTTTGGCTGCCACAAAGAAGAGGGGGTCAACTTATTCTCCAAAGCACCAGAGGGCAAGACAAGAAACAATGTTTGGAAACTAATCTAGGACAGAAGCAATCTGGAATTGTGGAGAAACTTCCTAATAGTGAGGACAATCAACCAAGGGAACAGCTCGCCTTCAGAAATCGTGGGCACTTCATCACTGGAGGTTTTTAAGAAGAGACTAGACAGTTTTTAAGAAGAGACTAGACAGACTATCAGTCTGGAACCCACATTACGTATTTGATATTAACACAGTTGAGAAAGTCCAGAAATATTTTACAAGAAGAGTTCTCCACTCCTCTACTCATTCCAGAATACCTTATGCTACCAGACTCGAAATTCTAGACCTAGAAAACCTAGAACTGCACCACCTTCGGTCCGATCTAAGTATAGTATATAAAATCATACATTGCAATGTCCTACCTGTCAATGAATAGTTCAGCTTCAAGCATAACAACACAAGAGCACACAATAGATACAAACTCAAGGTTAATCGCCCCAAACTTGATTGCAGGAAATACGACTTCAGCAACAGAGTGGTCAATATCTGGAATACTCTACCTTGACTCTGTGGTTTCTTCCCCAAATCCCAAAAACTTTAACTTTAGATTGTCTAGTATTGACCTTACCCCTTTCCTAAGAGGTCTGTAGGGGGCGTGCATAAGCGCACCTACGTGCCTACCATCCCTGTCCTTTTGTTTCTTTTCTTTTCTTATATGTATTCATGTATTCATAACTATGTTTTTACTTATACCTATTATCTTGTAAGCGATTGACATAAATAAATAAATAAATAAATAAATAAATAAATAAATAAATAAATAAATAAATGCAATAAATAAATAAAAACAGTCACTTATCTGAAATGGTAGAAGACCTCCAATGTCCCTTCTAGCTCATTCTATTCTTGAAATGATATAGATCTCCTGCTTGAGCAGGGGGCTAGGCTAGAAGTCTTCCAAGGTCCTTTCCACCTCATTCTATTCTATTCTATATGGTTAAATTTATGTTTTACCGACAAATAAATAAAGGGAGACCAGTATAGATCTATTTCAAGCTATTTAGCTCTTATCAGCTAGCCATACCTTTCTGGGATTCGAACCTGGGCTACTTACATATTACATAGATGTGTTAACTTCTAAGCCACGGGTTCTCCTCACTTTGTCAGCTATACCAGGGCAGAGATTAAATGGTTGTTGTTGGGTTCTTGTTTTTTGTGTTTTTTGGTTATGCCTAGCTGATGAAAGCTAAATAGCTTGAAATAGACCTATACTACCATAGTCTCCCTTTATTTCTTTGTTGGTAAAAGATAAATTTAACAAACTAAAATAGTTTGTTGTGAAAGCAACTGCCTGCAAAGGCTCTTGGATTGAGGCTGAAAGGCGAAAATAGAAGCAGCATGGTTTGTCCCATAATTGGGTAGACCAAGTTGCCCTGATAGACTGGTTCCACCTGTGATGACCTGGGAAGCAGCCAATGAGGGGGATCATGGCCGCTTCCTCTCCCATAAGCCATGTTGTTCCCTTCTCCGTTCCTCCCTGCATGCCCTAGGATTCCTCAGACTGCCCAGCCAGCCTCTGCCCTTCCTCAACTTCCTCCACAACCTCCAGAGCCACACTTCCACTCCCTGTCAGCTATTCCTCCTCTCCCTCAGAGTCAGTCTCCAACGGACACCACCAGAGAAAAAAAGCATTGTATTCTATACTTTCTTTATTTTTCCTTGAAGATGTTTTGCTTCTCATTGAAGAAGCTTTTTCCAGCCTCTGCTTGGATGAGAAATGGAATGTCTTCAAGAAAAATAATATCTAGTAGCCTTTTGGAAAATGCACCTTTCAGACAACCAGGACCTGGATGACTGAGAATTTCCAGAGAAAGTAATAGGCAATGTGATTTGGCAAAGAACTTGTGCAAAAGTCAACATTTCTAGGATTGCAGGCAAACCCCAAAAACTCCCCAAAAGGGAGGATCACAAAAACATACCTCCTTCTCTCTTTTTACCTGCATTCAGAAAAGGAGTGAGGTAAGAGGTTCAAACACAGAAATGTAGCTACTATATTGACATGTTTTATATCTTCAGATACCTCAACTGGGAATTTCAATTTTGTAAGAAGCAATTACAAAATTGGGTCCAAAAAATCCTCATTAACTCAAACGTGCTCATCTAGTTTTATTTTGTTATCTTTTTCTGAGGTTTGGTGGCTTAAAGAAAGTAATAAAGCTAATTGTATCACTGAGAAATGAATGTGTGTGATTGGTGAAATATGGTCTTCAATTTTCTGGACAGAATTAATTTGTATCAAATAGAATTAAGATACTAATATTTTTTTTAAAAAAAACTGTTTCAGTATTGGGGCTTTACCAATTTTCTGCATGGTTAATCTTGTCCCAATTTGTTGCTTTCTCATTAACTTTCATTTTCAGTTGTCAATTTATAATACAACTTGGCAGCAAGTGAAAGGATTGAAAAAAGGGTGGGTTTACTCAAATTTAGGAAACCCACTCTGTGCATTTCAGATTTCCAGCTGAAAATAATTTCCAAAGTACCTTAAATAAAGGACTTATTGACATTCATACTTTTTCTAGGCTCAGTCTGCAACAAGTACATTATGCATTATAAATTTTACATTTTCCAGGCTTTGAAAAAATGCGATTAAGTGTCTTTCCAAATGATCAGAGTGCTTTGAAAAAAGCCAGTCCAAATGTTTTTATATGAAGCTTTGTGTAATTTGAATAATATTCTTCTTATCTCAAGGATTTGACTATCTGAATAAATCTAATTCACAATTAGGAAAGACCAAAAAGAAGAAGACAAAAAAAATCAGTTCATGAAAGAATCAGAATCAGAATAACCCTAGAAATAGTGCAGAAAAGAACAACAAAGAGGATGAAAAGAAAGATTAGGGGTGACTTGATAATGGTGCTTCAACATCTCAGGGGCTGCGACAAAGAAGTGGGAGTCAACCTATTCTCCAAACCAGGGGTGTCAAACAATTTCATTGTGGGCCATATGAGGGTTGTCTTTGACCTCAGACGGCAGAGGAGAGGGTGGCCATGGTGGGGATGGCCAGCTCCACATCACTCATATTCGGGGCAGTAGTGGGATTTAATTTTTTTTACTACCAGTTCTGTGAACATGGTTAGGTGGGCATGGCTAAGTGAGCATGGCCATGTGACTGGATGGGTGTGGCTTTTTTGGCAACAACCCCCCATTTTGGGGGCCTTCTGGGCCTCAGGGAAGCCTCAGGGGGGGCGTTATTGCTCACAGAAGGCTTCCCTGGTGCTCAGGAAGGGGAAAAATTGAGCGGGGGGGGAGCTTGCAGCACCACCACCCCCGTGCTCCATTTTGGGGCCTTCTGGGCCTCAGGAAAGCCTTCTGAGGGGGGTGTTTCTGCTCCCAGATGGCTTCCCTGGGGCTCAGGAAGAAAAAAATTGATCATGGAGGGGGCATGCAGCACTCCCCTTCACTCCATTTTTTGCCTTCCTGGGCCTCAGGGAAGCCTCCTGGGTGAAGCAGTAAGACAGCGAAGGGAACCACAGCACAGCTGATCATAGGAACAGCTGATTGTTGGGAGGAGGGAAAAAGAAATACCTTAAGGAGTGAGTGGGCAAGGAAGAACGTAGTCAGCAATGTCAGGCATGCGTATGTTGTGCATGCACGTCAAAGACTGACTGGGCAGGGAGGGGAGGGGTGACCAGGTTGGGGGCGTGGCCAGCCAGAAGTTACTACCGGTTCGGCAACCCACACCAAATCCTTGCTACCGGTTCGCCCAAACCAGTGTGAACCAGTTGAATACCACCACTGGTTGGGGGGCACCTGTGGTGGTCAAATGCTAACCCAGAGCTTCGTTTTTGCTGGCAGAGGCACCATGGGCTTGTCTTTGCTATTTCCAGCCTGTCCCCAGGAGCCAGATCTAAGCACTAAGGACCTTGAGTTTAACACCCCTGCTCCAAATCATCCAGCAATGGATGGAAACTAATCAGCCTAGAACTAAGGAGAAATTTCCTGACAGGGAGAACAATTAATCAATCGAATGGCTTGCCTTCAGAAGTTGTAAATGCTGCAACACTGGAAGTTTTTAAGAAGAGATGGGACAACCATTTGTCTGAAATGGCATAGAGGTTCCTGCCTGAGCAGCAGGTTGGTCTATAAGACCTCTAAGGTCTTTCCCAACTCTCATTAGTCTGTTATTCTGTTTATGCTCCAAAACAGTTGTTGATAGACTAGTATCATAATGATTATTATATCCCATAGTATGTAAATATTAATCTGAATTCACAGTGTCTTGATGAGTGCATTGCAACACTTCAGCCTTCAAATTTCCAATTCATCAGCCACCAAGCAGAGTTGTTTTTCTTTCAGAAAGGATGGGAATCATGTTATTTATCAGCTTTAGTTAATAAAATGCCATCTTTTTTTTATGGCTGTCTAAATACGATGGAGTTTCTTCAACTGCATTACCAGCATCCACAAAACTATTTTTCCCCTGTTTTAAAAATATAGGGCATTTTGATTGCTGTTGGGAATAGTTCAAGTCAGAGTCATCACTTTAAAAGAAAAGAAAACATTTTCACACAGTCCTTTCTTCTCCACAGCTTGCTGCTGTATATTTGTGTCACAACTGCCAAAAAGAAAAAGAAAAGAAAAAGAATTCTGGACATTTTCCTATTTTTGAATGGAAAAGAGAATAACATTTTTGCAGGACATTAACTTAATGTATGAGGTACAAAACAAAATAGACCTTTTTAAGGCCCAGAAAGAAGATTCAACAATTTTACATGGACAATGGAAAACCCTTTCTTTGCTCATTTTATAGTTTAACTAAATATGTTGTGATTTCAGCATCTTGTAATTAGACTCTTTATGGCTTTCAGCACCTTACCCCACAGAAAACATTAACTCTGATTCCTGGTCATATAACAGCATTTAGCATTTAGACTTATATACTGCCCCAAAATATTTTATAGCATTCTTTGGGTGGTTTATAATGTCAGCCTATTAATAGCCCCCAATAATCTGGGTTCTCATTTTACCAATCTCGGAAGGATGGTAGGTTGATTCAACCTTGAACCTTATCAGGATTGAACTCCAGGCTGTGAGCAGAATTTGCCTGCCATACTGCACTCTAACCATTTCACCACCCATAGAATCCCATAGAAAGGTTGCATCCTTAAGAAAATATTATTTTAGGAAGGAAATTGTGTCTTGACAGATGCTGATTAGCTTTATTGCTCTTCTTCTTAGCTATATTCCCATGCTATGGCAGTATGCTTATTTGCTACATTGCTCTAACAGTCATCTTTATTTAGGAGCTGTGGTGGCGCAGTGGTTAGAATGCAGTATTGCAGGTTAATTCTGCCGACTGAGAACAATCCAGACCTGCTGACCTGCTCAAGGTTGATTCAACCTTCCGTCCTTCCAAGGTCAGTAAAATGAAGAGCCAGATTGTTGGGGGCAAAATTCTGAATCTGTAAACCATTTAGAGACAGTTGTAAAAGCACTATGTAGCTGTATATATCTAAGTGCTATTGCTACTTTCTTATCTAAAATCTAAAAGTCAAAGTGTATATTTGTCAAATATGGATATGGAGATGATCCATGGAATCATTTTAATTTTCAGGATAGACCTTGATAACAGATAATCAGAGTTGGAAGGGACCTTATAGGTCATCTAGTCCAACCAACCTGCCCAAGCGGGAGACCCTACACCATTTCTGACAAATGGCAATCCAATCTCTTCTTGAAAGTTTCAAGTGATGAAGTTCCCACAACTTCTGAGGGCAAGCTGTTCCACTGGTTGATTGTTCTCACGGTTAGAAAGTTTCTCCTTGAACGTTTGGGTAGGTCAAACTATCTTTTCCATGTGTTAGCTCTCCCAGTATTTTCAAATAAAACATTCTCAAGCTAAATGATTGATGGAGCAAGCTGGATGTTCTGCACTTTTGGGGTGAGGTAGGGATGTGTGCTAAGACCAGATTCATAGATGCAAGCAGATATGCTTAATTTGACTTATTTGTGTTAGTGAAGGGCCAAGAAGTCTTCCGTGGGACATAAAATTCTTGTTTTTATGCTACATTTACTCCATCCTGTACTTCAGTGTATGGCTTGTAGCATCATTACTTGGACAGAATTATTAGAAAAAGTAGAAATATAGAATAATACCAGGAATATGCAGAGCATGGTTATATTTATAAGGTGTGTGAATGTGGTACTTGTTTTAATTTGACACTGCTCTCCATTTAAAAGGCTTAGACCTCCTACTACTATAAAGAATGATAGCTGGAACTGGTATGTCTAGTTTAATGAAAAGAAAGACTAGGGGTGATATGATAGCAGTGTTCCAATATCTAAGGAACTGCCCCAAAGAAGAGGGGGGGACAACCTATTCTCAAAGCACTTGAAGGCAGGGCAAGAAGCAATGGATGGAAACTAATTAAGGACAGAACCAATGTAGAACTAAGGAGGAATTTCTGATAGTTAGAACAATTAATCAGTGGAATGACCTGCCTCCAGAAGTTGTGGGTGCTCCATCATGGCAGGTTCCCAAGAAGAGATTGGACAACCATTTGTCTGAAATGGTATAGGGTTTCCTACCTGAGTAGGGGGTTGGACTAGAAGACCTCCAAGATCCTTCCAACTCTGTTATTTTGATATTCTTTCATATTGAGATGGTAGATCTGCTACACACAATTGCTTGCCTCCAACAATAACCAACGAGTAATCATCAAAATCAAGAAAGTAATGGTCATAGAACATATGCTATTAGTCTAGCCTTAAATCCACGAGAGAGAAAAGAACTGACTTTAATAGGGTTGCTCTTAAGATTTCCGATTTTTGCAGAGGTCTAGGTAAAAAATACATATGCATAACTGTATAGACATAGAGTTATGAAGTTCTTCATAAATGGATTTAAAAAAAAAAAACCTTGAGATTTAACATTCAGATTCATTCTTCTCAATAAAAGCTTTCCGTTAAGTCTTAAAAATGGTTTGATTCGCCCAGTCAACCTATGATGAGAATGTTGGGTCAACCTGAATATTGTCAGTCCATCTCTTTTCTCTCTGTGTGTCTCTCTCTCCCCACCTCCCACTCTTTTAGAATAACACAGCACAGAGTAGAGAAACTATTGTCCCCAATGTATCTAGTTTGCTTCATTTTATCTCTCATATGAAAATATCCCCCAGTTTCTTCATAAATAGGATGGAAATAAATTGTAAAAACTGGAGGGAAAAAACAAATATTTACATTCATTCAATGCCAAGGTTGCTACTAGAACTTTCTGTTTCTTCAGCTATCTCTCATTTGAATGTCGATAGAGATGATGAATAGCTTGGGCTATTTTTAGGCTCTATCAGTTTCAAATGTTATTTATACATCTTTTGCTCTAGCTTTCCATATTAATCTCATGTTTTAGGGAAAAATATCAGTCCAAAAGTCCTTAGGTAAATGAATGTAATAATAAAATAACTCTGAGCATCTATTAGCATTTAATTGATCAATGGGTTAAATATACTCCTGGTATCCTCATGGACAAGCCCTATATTATCTTGGCAACAATATAAAAGTTGCTTCTATTTCCATGTGTGTGTGTGTGTGTGTGTGTGTGTGTGTGTGTGTGTGTTCGTGCACATGTGCATTTATATATGTGTATATATATACACATCCACATATATAATTTCCTAGCCTAGTGCATAGGTCTGGCATTCCCATATTAATTGGGGCAGTGAACTAACCCTGATAAAAACTAGTTGCATAAGGCTCTTCTCTATCTGATCTGTATTCATGTAGTAATTGGACTTAAACCTGATTAGTTTTTTTTTCAAAACCAGCTATGATCAAAAGATAAGATCACAATCTATCTGTTGTGGTTAAGATATTTATTTATTTATTTATTTATTTATTAATTACATTTATATACCGCCCTTCTCCCAAGGGACTCAGGGCGGTGAACAGCTCGTCTAAAAACCCCACAAATACAAAAGTTAAAAAGTAATTAAATATTAGAATCAGCTGCAGACTAAAATTAGAAAAACCCCCCCCCACCCTTAAAACCCAATTTAAAGTTAAAAATGGAGATCAAATTTAAAATCATTATCTCAGCCCAGGCCGGCCTGCTCAAAGAGCCAGGTCTTTAACGCGCGCCTGAAGGCCCTCAGGTCCGTGCCGGTACGAAGTTCCGGTGGCAGAGTATTCCAGAGGGCGGGGGCACCCACAGAGAAGGCCCTACCCCTTGGCGCCGCCAGACGACACATAGCGGCCGACGGCACCCGGAGCAGACCCTCCCTGTGGGAACGCACCGGCCTGTTGGAGAACGTTGGTAGAATGCGGTCCTGAAGGTAACCTGATCCCATGCCATGGGTCGCCCTAAAGGTCAAAACTAGAACCTTAAAGCGAACCCGGAGAGCCATCGGCAACCAATGCAGCTCGCGCAGGAGAGGCGTCACATGGGCGCTACGCGACGCCCCCATAATCACCCTCGCGGCTGCATTTTGCACCAACTGGAGTCTCCGGATGCTCCCCGCAGGGAGCCCCATGTAGAGGGCATTACAATAGTCCAGGCGAGAGGTGACAAGGGCCTGAGTGACCGTGCGCAAGGCGTCCCGATCCAGGAAGGGCCGCAACCGGTAGATCCGACGGATCTGATGAAACGCCCCCCTGGAGACGGCCGCGATGTGATGTTCAAGCGACAGCCGTACATCCAGGAGGACTCCCAGGTTGCGAGCCCTCTCTGTGGGGGGCAGAACCTCCCCCCCAATAGCCAGCGAAGGTGTCAGCTGGCTATATCGGGGCGCCGGAAACCACAGCCACTCGGTCTTGGATGGGTTGAGCCGAAGCCTGTTCCCGCCCATCCAGTCCCGCACGGCCTCCAGGCACCTAGACATAGTCCCCACAGCATCGTTGGGGTGGTCCGGAGTGGAGATGTACAGCTGGGTGTCATCTGCATACAGATGACACCTCACTCCAAGACCACGGATGATCTCGCCCAGCGGCTTCATGTAAATGTTGAACAGGAGGGGAGAAAGGACCGACCCCTGAGGCACCCCACAAACCAGGGGCCTAGAGGTGGACCTCTCCCCCCCCGCCAACACGAATTGCGAACGGTCAGAGAGGAAGGAGGAGAACCATCGGAGGACGGTTCCACCAATCCCCAACCCCTCCAACCGTCGCAATAAGATACTATGGTCGATAGTATCAAAAGCCGCCGAGAGATCTAATAGGACCAGGACAGAGGAGAACCCTCTGTCACAAGCCCTCCAGAGATCATCAACCAACGCGACCAATGCCGTCTCAGTGCTATGTCCAGGCCTGAAGCCCGATTGGAACGGATCGAGGTAAGTTGCTTCCTCCAGGTACTGGGGGAGCTGACGTGCCACCACACTCTCAACAACCTTCGCCACGAAGGGAAGGTTGGAGACTGGACGATAGTTGTTTAAAATAGCTGGGTCCAGGGAAGGCTTCTTGAGGAGGGGGCGCACCACCGCCGCCTTCAGGGCGGTAGGGAGCACCCCCTCTCTCAAAGAAGCGTTGACAATCCCCTGGAGCCAGCCTCGTGTCGTCTCCCTGGCGGCCGAAACCAACCAGGAAGGACACGGGTCCAATAAACAGGTGGTGGCATTCAGACCCCCCAGCAACCTGTCCACACCCTCAGCGGTCACAGGATCGAACTCCCCCCAGATAACACTCTCAAGACCTGCCCCGGACACCTCCCCCGGGACCACCCAATTGGAGTCGAGCCCTTCCCGAATCTGAGCGATTTTATCATGCAGAAATCGGGAAAACTCCTCCGCTCTACCCTGCAAGAGGTCATCCCGCGCTCTCGGTTCAAGTAGAGAGCGGGTCACTCTAAACAGGGCGGCAGGCCGATTTTCTGCTGATGCAATAAGGGCGGAGAAATACGAAGATTTCGCCGCCCCTATCGCCACAAGGTAAGTCTTAATATGAGATCTCACCTGTGTTCGGTCAGACTCGGAACGGCTCGCCCTCCAAATGCCCTCAAGACGTCTTTTTCGGCACTTCATCTCCCGTAGCTCCTCCGTATACCACGGAGCCAAATGGGATCTGTGCCGAGTCAGAGGTCGCATAGGCACAACTCGCTCTAGGGCCCCGGCGGCCGACCCCTCCCAGGTGGCCACCAGGTCTCCAGGCGAGCTGAGAGCCAGAGATTCAGGAAATGGCCCAAGCTCCCTCTGGAACCGATCCGGATCCATTAGGCGCCTGGGGCGGAACCATCTAAGTGGCTCCGCCTCCCTGTGGTGGGGGGTAGCGGAACAGAAATCCAGCCTAAGGAGGGAATGATCTGTCCATGACAAGGGTGTAATAACTAAATCCCCCCAATTACAGTCATTCAACCACTGCCCAGAGACAAAAATCAGGTCCAGCATGTGACCTCCCATGTGAGTGGGGGCAGAAACTAACTGGGTCAGGTCCATGGCCGTCATGGAAGCCAAGAACTCCCGGACCAACCCCGAGGTTTCACCGAGCGATGGCAGGTTGAAATCCCCCATGACTAAGAGCCTTGGGGTCTCAACCGCCAGCCCGGCTATTACCTCTAGGAGTCCGGGTAGGGCCGATGAGACGTGGCAGGGAGCCAGGTACGTCAACAAAAGACCCATCTGAACCCCTTGCCCCCACTTCACAAAAAGAGATTCACAGCCAGCCGTCTGAGGGACAGTGGCCTCCCTAGGACAAAGGACTTCCTTTATAAGCACCGCCACCCCACCGCCCCTTCCCTGAGCCCTAGGCTGGTGAAATGCAAGGAAACCTGGTGGGCACATCTCAACCAGAGGGACACCTCCCTCTGGGCCCAACCAGGTTTCGGTGACACCTACCAGGTCCGCGGCCTCCTCCTGAGCCAACTCCCAGATCAGGGGAGCCTTATTAACCACGGACCTGGCATTGCACAACAGCAGCCGGGTATTCAGGGCCTGAGATTCCGGACAACCAGGGCTGCAGGATGGGTAGGGAGGGTCGGAGCGCGCTACCGCTTGTAAACATCGGGAGCGCGATCCCCTAACCGGATATGGCCCTCCACCCCTAGCATACCTACCTCTCCCAGTTACCGTGCCGATAAAACTGGCCCCCGGCTGCCCACCCCCTGTCTGCCACCCCGACACGGGGACCCCCGAGGCCCCACAGGCGCGCTCGCCGGCCCGGCTGCCCCCAATTCCATGCGGGCTGTCTCCCCCGCCCGCCCTGGACTTTTCCCCCTTAAAAAATCCCCTTAAAAATTTTTCAAGCCCGAATTTACCACGCCCTCCCCGGTTTCCCCGACCCCACCATCGCTCCGGATCCCAGGATCCCTCATTGCGGAAGGTCTTAGAGAGCTTCGAAGGCCACCTAAGGGAGAGGGGGGCATCCCTCAAGGCCCAAAGCTCTGTCCTTGGGTACTTCCGTGGACCCGGCCGCCCCATCTCGGCAGTCCCGGAGTGTCCGCAGCGTCTGCCGTCCTCCGGCCATGGAAAATGGAATCCAGTCCAGCTGGGGTATATTCTGCCTCCCCCCGGTCGTCCCACCTCTGCCACCAGTGAGACCCCCGGGGGGGAAAGAGTCACAGGCAGAGCCAGTCCCCCCCCCCAGGCCCACCACCTCTGCCACCGGTGGGGGCCCCAGGGAAGGAAGGGACACCACAGCTCCACCTAAGCGGCCCACGGGGGCATCGGCACCATCGCTCCCCAGCCGAGCCCTTCCGTGGATCTCCCAGCCGCCGCGTCGTCTTCGGGGCTATCGAAAATGCCCCAGGTCCGCTCGCTGCCCGTCCGCAGCCACCCCGCTCCGCCGACCGCTGGAGGAGGCCTCCGCAATCGACCCAAGGCCGCCGGGGCCGCCGTGACCACGCCGCCCTCCACATCGGTCCCGCGGCTCCAGCCGACCCCCGACCAGCTTCCAGGTGTCCCGGCTGGTCTCCCTCGATCCTCCCCCGCCTCTGCCACCGGCGGGGGGGCCCAGGGGACAAGGGGGGCCGCCGCTGAGGCCGTCCAGGCCGGAGAGGGCCGCGGCGGAGCTCCGCGTCGCACGCACCGGATCCATCGCCACAAATCCACCGGGGCCGCTCCACACCACTCCCAAGGCCTCCGAGGCCGCTCAGAAACCGCTCCGGGGCCGCCGCACCTGGAGCGCGGCCTCCGACGCCACTCCGAGGCCACTCCGAGGCCAACGAGGCCACCCCGAGGCCGCTCCGAGGCCGCCAGGACTGCCGCGGCAACGCTGTCTCTCCTCTCGGCGCCGCGGCTCCGGCGAGCTGGAAAACCGCTCCGGGGCTGCTGCATCCAGAACGGGGCCTCCGAAGCCCCTCCGAGGCCGCTCCGAGGCCGCCAAGGCCAGCAAGACCGTCCCGAGGCCACTCCGGGGCCGCCAGGGCCGCCGCGCCAACGCCGTCGCTCCCATCGGCTCCCTTAGCTCCGGCGAGCCCCCAACCAGCTCTCGTTGGAAACCGCTGGTCTCCCCGGGCCCTCCCCCACCTCTGCCACCGGCGAGGGGGGCCAGGGGGCATGGGGACCCGCACCGAAGAGCACCCGGGCCGGAGAGAACTCCGGCGAAAGCAGCCGTCCGCCATCTTCCCCGGAAGTTCAGTCTTGAGCAGATTTTCAAAATACCCAACTTGAAATCCATCCATGAGCAAAGAAATCTCTTTTACAAAGTTGTTGATGCAAAAAAAGAAGAAGAAGAGTGATCTCCAAGTAACAAAATAACAGTTGGAAGGGATCTTGGAGGTCTTCTAATCCAACCCACTGCTTAAGCAGGAGACTCTATATCAGTGGTGGTATTCAAAAACTTTTACTACCGGTTCTGTGGGCGTGGCTTGGTGGGCGTGGCCATGTGACTGGGTGGGCGTGGCTTTTCTTTTTTGCAGTCCCCACCCATTTTTGGGAGCTTTTTAGCCACAGAGGAGCCTTGGGGGGGGGGGGTTGCTTCCCTAAGGCTCCTCTGGGGCTCAGGAAGAAAAAAAACAGAGCATGGGAGGAGCATGCAGCACTCCTCCAAGCTCCGTTCTGGGAGCTTCCTAGCCTCAGAAAAGCTTTGGGGGGGGTGTTTTTGCTCCCCTAAGACTCCTCTGGGGCTCTGGAAGGCAAAAAATGGAGGGTGGGGGCTGAGCTCCTCCCTCCATTTTTTGCCTTCCTGGGCCTCAGCAAGGGGAATCCCAGCACAGCTGATCTTATCTACAGCTGATTGTCGGGATGGGAAAAAAAGAAAGAAATACCTTAGGCGAATGTCAGGCAGGCGGGCAGGGTGAGCGAGCATCAGGCGGGAGGGAGACCCGGTGGGGGGTGTGGCCAGCCAGAACTTACTACCAGTTCAGCGACCCACACCAAATTCTTGCTACTGGTTCGCCCAATCCTTTGCGAACCGGCTGAATACCACTACAGCTCTATACCGTTCTGGATAGATAAAAGAGACTGGCTTTCCAATCTCTTTTTGGAAGCCTCCAGTATTTGAGCATCCACAATTTCCGAAGGGAAGTCATTCCACTGATTAATTGCTTTCACTGTCAGAAAATTTCTCCTTAGTTCTAGGTTGCTTCTCTCCTTGATTAATTTCCCTCCATTGCTTCTTGTCCTGCCCTCAGGTGCTTTGGAGAATAGCTTGACTCCCTCTTCTTTGTGGCAGCTCCTTAAATATTGGGACACTACTATCATGTCACCCCTAGTCTTTCTTTTCATTATGCTTTCATTAAAAAGGTAAGCCATGATAAACTGTTGGAGAAAAGGCAGATAATAATAATAATAATAATAATAATGATAATAATAATAATGTCATTCTCCTTCAGTCAGGAAAGAGGCAATGGTGAAACCATTTCTGAAAAATCTAGCCAAGAAAACAGCAGAAATTTGTCCAGGCAGTCTCCGAGAATCAAAAACGATTGATTGGGAAAAAATGAAATAGAATAAGCTTTTCCCCAGAACCAAAAGAACAATTCTATTTCTGCAAATCATGAGAATTTCAACATCCAAAGGCACTGTTATATTTAAGGCCCCTGAAGAAATTGTGATGTATGTTACAGTCTGGAGCATATTAAGCTGCCATATGTATCCAAGCCTGTTTACAGAAAGTGGGCTGTAATTAAGCAGGCTGAAATTAGTCGTGATTAAATTAAATTCCAGCAATTTCAAAAAGTCTACTTTAATTATGGCTAAGTCTGCATCCAACCATGATGATCATGGAAAAAGGTGATTAATATTCAAGTGCAGGAACTGAAGGAATCTACCCAGTGGTGCAATTCTACTGGTGTAACAACCGGTTCGATGCGCACGTGCTCCGCAATTTTAAACACCCATTTTCAGCTCTAATACTTACATTCTACTGCAGCCCCTGTGAAGAAAACAGCTAACCCTTCTGCTGCGCAAATAAGCTGTGCTCTAAAACAACGAAATAGAGTACAGGAAAGAGCAGGGGCGGCTAGGCGAGGCCAAATTTTCAACAAACTACCGGTTCACCCAAACCAGTCCGAATCAATAGAATCCCACCCCTGAATCTACCATGGCTGTACATGGCTGTTGAAGGTGTCATTCCTAATACATTATTGAATTCACAATTGTTAGACCACAATTTCCCCCCCCCCAATTTTTTAACAAACATAAACAAACACAAATATACACATACACACAAAACATAAAACCATCTTTCCATTGTACAGTGTGTCGGTTGGTACATATCTTCTTGTGCACAATATCAACAGTTTTTCCCTTCTAGATACATTATTAAAATTCATATTATATAGCTATGCATATTATATTATACTATTATTAACTCCTTATTAGACTTTAATTATAAATTACATCATCTTTTTCGAGCAAATCTCAATTGTTTATATATCCTGGTTCATAATATCATTCATTTCATTGTAATCAATTATAACATATTACATTGTCTTATCTTTACTCTATCATTATATTTATATTGTATTATATTTTATTTCCCTATTTTCTTATTTAACCATTGATAAAATAAATCCCAAATTCTATAGCACTCTTTATCTTCTTGCTCTCTAATTGCTAATGTCAATTTATTCATTTCTGCACATTCCATTATTTTCTTAATCACCTCCTCTTCTATTGGAATTTTTTTCACTTTTCCAATTTTTGGCAAATACAATTCTAGCTGCTGTCAAAACATTTATAATCAAGTATGTCAATTTTTTATTGTATCCTTCAGGTAAGATACCCAATAAGAATATCTCTGGTTTCAAGTCTATATGCTGCTTTGTCATTTTTTCATACATTCATTCATGTATGAATTTAAGTCCAGTATCTCTTGACTTCTACACATATCCACCACATGTGATAGTATGATCCAGGTATCTGATGACACTTCCAACATTTCTCCAATTTATTCTTAAACACTTAGACCACAGTTTTTTTGAGTAAGTCACTCTTGGTTTGATTTGACCAGTATACTAAGCCATAAAGCATGGAATAAAACCCACAATCATTGGCCTTGAGAAACCCACAATCATTGACATTAAGAAATCAGGAACCAGGGTTGTTCAAATGAGTACAATGTCTATGGAGATTCTCAGTCATCCAGGTCATGGTTGTCCCAAAGGTGCTTTTTCAAGAGGGAACTAGACTTCATGGTTTTTCTTTGAAGATGTTTCGCTTCTTATCCAAGAAGCTTCTTCAGCTCTGAAGCACCTTTGGGACAAATGAGTACAAGTTTATTCCATGGTACCTGTAAACAAGAATCTGAAGTTCGGTAGTCCTTGACTTATAACAAAAAAAACCCTGACTTATGACCATTTTTCACACTTATGACCATAGCGGCATACCCATGGTCACATGATGGACATTCGGATGCTTGACCACTGGTTCGTATTTATGACAGTTGCAGTATCCCAAGTCCATCTTTTGCAATCTTCTGACCAGCAAATTCAAGGGGGAAGCCAGAATCACTTAACAATCATGTTACTAATTTAACAACCGCGGTGATTCACTTAACAACTGTGACAAGAAAAGTCATAAAAGGGTGGGGGACTCACTTAACAAATTTCTCACTTAGCAACATAAATCTTGGGCTGAATTGAGGTCGTAAGTTGAGGGCTACCTGTACTAATGATGAAGGCAAATTGGTGGTAGGTAAGAGAAGAAAATTCAAGAAAGATTGGACTTCGATCTCTTGTGGGTGCAAAGGGAGTCCAAACTGATGACACGCTTCATCCCCCACTCCCTCGGGCTCAGCCTGGTCATTTTGTATAACTATTGTGGCTGACATTTAAACAAATTTCAGTATGTGAAACCTCGCTAGTTATGACAATGCTGGGGAAAAACAATAACTTGAGGTGAAGTGAAAGGCCCTTTTGCAAGTATCAACATTTTTTAATAAAAATCCACAACTGACATGCCCCTGTCAGAGTTTGAATCTGAGGAAGAAGCCGGACATCTGACAGGAAATGGGAGTGTGGCTCCGTTGGCTGTGGAGGAGGCTGGGGAAGGGCAAAGTCCAGCTGAGCAGAGTAGGGGAGAGTTAGGACAAGGGAGAGGAAGTTCAGAGGAAGAATCAAACCCACCCCCTCTTCATCCTAGGGCACACAGGGAGGAATGGAGAAGGGAGCAAAGTGGGTTGCGTGGCTTACAGGGGAGGAAAGGGCCCTGATTCCCTCCATTAGCCACAGCTGGGAAGACAGTTGATAAGAAAGGCAGGCTGTGTGTGGCAGACTGATGGGAGCAAACATGACTTTATCCTGTGTTTTCGTGGCTTATCTGTGTTCCTGGCGACTTCCCAACTGTGTGCCTTCAAGTCTGAAATTCTTGCTCCTGCCCTGCCAAACTAGTTACTTCAGTTTGGCTTGTTTGGACTTTAAGTTACAGTTTGTGTTGTTCATGTTTTGGACTTAATTTTCTGCAGTCAAAGGCTGTTCCTGGGGGAGTTTTTCTCCAGTCAGAAAGTAACCTGGACATTGGGGGCAAAGTTGGAGATAATAAAGGGACTCTTATTGCTTATAAAGACTGTGTTGCCTTTGTACCATGCCCCGGGTCATCACAACAACTTTGTTCCTGAAAAAACACACACAAGTAGTCCTTGTTTTACAACAGTTCATTTAATGACCATTTGAAATTATTATGGCACTGAAAAATGTGGCATGACTATTTTTCACACTTAAGACCTTTGCAACATCTCCATAATCACATGATCAAAATTCAGATGCTTGGTAACTGGTTCATATTTATGACCACTGCTGTGTCCCAGGGTCACATGATCCCCTCTTTGTTGACATGCAAAGTCAATGGGGAAGCCAGATTTTCTTAACAACTGGATTACTCACTTATCAACTGCAGTGATTCATTTAACAACAGTGGCGAAGAAGGTCATAAAATGGGGCCAAAACTCACTTGACAAATGGCTCACTTAACAACAGAGAAAATTTGTGCTCAATTGTGGCCGTAAATCGAGGACTATCTGTACACAACATTATTAACATTGAGTGTCACTCTTAAAATCTGTCAGGATCTAAAAGCAGTTCTTCCTACAGGTAATCCTTGACTTATAACCATCCCTCTAGCTACCATTTGAAATGCCAAGAACACTGAAGAAAGGAACTTACAAGTGTTCCTCGCACTTATGACTGCGGTAGCATCCCCACACTCACGTGATCAAAATTCAGGCTCTTGGCAACTGGCATGTGTTTCCGATGGTTACAGAGTTTCATGTCTCTTGTGATTTTGTCATTTGTGACTTTCTCAGTTGGCTTTCAACAGTCAAAATCAATGGGGTGAAACTGGATTTGCTTAATAACCATGTGATTCACTTAACAACTGCAGAGAGATTCACTTAACAATCTTGGCAAAAAGGTCATAAAATTGGGTGTGGCTCACTTAACAACTGTCTTGCTCAGCGATAGAAATTCTGATCCCAATTGTTGTCATAAGTCAAGGACTACCTATATATTGGAAGGTATCTCCCTGTTTTTCAGCTTATAGCTAGCTTCATGTATTTATTTATAAAGAGGGATGTCTTCATTGCTGGAAAATCAAGTGCCTCATTTTTCCCCAATAAATCACAAGCACGCTGACATTCAGACAAGCTTGGATTAAAAACAAATGCAACCCAATGACAAGAGTATTGCACAGAGCTATAAACTATGATAGAGGTCTCAATTATATACCAGTTCTAGGGTAATAACCATCAAATAATCAATACTTAGTTAAATCACTGAGCATTAAATATTCTACAGAGGCTACAAAAATCCTGAAATTTATCTAAACATTGTTTCTTGAGTTTAAACAACTGAGACATTAGCATAAAGAATGATAGCCACGCCTTCCAGCCAATATATTTGTGTGTTTATGTTTGTGCCTATGTATATATATCTGTCTGTGTTTATATTGTGTGTACGTATGCATTCTCTCACACTATCATCTATCTATCATCTCTATCAATCATCTCTTTTATCATCTCTATCTATCCTCTCTCTCTCCTCTCTCTCTCTTTCTGTCTCATCTATCTATCTACAGTATCTATCTATCTATCTATCTATCTATCTATCTATCTATCTATCTATCTATCTATCTATCTATCTATCTATCATCTACTTGTCTATCCACATACATATTGACATATAAAATATAGAAGGTATACCCTATTCAGGCCCTATTTATTACATAACTTACATTGAATATAATTAATGTATAAAACATATTGTACATAGCCTTTGGAGCCTGATTTTAGCTATGCCATATAAACTATGTTGTTAAATACCAGGATAAGTGTGACAAACAATGACTCTTTGAAATTATTTGCTAGAGTTGCTATTCTGGTGAAGGGAAGCTCAACAGGCAGATTTTAGGAGTCTATCTTCCTCCAGCCCAGCGGCTGAATGTGCTACTGTTGCCTGGATTAGTAGATCTTTGATCTTTAAGATAAAACTATATGTATCAACTTGTTTGATTCCTACGTAACATATATCTGGATGAAAGGAGTCTGGCATTTTTTCCCCCTTTCATTATGTATCTTTTGAGATCTTAAAACTATTAAATTTATAATAACAGCAATGTCTTAAAATGGGTGAAATAAAATTTCACATTGTACTGATCTTTTTCTCAATGAATAGCACTGATTTTAACAGAAAAAAAATATGGGTTGGATATATTTTATATGTTAACCGAACTAAAGTAGTTTGGGGTTCAGTTCATAAGGAACAAACTTAAGTTTGGCTGTCCACCTATTTATTTATTTCATAATAGCTTTATTATATTTTTTAAACAAGAAAGACAGAAAGTAATACTGAGGATGAAAAAAATATATAGAAAGAGAAAACATAGTCAAAACTACATGGAATAAATAAATAAATAAAAATGACTTCTAGCTTTTTTTTTAACCACAGTGATAAGTATAAATTTAAATTGACCTCTTCGTCTAAGATGACAGTATAATTTCATTTTTTAAAATTAGCTACATTTTTCCTAGTCATCAAATCCATATATCATAATTTCATTTTTCTGTTTCATACAAAAAGTCCAAAAGATATTAAAATTAATCATCTTGCCTATTTATGAAGGCTATCATAACTGGACTACAAACATCCAGATAAAGTTATTTTTCTGAATTAAAACTTATAGTAGAACTTTGTGCTGCAGGTAATATGAACCTTTTAGGCATGAAAAGTTCCTCTGGAACTATGAAAAATGAAATCCTTCAGTAACAGAACATTCTTTCAAAAGTGTGGAGACATAGAAATTGCTTTTCAGTTTGAGATTGGAATTTGGAAAACTGCCTGATGGGTGTTTGGTCCCAAGGAAAACAGAAAATTCCAGAATTTTCTGGAATCTTCTATTTGTCAAATGTATGGTTTTGCCCATTCCTGTTTTCTATCTTAAAATGATACAGCACTGTCAAACAGTTCAATGCCCAAAATGTATGGAATTGTGATGGAAGACTGATATTGATATCTTATTATTTCTTCCATATTGTCATAATTTATGGCAAGGCTATGCTCTGGACATTTTTGTCATGAAATTAGATATACCTAAGACTACATCTGTTGTTAGAAGCCATTAACCCAGTATTTCCAATTGATCTCAATCTTGGGTATGATATAGCAAGATTACGAGAAGCAATTTTCTTTTACAGCTTCCCAAATCCAGAATATTCTCAGTATGTTTTCCCTCTAGATATCTACTAGGTTACAACTTCTAATATTTATAGCCAGAAAGGACTACATTGAGGAACATTGCTCCAGAGGGAATCTGATCAATATTAAATACAAACTTACTTCATTCATCCAGGTTTTTTTAGTGGCTAGTTCAACCACTTTTTCTCTTCTCTGTTTTGAAGATGTTTCTATTCTATTTATTTATCTATTCTGATGCTTTTGTTTTTCAGTTTCTATGGTGCCTTAGGCAGAGTTTCTTTTAAAGAAAAACATTCAAGAAGTGCATAAAATCGATATGTAAGGAGTTAGAACAAAAGAAATATGTCAGAACGCTGTATATTCAACATTGGCACAAGCAAGATTGAGTAATGCACTAGAGCTCTGAGGTAAAAGCAGATTTAAAACATCAGAAATACCTGTTCATTGTATAGTAAAAGGTGAGAAAATGAAAGTACAAAGATAATATCCTTTAAGCACCTCAGTCTGCTCTTGTTGCATTCACTTATGTCTCCAATTTAGATTCTTTTGGAGTCCCCATAGTCTCTTTGTTAATTATCCACATCCCCACTGCTTTGCCTTTTCATTTAATTTGAGAGAAAGTAATGTTTTTAAAGATCTCTTATGCCCACAAGACAGCCATTTTTTTTCTATTTCTGTAATAACACTTTAACTCTTCTCGAGTCACAGATTGTTTCTTGCATATTTTTTCTTCTCAGATATGTATTTTGTCACCGAAGATCCGTACTTTTCATTGGTTCCTTTACGATGATTAATCTAGTGCATGAGGTAAAAGAAAAAAAATCTAATTTGTCCATAGTAAAGCTAGATATTTTCACACAAATTAAGGCGTTTTGAAAACAAGATTTGTGATTATGTATTCAGCTAGATTACTATAAAAATTTCAATAAGCACAATTAAAATAATAAGTCATGACCTACTGTAATGTCTGACCTACTGTAATTATTCAAAGATTGAGTGTTATCTGAGCTTGCCTGTTTTCTTGTAGTCTAGCATTGATGATGTTATCTAGTTAGGGTAGTGAAACATCTGAAAGAAAACAAGCAAGCTCAGAGAATACCAAGGAACACATTTCAACCCTGAGCTACAAATATTCCATGTTATTGGTATCAAAGACCAAGATCAACAAACGTCAACCTAGGATCCAGATATTGGTGAACAGGAAAAATAGGTTGAGAATTTTTATTTTAGATGCGGAACTGATTTGAATGCAAATTTGGCATGGACATTTCAATGAACAGGCAAGACATTTAGAGTAGAATTGAAGGTAGTTGGTGCTCTTTGAACCTGGCTGTTTTCTTACAGATATTTCATTACAAAACTAGGTAACCTCATCAGTGTAGTTTGGTAATGAAACATCTCCAAGAAAACAGTCAAGCTCAGAGAGCACCAAGTTCACCACAGTTCAAGCCTGAGTTGCAAATATTCTCTTCAATCAGTACTATAGAATTTATTTTGTATTTCTTTTCCTGTGTTATATCGTTTATATATTTGTGATAAAGATATAGACTGTAGAATTGCACTATGCTGAAAATTCTTCTGCATTTTTTTTACTATTCTTAAATTTGATGGAAAAGATAATGTTTCTTCCTCCTAACCCAATGATGAAAAATTCACTGCATTTTATGGATGAACTGTGGAAACATTATTGATGAAGTGTACAGTGATATACAGTGTCTTTCTTTTTACAATCATTTCTTCCAGAGCACTCAGAAGAATAAGTCAAGATGGGAACCATAACTGTGCAAGACATGACATTTTTTTTTAAAAAAAGGAGTGCTTTGATTGTGTGATCAAGGCTGCCATCTTGGTTATGATTTGTCCTGTGGTTTACAACCTCCTTGGCTTCCAGAGGTTTTAGAAAGCTTCAAGAAAAAAATTCAACAGCATTTTTTTCCACCAGAGTTCTTTCAAATTGGAAATTGCGAGCAGCTAAGGAGATTCCAGAGTGATTGAGAGAGGCATAAAAGAAAATAGAACAGCAATGGCAATCTATATTTTTATCACAAATACAAAGAGTTACATCACAAGAAAAGAAATATAAAATAAATTATATAGTAGTGATAGAAGATAATATTTACAGCTCACGGTTGAACTGTTGCATTCTTGATGCTCTCCGAATTTGGTTGTTTTCTTGGAAACATTTCATTACCAAATTATGCTATGCTGATGGTTGCCTAGTTTGCTAATGAAACATCTGCAAGAAAACAACCAAGCTCAAAGCGCACCAAGGACCTTAAATTCTGTAGTGCTATGGGAATGAAGTAGATGACCTCATGGGTTCCGTTTATCTTTCATGCATTATAACAATGCAAACCATTCCACTAAAAAAAAGCTTCCAGAAAATGAATACATATTCACTGGGTGAAACCAGGCTCAATAGCAGTAAATGTGAGAGGGATCTTGGAGTCTTAGTGGACAACTAGCTAAATATGAGCCAACAGTGGGCAGCAACAACCAAAAAAGCTAATGCAATCCTAAGTTGTATTAACAGAGGGATACAGTTAAGATCAAGGGAAGTACTAATACCATTTTATAAAGCCTTAGTAAGACCACACTTAGAGTACTGCATCCAGTTTTGGTCACCACATTATAAAAAAGATGTTGAGACTCTAGAAAAAGTACAGAGAAGAGCAACCAGGATGATTAGGGGACTGGAGGCTAAAACATACAATGAACAGTTGCAGGAACTGGACTTGGCTAGTCTAGTAAAGAGAAGGACCAGTGGAGACATGATAGCAGTCTTCCAATATTTGAGGGATTGCCACAGGGAGGAAGGGGTCAAGCTATTTTCTAAAGCACCTGAAGGCCAGACAAGGAATAATGGATGGAAACTGAACAAGGAGAGATTTAATCTGGAAATAAGGAGAAACTTTCTGACTGAGAACAATCAAGCAATGGAACAGTTTGCCCTCGGAAGTTGTGGGAGCACCATCACTTGAGACTTTCAAGAAGAGATTGGACTGCCATTTGTCAGAAATAGTGTAGGGTCTCCTGCTTGGTGGGGGGTTGAACTAGATGACCTACAAGGTCCCTTTCAACTCTGATTATCTGTTATCCGTTATTTAGGACAATAACAGACAATGTTAGGCAGTTTTTAAAATTTGCATGTGGGGAAGGGAATGGGTGAGAACATGTGCCAAGGAAGGAGAGCTCATATAAAATAAATTGATGTGATGTATTTAAATGATGGAAAATACAAGTTTTATATCAAGCCCTATTAACACAATCTAGAATCATGAGAACAGATTCATTATTTATATTGCACACTAAAAGTTGTCTGTAAAGGTAATTGTGCAAGATGTAGTAAATTAGACCCAAACTGAATTATAAATTGGGATTAAGCTATATACTGGCATGAATACTTAATAAGCCATCACAATTTATAATTTTGCTTTCAGTTTTTCAAAGTTCACAAAGAAGTTCAGAAGTCTCCCAGAAAGACTGAGCCCCACTTGTAGAATTGTCCTTTCATGGATTTTTGTGTGGATGTTCTTGGGATCAAAGAGAAAGAAAGAATTGTTCTAAATATGGCAGATAAAAAACAGGTGGAAATTTCAGCCTTACCATTCTCAGAAAGTCTTGAGGAAGAGGAGGAGGAGGCGAAGGAGGAGGAGGAGGAAGAGAGGAGGAGGAGGAGAAGAAGAGGAGGAGGGGGAGAGGAGGAAAAGAGAGCAGGAGGGGGAGGAGGGGAGCAAGAGGAGTAGAAGAAGAGAGGAGGGGAGGAAGAGGAGGAAGAGGGGAAGGAGGGGAGGAAGAGGAATAGGAGTGGGGATGGGGAGGGAGAGAAGAAGAGGAGGAGGAGGAGAGGAGGAGGAGGAGAGGAGGAGGAGGAGGAACTACGTTCCTCTTTTTGGAGAAAACAGATTGAAAGGGAGACGTCTAAGACCAAGTCTTCCAGACAGAAGGAATTAGAACCCAAAGACTCCCTTGCTTGCTATTTCCACTAGGTCATTAGGATAAAAGACAAAATGTAGAGTGAATGCTTCTGGTAGAATGACTTACAATGGACTTGATGCCATATCTCTTGCTAAGGAAGAGGTCTAGATGATACTTCTTGCCAAATGGCCTTTTTACCACTGAACCCTCAGGCTGTTTTCCATTACTGAACTAGTTCTGGATTCTCCCTGGATTCAGTATTCTAATAAATTGGCTTCTATTGAAGCCCATTTCCTTGACTTGTTGCTACCTGGAGATAGGACAATTACTGCCCCCGCTGCTGTTGTTTTTAATAATCATTCATCAAGCTATAACACAGTACTAAGAACAAGCAAAAAGAATCAAATCTTTTTTGCTCTTTGTACTGTGTCATTCTCTGATGAAGCAATAACGGTAACAATAGCAATGAAATAAGATCATCTTATCTCAAGACTTCAAAAAGTCAAGGTCAAGCAGGAGGATGAGGATTGTGATTGTTGTTGCATTTCTCTTTCCATGGACATATAGGCTCATCCTAAGATTTAATAAGCTTATCTGAAAACCACAATTCTGAGATTACTTGTTATTGTTTCCGTTTCAAGTGTCGTGTGGTATTGTTTGAATAAAACTGCTTCTGATTGAATGAAGAATATAGTTCCTTAGTGGTCAGAAGCCACAATTCATTTGAACATCTGATAATTTGAGAATAGGACTTCCAGTTTAGTAGAAAGTTTGGGCACTGAATAACGATCCACAAATAGCAATACATCTTCAGCAGGGATGTCAAACCTAATTTCATGGAGGGCCACTTCAGGGTTGTGTTTGACTTTGGGGGACTGGGATGGGAGTGGCCACGGTGGGCATGGCCAGCTCAATATCACTCATGATGGGGGTGTCTGTGGTGGCCCAAGCACTTTGCCAGAGAAAATGGAGCTCAGGAGGGCTGCATGCGGTTCTCCCAAGCTGTGTTTTCACTGGCAGGGAGTTGCAGGAGGCCATCACAGCCAAAAGCAGAGCTTGGGAGGGCCATGCACAGCCCTCTGGAGCTCCGTTTTTGCTGGCAGAGGCACTGCAGACTGATCCTTCGATGTTTCCAGGGCAGCCCCATGGCCAGATCTAAGCACCCCATGGGCCAGATCCAGTTCCTGGCCCTTGAGTTTGACCCAGGGGTGGGATTCAAATTTTTTAACAACCAGTTCTGTGGGTGTGGCTTAGTTGGTGGGTGTGGCTTAGTGGTCATGTGACTGGCTGGGTGTGGCCAACTCAACATCACTCACATCGAGGCACGCTTCTCCTTGCTTGGCCTCTCATGACTGTGGGGATGCTGCAATAGTCGTAACTGTGAAAAATGGTCATGAATCACTTTTTTCAGTGCCATTGTAACTTTGAATGGTCACTCCACACAAGAAAGTACTAGCAAAGGAGGGGAAAAAAACTCCAGAGATGTTCCTGAGACAGGATGTCTAGTCCTGCCAAGAATGTAATAAGGGTTAACGGAGAGGCAGTTTCTGTAAGCAACACCAGAATGTTTCCTTCCTGCCTTCCTTACAGGATCAGGCCAGTAATTTCTTCTAACAACTGGTTCTCTGAACTCCTTAGAATGCTAACAACCAGTTCTAGCGAATAGGTGCGACCTGTAGAATCCCACCCTGGTTTGACCCCCCCTAGTCTCCAGGATCCATCTACCAACATATTATAATGCTGTTCATTTCCTAGAGGAATATTTCTATAGGAATTTTTTTACAGAGATATTTTCCCATTCCTACTGGAATACAAAAATATTCCCACAGAAATAGTGTGCTGCAGCTGCCAAAAAAGCCAACATAGTCCTAGGCTGCATTAACAGAGGGATACTGTAGAATCAAGAGCACGTGAAGTGTTAATACCACTTTATATTGATAAGACTACACTTGGAATATGGCATCCAGTTTTGGTCACCATGATATAAAAAAAAGATGTTGCCACTCTAGAAAGAGTGCAGAGAAGAGCAACAAAGATGATTAGGGGACTGAAGCAGAAATGGGATTCAGCAGGTTCCAACCAGTTCTGGAGAACCGGTAGCAGAAATTTTGACTAGTTTGGGGAACCAACAGCGGAAATTTTGAGTAATTTGGAAAACCACCTCTGACTGGCCCCACCGCCATCTATTCTCTGCCTCCCAAGTCCCACCTGATCAACCGGGTCTTCTTTTGTTGCCTTACACAGGAGAACAAAGCTGGAAAGCAGGTTAGTGAGGTGAGAGAGAATGGGGATTTTATAGTATTTTCCCCTGCTATGCCCACCAAGCCATGCCCACCAAGCCACACCATGCCCACAAAACTGGTAGTAAAAATTTTTGAATCCCACCACTGGACTGAAGGCTAAAATATACGAAGCACGGTTGTAGGAATTGGGTATGTTTAGTTTAATGAAAAGAAAGCGTATGGCAGCAATGTTCCATTATCTAAGGGGCTACCACGAAAAAGAGGTGGGGTCAGTCTTTTCTCTAAAGCACCTGAAGGCAGGACAACAAAAAAGGATGGAAACTAATCAAGGAGTGAAGCAACCTAGAACTAAGGAAAAAATTCCTAACAGTTAGGACAATTTACCTATCAACCCTGAAGCTGACCTGACCGAAGCCATTTTGACCACTTCAGTGTTGCCACACTGGAGCTGAGGGATAGGGAGGGGGGATTTGATATAGAGAGGATTCGTAGCCAAAACAAAATACTTTCTCTTGGGAACCAAGGATATTCTCACATCTGGTCAGAGGAAGATAGAGTGATGCTACCCCATTGTCAGACCGCAAGGTGATTGGACCATGTGACTGATTATTTTGAGAAAGTATAAAATCTTTAACTTCTAATTAGGTGAAAACTGTGGGAGTCTTTGGAGTCGGTTTTCACCAGATATGTGCCAATGTGGTATTTCCAATAAAAGTATTCTTTGAGGAATTTAATTGCCTCAGAGTCTTGCTTGCCATGGATTTATTACTTGGAACCTTGACATAATGAGTAAAACAACTCGCCTCCAGAAGTTGTGAGTGCTCCAACACTGGAGGTTTTGAGACAACAATTTATCTGAAATGATATAGAGTTTCCTGCTTGAGCAATGGGTTGGACTAGAAGACCTCCAAAGTCCCTTCCAACTCTGTTATTCTATTATTTATAGAAACAATTCACCTCAGTATTGAGTATGAGGAATACAAACATAAAAAAATCTGGGAAGAGAAACTGGTCAGCATTCAGATGCTTCAGAATATTTCTCTGAATTCTGAAAGCTTGCATAATTTTTTCCCTTGCGCTGGAATTACCTCCATACATTATACATCCACCCTATCTAACTAATTTGACAGTTACTTCTTTATCTGTAATTGCTGATGGTGTTAGACATCAGGAAAAGGTCTTTTTCCTTCAATGTGAACTTTCAAAGTGCTGAGCTCAGCAAAGGAGCTCAAATTCTCTTTCAAGTGCAAAGCAAAATTGGCCTGAATATCAATATTCTATCTCTCTGCCTCTGTGGATCACCTGACTCCAGCAGAGGGAGAGACCAAGAGGTTCTGCTGAATATTAGTTGCTTTTTTTTTGCACAGGGCAACTGCCCCTTGAATCACCTTAAGAGGCAAAAAATTAGCTTTGGTGGAAATGATAAAATTCCAATGGTTTTCCAAGCCATATTTAGGAACTTAATTCAAAATAAATTCCAAGAATGGTATAGAATTGCTGCATGCATAATTATCATTATTTATCTGCCATTTGCAGTGACTGATCAAATCAAAGAGTTTATATTCAAATGGGGGAAATGTAAGCTGTGAGTAAAATCAACAAGATGTATTTGGAACAGGCAAAGAAATTAAGTAGTAATTTTAGTGGTGATATTTCCACACCTCTCTAAAAAACAGAACAAGGGCTTCCATAATTGGGCTGTAAACAGCCAGGCAATCATCAAAGAGCAGCAAAGAGTTAGGAATTATTTTACACACTGTGCTTACACATAGGCCTTACAAAATTATAAGAGGATTGAAAAATAAAAATCATGGCCATCCTTGACAAAAACCTCTACAACACATTTGTTCATTTGAAAATGGTATTTCCAATCAATTCATGAAATTGTTTTTGTTTTAAAGTAAATAAATAGACTAATGCAATAGTATTTGAGGGTGTTGGAAGAAATATCCATCTGGTTCAGTTCCAAGTGGGGAGAAAGACACTGGAAACAAGGAGGCTAATTGGAAAGGTGGTTTATTGATGAACCACATGGGTTTGAGGTCTGAGCAGCTGACCACATGGAGTGTAGAGTGTGGGTTATTTATACTCTCTCGGGGCTTTGAACTTGAGCTTCCTGTTCCTGTGGCAAGGGCATTTATTCTATTGGTTACTGTCAGACTCCCATGAGGCTATGCAAGGGTCATAGCTGATTTTGTACGTTATCTTTCAAGCTTGGTTGAAGTTTCGACTGATGCAATGAAGGGGCTTTATTGTGCAGTTTCTATATTGTCTGAATGTCTTTACCCTGAAGGATAATCCCATTATCCTGGAACTGAAGGTCTTTTGTTTTGTAGATAGGCTGGCCCAGTCTTGCTAGGGCTATTAACAAATGTGGGAGCTGCTTTCCAAGAGCATGTTTCTCCTTTAGGGAAAATATAATATTCTGCCTTTTTTAATATTTCCCAAAATATTTTATTCTTCTAGGAGAGGTGGGTACTAACTTTCTACAAGGGGCTGTCACAAAGAAGAGGGGGTCAAATTATTCTCTAAAGCCCTGGAGGGCAGGACAAGAAACAATAGTTGGAAACTAATAAAAGAGAGAAGCAACCTGGAATTAAGGAGAAACTTCCTAACAGTGAGGACTATTAACCCAGTGGAACAGCTTGCCATCAGAAATCGTGAGTGCTGCATTACTGGAGGTTTTTAAGAAGATTAGACAGTCACTTGTCTGAAATGGCATAGGTTCTCCTGTTTGAGTAAGGGGCTGGACTAGAAGATCTCCAGTGTCCCTTCCAGCTCCTATTCTATTCTATTTTCTATTCTATTCTATTCTATTCTATTCTATTCTATTCTATTCTATTCTATTCTTTAAGAAAGATTCAGTTCTGAGGCAAGATTACAAAAGAATTCCATCCAGGATTGCTTCACATCAACATGTTGTGATTTGCCAAAGTAGACTTTTGGCATAGGAGACACACAGTTCTTACCTTTTCATATCAGAAGCAGTATGTAGTAGTATTTAGTATTACTACTACTACTACTACTAGTAGTAGTAGTAATATTTCTACTAGTAGAAATGAGTGATTTTGGACTGATAGCCTACTCATGGTTGCCTTAGACTAGGGATGTCAAACTTGTGTCGTCACGGCATCATCATGTGATGTATTGGGACTTCCCCCCTTCACTAAACCAGGTACGGGCAGGACCAGCACATGATGCATCCGGACCACAGGCCACGAGTTTGACACCCCTGACTTAGACTGATCTTAAAAAGCTAAGCATAGAAGAAAGCTGGTTAGTACTGTACCAGGATGAGAGTACCAGGATGTCATGCCAAAACTGTGCTCTAGATTGGGAAGTTGAAAACAAAATCTAGAAACAGGAAGAGGCTATCCAGTTCTGTATTGTTGTTAAGAAAAATTACACACACATGTCCATCACCTCACTGGAAGCTGAACTCAGAGGAGATTTTACTAAAGACAGGCGTACGTTTCTGCGATGTTCAGCTTTGAGATGTCATTACTGTAACTCTCTGGACTTAGCAGAATCTTGAATATGACAAGATCAGCTTCTCGGTTTATGTTGACCTTTGAAAGTGTCAGTTGTTTCACAAAAAACCCAGTGTTGCTTTCATAATGGAAGCAGGTGATTGAGTGGCATTCGGGTACACTGTTTTATGACATACTACTTGTAGGTTTCTGCCTTCTAAGGCAACAAAATCAACATTTTGAAATATCTTTTAAGTCTGTCACATAAGCCAGGTTCTTGTTACTTCTGACACCATTTAAAGCAGGTTATTTGAAAAGAATAAAAGCTTTTAGGTGAAATTTAGTGAAGATACTGACTATATAAGAGTGGACTCATGTCCATTTTAAATTTAATAATAACTTTCAAAACGTTGAGATGTTAAAACCAAAGAAAAGCAAAAAGGTTTCCATGTCTGAGGGCTTCCAATTACTAACGTCAGATAACCATGACCAAACCAGTTTGTTGAACATTATTTGAAGGAGAGATGGATTTTTCTTTCCAGCTTTCAATTAAAGCATTTCTCAGTTTAATAAAATTATATATTATAGCATTTTTATCCTACTCTTCAGCCAAAAATGCTCTCAGATTAGCTTGCATATAATCAGATTTGCAAGTTAAAAGCCATAACATGGAAAGGAAATGAGATATAGAGAAAAAGGGATAAAAGCAAATGTCAGTCTCTGTTCTTAAAGCTAAATACAGGCTTTTAATTACAATGAATGATGAGTAATGATAATGGTCAATTTGATACAGATCAGAGATAACCCAAAGGGACTGATTTTCAGCAGGGCTAATGCAATGAATTCATTCATATTTAATGGGGGACTACAAGATGACCCCATGCTATGTATTAAATGGAGATGTCCAGAAGAAGACAATGGCAACAATGTTGGTACCATTGTTAAAAGAAACTACATGGACCTGTCCATGTAGTTGACAAAATCCAACTCAAAGTGAGCTTCACCATTTAATGTATCAATGTAGTTGCTCTTGTATCATGTAGACTTTGGAAAAAGTGCAAAGAAAAGCAACTAAGATGATTAAAGACCTAGAGACAAAAACATATGAAAAATGGTTACAGGAACTGGGTGTGGCTAGTCTAGAGAAAAGAAGGACTAGGGGTGACATCAGTGATGGGATTCAAATTTTTTTACTACCGTGTCTGTGGGCATGACTTGGTGGGCATGACATGGCTTGGTGGGCGTGGCTTGGTGGGCATGGCAGCGGAAGGATACTGCAAAATCTCCATTTCCTCCCCACTCCTGGGGGAAGGTTATTGCAAAATCCCATTTTCTCCTCACTAGGGGTGGGATGCTACCAGTTCTGCCTGGCTCTATAGAACCGGTAGCTCTGAAAGGCAGCAGACACCAAACTTGTGTTTGCTGCTGTTTGGCCAACCTGTTTGGCCAACCTGGGGCTCTTACCTGTCCTTTATTTCCTGCTTTTTCAACCTCATAACATAGTCACTGAACTGGTAGTAACACCGATTGAATCCTACCCCTGCTCCCCACCCCACTAATCTGCTTTCCAGCTCCATTCTCCTATGCAGGGTAACAAAAGAAGACCCAGCCGATCAGCTGGGACTCGGGAAGCAGAGAATAGATGGGGGTGGGGCCAGTCAGAACTGGTATTTGCTGACTCTCTGAACTACTCAAAATTTCTGCTATTGGTTCTCCAAAACTGGTCAGAACCTGCTGAATACCACCTCTGGATGGCATGATAGCAGTATTCCAGTATTTGAGGGGTTGCTGCAAAGAAGAGGGAATGAAGCTATTCTCCAAAGCACCTGAGGACAGGACAAGAAGCAATGGATGGAAACTAATCAGCCTAGAACTAAGAAGAAACAGCTCAGTTAGCCTCAACATAGTTTTTGGGGTGATCTGTCATTGCTTCATGGCCTTTTCCTAGTATCCTGAACGAATGATGGCTTGTCTTAACTTCTTCTTAATATCTTCAGTGAAGGAAAGGCTAGCATTTTTGGGGTGGGGGAAAGTAACTGATTTCCTTTTGAATTGGAATCCATTCTTTCATGACCTGTACTCTAGATAGGCCATGTTACATCTTTTCAGGTATTTAAAGAGGGATCATATCACTCCTGAATCTTATCAAGGCTAAACCTGCCAGCAACATCTATGTCTCTTCATAGAACTAGGTTTCTTATTCTCACAATTGCAAAATGTTCGCACTTCTCCCCAAAACCTTTCCCCTCTTTTAATACAGCTTATTTGAGCAATTTCATTTCTTCATTTAACAATTACCAGATGGGCCAAATGTACCACCAGAATGTCTTCTAAAGTAAGTCTTCTAATGGGGGAACAAAAGAAATAAGAAGGAGAATTCAACACCCAGTACAATCATCTGCTTGTCGTTGCTATGGACCTCAATTTATAATGCACCATAATTCAATGCTTGGAAATCTATACGATCTGACATCATAGAAATCCAATAAATAAATAAGGAAACATTCTAATAAACTCCACATAAATCACAAGCCAATGAACAGACTTCAGACAATAAATAATTTGACCCAATAGAGAAAGTGTCCTTTTGAATATCTTATCAATTTCACTGCTGCTGTTTTGTAACTTATCTGATACAGCACCTAGGAAACGAAGATTTATTATGTTTCCTTGTGTTTCTTAATGAGTTATTGTCTTTGTTGGCTATTAAAATCATGGGAATCTGAAAGTGACAGCACAGCAAATTTTAATGAGGAGGTCAAACATTTGCTCATAGTTTCACTTTTAATAGGCTCATTCTAGCTGCTACATCAAAGCATAACTGTACTTCTGTCTGGGTAGAATTGTGCTGTTTGGAAAGTGCTCTTAGTTTCAAAACTGATTTTCAATTTTAATCTGAGATAAAGAGGACTCTTTGGATGCTGTAGGTGAATTAATCTAGCCATAGCTGTAAAGCCATTTATGGATCAGCATGTTAATAGTTTCATTGTAATCCTGGGACCCTTCTGAGAAGGGTCTGTATGTGGCAAGATAAGATTTGTGAAGATTAGGATCAGGTTTGGAAAAGTTGGTGGTGAGAAATGTATTCTGGGAGTTGAAGTCCACTAATCTTAAAGTTGCCAAGGTTGGACACCTCTGCTTTAATCAAAAACATCCATTCATCTCCATGGCCTGAATTGCTTCATCAGAGCAAACCTAGATTAGATCTCCCACAACTGGTAATAAATGATCTCTATGAGTCATGAAATAGCATTTGCCTTTTCCTTTCAGCATACCCAGTTTTAACTATTTAGCATTTGCAAACCTATCCACACAGCAAGTCCAAGCAATTTCAATTTGGTTCAGTCACTGGTTTTTTCCCATATCAAAAAGACAAAAAACAATGAGTTTGCAATGAGTTGATTGTATCTTGTCCGAGTCAAATAGTCATTCCAATCAAGAAAGTCCTGATCAGGTTTGATAGGAATTTCAGGGCTGAGTTCAAATAGCATCTGTTCATACCTTAAATACAGATATTTCAATCCATTCATCCTAATGCAATGGTTTTCAAATGGGAAATTCATGCCATATGAATTTTCCTCAAAAAGAACTAGTCCATGTTAGCTTCAGGTCTCTCAGCATTTCTAAAAATAAAAAAAGGGACCAGGGGTAAAATTAAATTCATATGAGACAATATTCATGAGAGCTATTTCTTCTAACCTCAGGTAACCTCACATTCAGGACAACCAAATCTGTTTATTTGAAATGCTCCCAATTTCCCTCTAAAGGAAATATGTAAAGTTCATTTGCAAACAGACCAAGTTCAATTTGTTGAACTTGAGAACTTTTAATATTTTTTAATTAAAAAATTCCATCGTTTGGTACACATTTCTCTAATCATATATGGCTGTGTTTGCAATTTTGCCTAATATTAGAGCTGTTGTAATCGAAAATTATAATATAATATGATGTGATGTGACGTGACGTGACGTGACGTGACGTGACGTGACGTGACGTAACGTAACGTAACGTAACGTAACATAACATAACATAACATAACATAACATAACATAACATAACATAACATAACATAACATAACATAACATAACATAACATAATATAATAAATATGGTTATAGCAATAGCACTTAGACTTATGTACTGCTTCACAGTGCTTTACAGCCCTCTCTAAGTGGTTTACAGAGTCAGCCTATTGCCCCCAACAATCTGGGTCCTCATTTTGCCCACCTCGGAAGGATGGAAGGCTGAATCAACTGTGAGCCTGGTGGGATTCGATCTGCCAAATTGCAGGTCAGTAAAGTAGTCTGCTTCTAACCACTGCATCACCAGAGTTCAATATAATAGTATAGTGTCGTGTCGTGTAACGTAACGTAACGTAACGTAATGTAATATAATGTAATGTAATAATTAATATAATTAATATAATATATAATAATTCAATACAATGCAGTACCGTACTATATTATACTATACTAATACAATACAACACAATACATGTTTTGGGACATTGCTATTAATAAGTTTGGCCACTTCCTTAATATGTTTTTTTTTTTTTAAAAAAAATGGTGAACTGTATTGCAAATTTAGGAAAAAAATGTAAATATGGAAGAATGACTTGTTTTTACTGGAACATTGATTCAAAAATTCAAAGGATAAGAGTTTACATTCAAACACTACTGAAATCAATTTCTTCTCTGTGCCTACTTTACATCCCCCTTGGCAATGCAATGCAAAAAACATCATCAGTGCCAACCATTAAGGCAAACTGGCAAGCATCTGGGTGAAGATTTCTTAGCTCCATTTTCTTCTCAGCATGATTAGCCTGGTACGTTTGATATTTATGTTTCTCTTTCAATTGTTCTCCCTACACTGCCATCAGATTTTTCCCCCAAATGTAGCTTTGAATTTACATTCAACACTGAATATCTGATTTTCCCCTTTGTAAAAGGAATCAAAGAGAAATATGCTCTCGTCAAAAAAGAATAACTGGATTTTGGATGATGAATAGCAGATGTCTGAGATGTTATTCTTCACCATAACCCTTGCTTCTAGATTTAACCTGTTTTTCTGTCCACTGATGATCTGGAAAAGCTAATCTCACAAATTTTAACTAGTAAATCTTTCTAACATATCTTCTTCCCACAATTGAAAGTAAATAAACTTCAATTTCACAAGAAGAAGAACAAGCAGAGAAAAATCTTACGGAAGGAAATAATCATGTTATCAAAGCCAATGATAAATAGTTATCAAAACTGGATGAAGGCAATGGCACATCAGTTCTATATTACTGTCATCAAATCTCTGTGATATCTATGAAGTCACCAGTCTTGCTTGAAGATATTAAGTTACCCTGACCCCAAAAAACTGTTTTGGTGAGTTATCACTCACCAAAGTGATAACTCTTTTTCAAGAAGCAACTGGAGTTTTTATTTTTCCCTGAAGACATTTCACTTCTCATCCAAGAAGCTTCTTCTGCGCTGACTAAATGGTGGAGGATGGATGTCAACTTGGATATATTAGCTCCCTTTCTGAGAGTTGTTGAGGCCACTTGGAGGTTGATATGTGTTCTCTGTCAGGTTTCCAAGTGATGAAATCCATTTAAAAAGAACAGAACAAAGTCCATCTTCCAAAACAAATTCTTTTATTTAGGAAAGCATCAAATTGGCAAAGTCCATTTTAATTCTGGATCAAACACAACCCGGAATTACCCCACAATATTACAAGTTAGAAACAGCCCCCCAAAATCACATTCTCCAATAGAAGTAATTTAACATTGCTTGATGTCATAAATCTCCACCTCAAGAGGCCCAAGCACAGACAGCTCATTTCCCATGGGAAGAAGAATTATCTAGCCTAAACAACTCTCTCTATCTCCACTCCTCCCCCCTTAGGAATGTGGCAAGCCTGAAACCCTTCTCCCATGACTGCCACAGAGAAAGTAAAAAAATATATATATACTAAGCCTAACTAAAATGGCTATATTTATGTCAATTTCAGGCTTGACATTCTCAAAATCACCTGAATAATGCAAATGGGTATTTATTTTATATATTTATTTATTTATTTTGTTAAACAATTATTAGATAACAGGTATAAGTATAAACATGGCTATAAATACATGAAATGGATACAAATAAGAAAAAAAGAAACAATAGGACAGGGACAGTAGGCATGTTTTGGTGCATTTATGCACACCCGCTACAGACCTCTTAGGAAAGGGGTGAGGTCAATAGCAGATAGTCTAATGTTGAAGATTTTGGAGTTTTGGGAAGAAACCACAGAGTCAGGTAGAGTATTCCAGACATTGACTACTCTGTTGCTGAAGTCGTATTTCCTGCAATCAAGTTTGGTGCGGTTTATCTTTAGTTTGTATCTATTTTGTGCTCTTGTATTGCTTTGGTTGAAGCTGAAGTATTCATTGATAGGTAGGACATTGCAATATATAATTTTATGTACTATACTTAGATCGAACCGAAGGTGGCGTAGTTCTAGGTTGTCTAGGTCTAAAATTTCAAGTCTGATGGCAAAAGGTATTCTGCTATGAGTAGAGGAGTGGAGGACTTTTCTCGTAAAATATTTCTGGACTTTCTCAATTGTATTAATATCAGATATGTAACGCAGGTTCCAGACTGATGAGCTGTATTCAGTATTAGTCTAGCAAATCTTTTATATGCTCTAGTTAGTAGAGTGATATTACCAGAGAAAAAGCTACGCAGAATTAGGGTAAGAACTCTTGATGCCTTTTTGGCTATGTAGTTACAGTGGGCTCTAGCACTTAAATCATTTGAGATGAGTACTCCAAGGTCCTTGACAAAGTTTGTGTCATCAATAAGGTCTTGACTATTCAGCTTGTATTTTATTTTATTTTATTTTATTTTATTTTATTTTATTTTATTTTATTTTATTTTATTTTATTTTATTTTATTTTATTTTATTTTATTTTATTTTATTTTATTTTATTTTATTTTATTTTATTTTATTTTATTTTATTTTTTATATGTTGGGTATGGTTGAGTGGCTTCGATAATTCTCAGAGAGTGCTAATGATGAGATGACTGCAAGGAATATCACCTTCGAGGAAGTATAGCCCAGTGAGTTCCCTGAACTTGGGCGGCCAATAAATGTAAATAAATAAATAAATATTTAGCAAGAAATTTGCTGTCCCTATAGCTGATCACTATCCAATAGAAACCTCTATTGCCTCTATCCCTAGTAATCTTGCCTTTCGTCCACAATAACAGATGATGAAGCCTAACAGATTTTACACTCCTTGATGCTGGCCAGTATAGTATTAGAGCTAACAGGAAAATTCTGCTTAAAGACTGGTTACGCCTGTATCACTCATGGACTGGGAATGAGGTGAAGGTACCATCATCATGAGAATACATGAAGATGTGCCTGTGTTTGTGCTGTGTTAGATGCAAGTGAGAGCAGCAAAGGTAGTATTCAGCAGGTTCTGACCAGTTCTGGAGAACCGGTAGCAGAAATTTTGAGTAGTTCAGAGAACTGGCCAATCCCACTTCTGACTGGCCCCGCCCCCATC
Source organism: Bungarus multicinctus (assembly GCA_023653725.1). Classification (NCBI taxonomy): domain Eukaryota; kingdom Metazoa; phylum Chordata; class Lepidosauria; order Squamata; family Elapidae; genus Bungarus; species Bungarus multicinctus. Next base: position 121,000,268 of record CM042842.1, on the reverse strand, counting down.
TATTCTCTGCCTCCTGAGTCCCAGCTGATTGGCTGGGTCTTCTTTGGTTGCCCTATACAGGAGAACAGAGCTGGAAAGCAGGTTAGTGGGATGGGGAGGGAATGGGGATTTTGCAGTATCCTTCCCCTGCCACACCTACCAAGCCACTCGTACAGAACCAGTAGTAAAAAAATTTGAATCCCACCCCTGACATAAAGCCTTCCATCCTCCACCATTCAGTCAAAACTGAAGAAACATCTTGGATGAGAAGCGAAAGGCCTTCAAAGGAAAAACAAGAAAGTCCAGTTGCTTTTGAAAAAGCATCTTTGGGACAACCATGACCTGGATGACCAAAAACCTCCATAGATGTTTTTAGAGAGTTGTGGGATTCTCTGGGGCAGAACTCAGCATTTTACAGCTCCTGAGGCATATTTGGTTCTTTGGCTGTTCCTGTTTACCTCGTGTGAATTGCTTTTATTTTAAAGGTGACTGCTAATTTTTTTTCCAATTTACATATGTCTGTGTGTGCTTGCCTATGGACCTTTACAGCCCTGTTGGTTTCACTCTCCACAACAGTTACAATTTCTCATGTGGACCCTTGGGGAAAATGAATTGCCCACCCCTTCTGTAGAATATATTTTAAGGATAGCTGCAAGTTAAATGAATGATGCTATTTGAGCAGATTCCTGTTCCTCTGGCATTGTATTTTGACTGCAAACACTGTATGTCTTTAACAATGGAGAAAGAAAATAGAAACAAAAAAATCAGCAGCAAAGGATTTATTTTATGATCTACACCCCTGGCTTCCCATTTCCCAAACATTACATACTGAAGCAGGCAGGTAATTGCAAATGATGTATTATCAAAGAATTAGATATTATGTGCATGTGTGTACATAATATCTACCTACCTACCTACATACATACATAGACTTATTTTTTGGTTCTTCTGCTAGGGTTCCTTTTACTGAAAGCTCTTCCCATGTCAAGCTGTTAAGAATGGTTAATAGCCAAGATTATAGTTATTTAGTTCAGTTCCTTATTTGAGATTCAGAGATAATCCGCACAACTACTTTATTTGCACTCAAGCATTTCAGGACTCCTTCCTTTTATTTATTTATTTTTATTTTATTTATTTGTCAATCGCTTACAAGATAATAGGTGTAAGTATAAACTTGAGTAAGAATTTCTCCCTCCCTCCCTCCCTCCCTCCCTTCTTTCCTCCCTTCCTTTTTTGAAACTTATAAAGATTTCAGACAACTTCTAAAGTAAGAGAAAGAATGACAAGGCAATATTGTGTCTTTTTGTTTTTACCAATCCTCTAGTGGATGCACCAGATAGAAAGGTATCAAATGCATGAGATTCTGCAAACACTTTTGAAGGTGTAGATTTTTTGGGGGATGTGACTTTGTGGTTAAGAATTTTCTATTTTCCCCAATGGCTTATTCTGATGCACAGTATTTTCAGGGTTGGGGTCAGGGTTAGGTAATTGTGAGAGATGATATCCATTTATAGCGGCCCTCGTCTCCTCTAAACTGCTCCTTTGAAAGAGACATTGTGGGAAATAAAAACAAAAAACAAATGGCATCATGATGAGCCCTTAAAGAGTTTTAGCAATCCTCATTTCACACACACACACAAACACACAAATCATTTTATATTGGCAAGAATCTTCCAGAAGGAAACACAAAAGGCTACTAGGAAGAAAAAAACTATAAGTACAGCCTATAGGAAAAATAATACAGCTAGAACTATATTCAGTGTAAAAGAAATTAAGTATTTTGACAAATATTAGAAACAAAGGTAATTTTTCTCAGTGTTGGGCTTTTCCAAGGCTAATTTCTTTGAACAATCTATGCTTTCTATTCACTCCAAAGGTAGCAACATTACAAGTAGTCCTTGACTTATAGCCACAATTGAGCCCAACATTTCTGTCACTAAGTAAGACATTTGTTGTGATGACCTAGGGCATGGTACAAAGGCAACACAGATAATCAATAAGATTCCCTTTAATAGCTCCAACTTTGCCCCAATGTCCAGGTTACCTTCTGGCTGGAGAAAAACTCTCCCAGGAACAGCCTTTAACTTCAGGGAATCAAGTCCAAAACATGGTCAACAAAAACTGTAACTTTAAATCCAATCAAACCAAACTGAGGTAATTAGTTTGGCAGGGCAAGAGCAAGAATTCCAGATGTGAAGGCACAGCAAAACTCAACACATTTGGAAAGACACCAGGAACACAGATAAGCAAAGACAACACAGGATAAAGTCACATTTGCTCCCAGCAGATATCGCAGTCAGCATTCAGTTCTTTTAAACTTTCATTCCCAGGTGTGGCTAATGAAGGGAATCAGGGCCTTTTCCTCCCCGATAAATCATGCAACCCACGTTGCTCTCTTCTTCATTCCTCCCTGCATGCCCTAGGATGAAGAGGAGGTGGGCCTGGGTTTTCCTCTGAACTCCCTCTTCCTCTCTTCCCTGCTCTGCCCAGCTGGACTTTGCCCTTCCCCAGCCTTCTTAACAGACAAGAGAGCCACACTCCCACCCTCTGTCAACTGTTCATCTTCCTCCTTGGAATTCAGACTCTGACAAGGGAATGACATTTATTATGTGAGTTTGGCCCCATTTGATGACCTTTCTTGCCACAGTTGTTAAGTGAATCACTGCCAGTTATTAAGTTAGAAACAAGATTGTTAAGTGAATCTGGCTTCCCCATTCACTTTGCTTGTCAGAAGGTCACAAAAAGTGATCATGTGAACCCAGGACACTACAATTACCATAATGAACCAGTTGCCAAGTATCCAAATTTTCATCAAGTGACCTTGGGGTTGCTGCAATGGTGGTAAGTGGGAAAATGGACATAGGTCATTTTTCTAGTGCTGTTGTAACTTGGAATACCACAAGATTTCAGCAAGGCATTTGACAAAGTAGACAACAACCTACTTTGTGATAAGCTAGAAAAAAGTGGGATAGCAGCAGAACCAAATGGATTCGTAACTGTCTGACATACCATACTCAACGAGTAGTCCTTAATGGGTCTAAGTCTATATCAAGGGAAGTAAGCAGTGGGGTGCCACAGGGGTTCCATCCTAGGCCCAGTACTCTTCAATATCTTCATTAACGACTTAGATAAGGGAATAGAAGGGGAACTTACCAAATGTGCAGATGATACTAAGCTGACAGGAATAGCTAACACCCAAGAAGATAGGCTCAAGATCCAGATGGATCTTGATAGACTAGAATACTGGGCCATATTTAACAAAATAAAATTCAATGTAGAGAAAAGTAAAGTCCTATACTTAGGCAAGAAAAACCAAAAGTACACATATAGACTGGGTGAAACCAGGGTCAATAGCAGTAACTGTGAGAGGGATCTTGGAGTCTTAGTGGACAGCCAGCTAAATATGAGCCAGAAGTGTGCAGCAGCAGCCAAAAAAGCTAATCAATTTTAAGTTGCATTAACAGAGGGATACAATCAAGATCAAGTGATGTACTAATACCACTCTATAAAGTCTTAGTAAGACCACACCTAGAGTACTGCATCCAGTTTTGGTCACCACTCTGTAAAAAAGATGTTCAGACTCTAGAAAAAGTACAGAGAAGAGCAACCAGGATGATTAGGGGACTGGAGACTAAAACATATGAAGACCAGTTACAGATACTGGGCATGGCTAGTCTAGTGAAGAGAAGGATCAGGGGGGACATGATAGAAGTCTTCCAATATTTGAGGGGCTGCCACAGAAAGGAAGGGGTCAAGCTATTTTCTAAAGCACATGTAGGCCAAATAAGGAATAATGGATGGAAACTGAACAAAGAGAGATTCAACCTGGAAATAAGGAGAAACTTTCTGACTGTGAGAACAATCAACCAATGGAACAGAAGTTGCCTTTAGAAGTTGTGGGAGCTTCATCATTTGAAACTTTCAAGAAGAGATTGGACTGCCATTTGTCAGAAATGTTGTAGGGTCTTCCGCTTGGGTGAGGGATTGGACTAGGTCCCTTACAACAAGGTCCCTTACAACACTGATTGTCTGTTATCTGTTATAAGATGATGGATGGATGGATGGATGGATGGATAAATAGATAGATGATAAATAGATACTGTAGAAGATGATAGATAGATAGGTAGGTAGATAGATAGATAGATAGATAGATAGATAGATAGATAGATAGATAGATAGACAGATAGATAATAGATAGATGATAGCTGACAGATGATAGATGGATGGTAGATGAATGACAGCTAAATGATAGATGGATTAGATTGATAGACAGACAGATACCACATGTGGAAAAGGATGGAGAAATATAGATACTTATACGCAAAGGATTTTTTTTAAAGAAATCTATTCTCCCTTATAACCATTGATTATAGTCAGCAAATTTAGAATTCTATTCTCACCAGAAACATTCCTGTCCTCATATCCATCCCAAGAAGCAGAGGTAGTATTCAGCAGGTTCTGACCAGTTCTGGAGAACCGGTAGCAGAAATTTTGAGTAATTTGCTGAACCGGCAAATACCACCTCTGACTGGCCCTACCGCCATCTATTCTCAGCCTCCCGAATCCCAGCTGATTGCCTGGGTCTTCTTTTGTTGCCCTGCACAGGAGAACAGAGCTGGAAAGCAGGTTAGTGAGGTGGGAAGGGAATGGGATTTTGCAGTAACCTTCCCCTACCACGCTCACCAAGCCACGCCCACAGAACCGGTAGTAAAAAAAATTGAATCTGACCACTGTCAAGAAGCAGGAAGAACAGTTTGTATTTCCCAACAAACCTGTTACGGCTGTTAAAAATAAGGCTGAAATAACTCAGAAAATGGCAGCATCTGGCAGAACCTGCCCAGTTTTGGAGGATAAACAGATTCAGGTCTAAGGGAGACTACCATAAAATCCAAAGGTTGCAGGCCAGAATGGAAAGTCAAAACAAAGAACAAATCAAAAATTAATGGCAAAAAAAAATCCATATTGCTGCCAGAACAATTATATTGACTTATCCTTCATTACTTAAAATGGAGACACTGCAACGGTCATAAGTGTGAAAAACTATCACAGGGCACTTTTTTCAGTGCCATTGCAACTTTGAACTGTCACTAAATCAGGGGTGAGATGCTACTGGTTCTGCCTAGTTCTAAAGAATTGGTAGCTCTGAAGAGCAGCAGACACCAAACCGGTTCTGTATTTGCTGCTGTTTGACCGACCCGCCTGCCCGGGCTCTTACCTGTCTTTTATTTCCTGCTTTTTCAACCTCAGCTGCTTTGCGCGGCGCAGCTGAGGTTGAAAAAGCAGGTCAAAAAAAGCTTTTCAAATGCTGCACACCTGATCGCAGTGCTTTTCAGCTGTCCGGGCAGCACAGCTTAAAGTTTTTTTTACACGTGCGCACACAAAACACAGTCACCGAACCGGTAATAACACCTAAACTGTGCACTAAATGAACAGTTGTGAGTTACCTGTAGCTAAAGGGCTGCCACAAAAATGAAGGGGCCAATGTATTCTCTCTAAAGCACCTGAAGGCAGCACAAAAAGCAATGGATCGAAACTAATCAAGGAGAGAAGCAACCTAGAACTAAGGATAAATTTCCTGACAGTGAAGACAATTAATAATATAATCAATAGAGCAGCTTGCTTTCAGAAGTTGTGGGTGCTCTTATCACTGGAGGTTTTCAAGAAGAGATTGGACAACCATTTGTCTGAAATGGTACAGGGTTTCCTGTCTCAACAGGGGGTTGGACTAGAAGATCTCCCAGGTCCCTTCCAACTCTTGTTATTCTATGATTCTGACTGCCCAGTCCACCTCAGATGAGCTATTTCTACCAGATGTTCACCATACATTACAATAAAGTTTCATGAAAAGTCTAAAGGACAAACTCCTATCTACGTGTGTAAGTAGGACTAACCAAGAACTGCATTTCTCACCAGCAAGTTCTCATCAGATGCCTTCACATTTCAAAGCTCTTTGGTAATTTCTTGTTATATGTGATTTGAAGTACTCTTGATGAGACTAACTGTATGCCAACTATGAGCCCGATTGCTCTGTTATGGAAATTAATGTAAAACGTGCAGAGACTATGGCTCTACTGAGGGTTAATTTAGAAGAAGAGGAAAATGATTGCTGTTGCAAAGCTCCAAGGATTTCTGCTTATAATGCAAATACAGCTGAATAGCTCAAGAAGACCAACAATTAGCTAGTGACCTAAGAAAGCCGGTGAAGAAAACCATGAATACTTATTGAAGGAAGTGCCTTGCTCATTAGAGCTTTATCCAGAGTGTTTTGGTTAGTCCTCCAGTCATTAAGCATACTGTAGAATAAAACATAGAATAGACAATCTATCAAGGCAAGATCTTCTTCACCTTTACAACCAGGAATTGGCAGCAGATTCTTGCCTGTTGTTTTTGCTGCTGAATCCACCCTTGATATGCTTCCCTCGAATCAATAGCTTCCTTTGGGCACAAGGGCACCAATTTAGCTTTTATTGGTATGGTGGTTAAGGCATCAGGCTGGAGACCATGAGTCCTAGTTTCCACTTTAGGCATGAAGCCACATGGGTTACTTTGGGTCAGTCATTTTCTTTCAGTATTAGGAAGGAACCTATTACAGAATAACAGAGGTGGAGGAGACCATTTCTGACAAATGGCAGTCCAATCTCTTCTTGAAAGCCTCCAGTGATGAAGCTCCCACAGCTTCCAAAGGCAACTTCTGTTCCACTGATTGATTGTTCTCACTGTCAAAAATGTTATCCTTATTTCTAGATTGAATCTCTCCTTGATCAGTTGCAATCCATTGTTCCTTGTCTGGTCTTTGGATGCCTTGGAAAATAGCTTGACCCCTTCCTCTCTGTGGCAGCCTCTGAAATATTGGAACACTGTTATCACGTGTCCCCTGGTCCTTCTCTTTACTAGACTAGTCATGCCCAATTCCTGCAACCATTCTTTATATGTTTTAGTTTTCAGTCCCCTAATCATCCTGGTTGCTCTTCTCTGCACTTTTTCTAGAGTTTCAACTTCTTTTTTTATAGTGTGGTAATCAAAACTGGATGCAGTACTCTAGGTGTGGTCTTACTAAGGCTTTACAGAGTGGTATTAGTACTTCCCTTGATCTTGACTGTATCCCTCTCTTAATACAACTTAGGATTGCATTAGTTTTTTTGGCTGCTGCTGCACACTGTTGGCTTATATTTAGCTGGTTGTCCACTAAGACTCCAAGATCCCTCTCACAGTTATTGCTATTGGGCCTGGTTTCACCCAGTGAATATGTATTCATTTTCTGGAAGCCTTTTTTTAGTGGAATGGTTTGCATTGTTATAATGCATGAAAGATAAACGGAACCCACTTTTTCTAGAGTCTCAACCTCTTTTTTATAGTGTGGTGATCAAAACTGGATGCAGTATTCTAAGTATGGTCTTACTAAGACTTTATAGAGTGGTATTAGTACTTCACTTGGTCTAGATTGTATCCCTCTGTTAATGCAGTTTATGATTGCAGACAGGTGTTCCAGTCCAACCCACTTCTCAGACAGGAAACCCTGTACCATTTCACACATATGATGGTCCACTCTCTTCCTAAAAACCTCCAGTGTTGGAGCATCCACAACTTTTGGAGGCAAGTCATTCCAACTGTCAGGAAATTTCTCCTTAGTTCTGGGTTGCTTCTCTCCTTGATTAGTTTCCATCTATTGTTTCTTGTATTCATGTGCTTTGAAAAATAGATTGACCCCCCCCCCCTTCTTTGTGGCAGTCACTGCTACCATGTCACCCCTAGTCTTTCTTTTCATTAAACTAGCAATGGAAAAGAACTTCTGAAAAATGTTGCCAAGAAAATAGCAGAATATTGTCCAGGCCATCTCTGAGAATCAAAAATAATTGAATGGATAGAAAACAAAATCCTTAGGAAGAATTGTTGTCATTTTCTTATCAACAGGACTTTATCAACCATTAAAAGCAGAATTGTACAAGAACTGTTTCAGAAAAGAAGGCTTCTCTTTTCACCCTTGTTTCATTACTTGTAATACATGACTTTTTATCTATCCTGTTTTTTACTTATATTGATTGACTAGCTCTAAATCTATGCTTCACTACGAAACTATGGGATCGGGCTTAATTTTGAGGGAGGAAAATAAGGGGGAAAATGTACCTCTGCCTACCAGCATCCATCGATATTCATCTGGCTAGCGTCCTTTCAGTGTGTGAGAGAGTTGAGGGCTGTTTGGAAACTGAAACAGTATTTGCTGTGTGAGCAAGAAGGAGACAGCAAGGAGCCTGGGCATGGCTTAGTTCAATTGTTCTGTACTAAAGCTACTTGGTGCTGTAAAACTAAAACTGAAACAACTCCTCTCTGCTTGTGTTTTGCATTTGGAACAGATTTCTTTTCAGGTGGGGAGAGGGAGTAGAACTCCTTAGCATCAGAGTATATTAATAATAATATAGGAAATACTAATGCTCTGATGGTCATTTTGAAAAATTCTTTCTTAGTGAGCACCTAGAAGTCAAGAGGAATATACGTGCCAAATTTCAAATTTGTAGGCTTTACGGTTCTGAAGATTTTGTGATGATGCGTGACTGGTATTTTGCTTTTATATATATAGATTATTATCTGACATCAAGTCTTTGTTGACTCTTAGTGACCACACAGATAGATTTTTTCCATAACTATTTAAAGTCCAGTCAATAATACAGACTTTCTTGGGTAAGGAAATAGATAGGTGAAGTTCACATAATACATATAATGGTTAAAGAAAACAGAGTGGCTGTGTTCATACAATACATTGAGCTCAAATAAAACCTTTTAAGCAGGCCAGTTCTTACAACTTGCTAAGACAATGATTTTCATGACATTCTGCACCACAATCTTATCTTATTTCAGTCTAGTCTAACATGTGTGTTAATGTAATTAATCATTCAGCTAGAATGTAATGATTAATTATGGCAAAAGAAAAACTGAATTGCAAGCTAAGCAAATGTGAATGTGAATGTGTTTGTGTATGTGTGAGAAGGAAGGGAGGAAGGAATCAATGCAACAATTCTATGCCTTCTAGAACATTTATTTTCCTTAACACACTGAAAGCTATTCTGTTTTCAAATGTATACAATATATTTCTCAGTTCTGGGTAGCGTTGAGTGACCTTTCTCCAATTTATTTACATATGGGTTATGAATACCAGAGGTGGTATTCAGCAGGTTCTGACCAGTTCTGGAAAACCAGTAGCGGAAATTTTGAGTAGTTCGGAGAACCGGCAAATACCACCTCTGACTGGTCCTGCCCCCACCTATTCTCTGCCTCCCGAGTCCCAGCTGATCAGCTAGGTCTTCTTGGGTTGCCCTGCACAGGAGAACGGAGCTGGAAAGCAAGTTAGTGGGGTGGGGAGGGAATGAGAATTTTGCAGTATCCTTCCTTTGCCACACCTACCAAGCCACACCCACCAAGCCACACCACGCCCACCAAGCCACACCCACAGAACAGGTAGAAAGAAAAAAATTCGAACCCCACCACTAATCCATATATTGAAACAACACACCAAAGACATCCATAGAATGCAATCGCGCTAACAAAACCATCATCACAATGCAAGTTCTGGCCCTTTCATGTGTTCATGTGACATAATAACTCATGTTCAAAATATTTGGTGTTTGGAAGGATGGAAGTTATGATGGTTGGAGATGACTGGAATATTTGGGGTATTTGGATAGAACATGAATATTAACAGAATTGGAAGGGACATCTTCTAATTCAACCCCTTGCTCATTCTAGACAAATGGCTGTCTAATGTCTTCTTAAAAACCTCCAACGATGTAGCATTCTGAAGTCAAACCATTCCACTTATTTATTTTTGCACTGTTGGGAAATTCTCCTTAATTCTAGATTACTTCTCTCTTTGATTAGTTTCCATCCATTGCTTCTTGTGTTTAGGAGAATAGGTTGATCCCTGTCTTCTTTGTGGCAGTCCCTTAGATACTGGAACTCTGCTATCGTGTCACCCCAGTCCTTCTTCTCACTAGACTAGACATACCCAATTCCAGCAACTGTTCTTCATATGTTTTAGCATCCAATCCCCTAATCATCTTTATTGCTTTTCTCTGCACTCTTTTTTAGAGTCTCTCCATCTTTTTTTATATCACGGTGATCAAAACAAGATGCGGTATTTCAAATGTAGTCTTACCAAGGCATCATAAAATGGTAAAGTTGTTGGCATGGAGGAGATAGTTGGAACAGAGTATTACTATGCCTTTGTCATTTGCAGTCTCTTTGATCCTTGGGGACACCTCTTCTTCATACATGGGTTTTCCTAAAACAATAACATAAGATATGATGAAGAGAGTGAGAGAGTGTGTGGAGAGAAAGGGAGAGAGTGGAGAGCGACTGGAGAAAGAGAGAGAGACTAGAGAGACTGGAAAAAGAGAGACAGACTGGAGAGAGGGACTTGAGAAAGAGAGAGAAAGACTATAGAGAGAGGCTGGAGAGAGAGACTGGAGAAATAGAGAGAAACGTAAGAGAGTGACTGGAGAAAAAGAGAGAGAGAGACTAGAGAGAGACTGGAAAAAGAGAGATAGACTGGAGAGAGGGACTGGAGAAAGAGAGAGACTAGAGAGAGAGGCTGGAGAGAGAGACTGGAGAAATAGAGAGAGACTGGAGAGAGACTGGAAAAAGAGAGACAGATTGGAGAGAGGGACTTGAGAAAGAGAGAGAAAGACTATAGAGAGAGGCTGGAGAGAGAGACTGGAGAAATAGAGAGAAACGTAAGAGAGTGACTGGAGAAAAGAGAGAGAGAGACTAGAGAGAGACTGGAAAAAGAGAGATAGACTGGAGAGAGGGACTGGAGAAAGAGAGAGACTAGAGAGAGAGGCTGGAGAGAGAGACTGGAGAAATAGAGAGAGACTGGAGAGAGACTGGAAAAAGAGAGACAGATTGGAGAGAGGGACTGGAGAAAGAGAGAGAGAGACTATAGAGAGAGGCTGGAGAGAGAGACTGGAGAAATAGAGAGAAACCTAAGAGAGTGACTGGAGAAAAAGAGAGAGAGAGACTAGAGAGAGACTGGAAAAAGAGAGATAGACTGGAGAGAGGGACTGGAGAAAGAGAGAGAGAGACTAGAGAGAGAGGCTGGAGAGAGAGACTGGAGAAATAGAGAGAAACGTAAGAGAGTGACTGGAGAAAAAGAGAGAGAGAGACTAGAGAGAGACTGGAAAAAGAGAGATAGACTGGAGAGAGGGACTGGAGAAAGAGAGAGAGAGACTAGAGAGAGAGGCTGGAGAGAGAGACTGGAGAAATAGAGAGAGACTAGAGAGAGACTGGAAAAAGAGAGACAGATTGGAGAGAGGGACTGGAGAAAGAGAGAGAGAGGCTTAAGAGAACGACTGGAGAAAGAGAGAGAGAGACTAGAGAGAGAGGCTGGAGAGAGAGGCTGGAGAAAGAGAGAGAGACTTAAGAGAGCGACTGGAGAAAGAAAAAGAGATTGGATAGAGAGACTGGAGAAAGAGAGAGACACTAGAGAGAGAAAGAGAAAGAAAGCTTAGAGATCAGGTGAAGACTTCAAGCCGAGTCTCCTTAGTCCAAGTTCAATCTCAAACATTCCATTCCATTGCTTCTCATCTTTCTTGCATGACAACCCTTTTGAATGATTTCCATATAAACATGAGGGACCAGACACTATTAATTTTTTTTTAAAAAATAAAATGGTTCTCATGATGTCACATTCTGCCTCAAACTGAGAAACCTGTCCTTGTTGTGCGAGGGCTTCAAATCCTGGATGGAGATAGAGTTACTTCTGGGTTTCAGATGCATTTTTCCACACAGTTCTATCATTTGTTTCATGGGCAAATGAGTAGAAATGAAAGCAGTGTGTTTTCCCTTGAATTTCAAATGAGGTGAAAATGGCCTCTAGCAAGAGGACAGATCATTTTTATGCTTGATGTATCCTTACAATATTGAGAGCTCTGGAATTGTGAGCGCAAGTCCCAATCAGTAGCTGCTGGCGCTCTTCTCCAATAGAGAATAGAGCAATTGTAACAGCATCTAACATTTGTCAAGTATCACAGAAACCAGTTGATGTTTTAAGTGAATAATTACTCTCCTTGTGAACATTTCTGGTGTAATTGCAACAAATGAGCACCAGGCAGAGCAGAGCAAAAGAAAACCTTCGCGTAGGTGGGGGAAAGGGGAATATATAAGTTAGATGATGAAGCTCTTTGAAAAATGAGAAGCCAATTTTACTTTCCGTATCAGTTCATTGTTATGTTCTCCACAGAAAGAGAGACAGACACACAGAGATAAATGCTTCTTGGAATCATTTCAGGACGGTATTAGGAATATCAGGCATAAAGAGCTGTCTCTGAAAATGGCAATCCCATTTTGATTTCCCTTGTGTTTTGTAGAACTGAAATTAAAATGTTCCTCATTTCATTAGGATGGTTTATCCCATCACTCCACCACGGGATAAGAAAGTACAACGTATAAACATTTCATTTAGTGGCCGTTCGAAGTTACAACATTGAAAAAAAGTGACCTAGGACCGTTTTTCACTCTTACAGCATCCCTGTGGTCAGGGGTGGGATTCAAATTTTTAATAACTGGTTCTGTGGGCGTGGCTTAGGTGGTGGGCGTGGCTCGGTGGTCATGTGACTGGGTGTACATGGCTTGGTGGTCATGTTATTAGCTGGGTGTGGCCAACTCAATATCACTCACATCGAGGCACGCATCTCCTCGCCTGGCCTCTCATGACTGTGGGGATGCTGCAACAGTCGTAAGTGTGAAAAATGGTCATAAGTCACTTTTTTCAGTGCCATTGTAACTTTGAATGGTCACTCCACATAAGAAAAGTACCAGCAAAGGAGGGGAAAAAAACTCCAGAGAAGTTCCTGAGACAGGAAGTCTAGTCCTTCCAAGAATGTAATAAGGGTTAACAGAGAGGCAGTTTCTGTAAGCAACACCAGAATGTTTCCTTCCTGCCTTCCTTACAGGACTAGGCCAGTAATTTCTTCTAACAACCGGTTCTCCGAACTGCTTAGAAGGTTAACAACCGGTTCTAGTGAATAGGTGCAAACTGGTAGAATCCCACCCCGCCTGTGGTCATGTGAACAAAATTTGGACGCTTAGCAATGGATTCATATTTAGGACGGTTGCAAGTATCTGATAAGCAAAGTCAATGGGGAAGGCAGATTCATCTAACAGCCAAGTTACTAACTCAACAGCTGCAGTAATTCACTTAATAGCTGTGGCAAGAAAAGTCTTAAAATGAGGCAAAACTCACCTAAGAAATGTCTTTCATTTAGCAACAGAAATGTTGGGCTTAATTGTTTTCGTAAGTCAAGAACTATCTGTATTATGGGAAGAAATGCAGACTACAGTCTTACTCTGCATGTACCTATTCTTCCTTGATGTTTTTGGTGTTCTTACAACCTTTTTTTAACCCCAGACTTCCACTGATGTGAAATCTTTTCCTTGCTGGAATTTATTTATTGATAGATGAGATTTTTCTTTATTTCTTTATACTCAAGGAGGCAAACATACATAATACTCCTTCCTCCTCCTTTTCTTCCCCTCAACAACAACTGCTTTGTGAAGTGAGTTGGGCTCAGGGGTGGGATTCCACCAGTATAACAACCGGTTTGATGATCACGTGCCAAACACACGCTGTGTGTGCGCGCTCTGCGTTTAGAAAAGCTTAAATTCCTACCTTGTAATGCAGTTCCTGTGAATCAAACAGCTGAGGTGCAGCAAACTATTCTACTGTGCCAATCAGCTGTGCTCTACAAAAAGGAAATAAAGGACAGGAAAGAGCAGGGGCAGGTGGGTGGGCCCACATGCAAGTCTCAGTGAACCTGTTCAGACCCAGCTGATTGATGGGACAAGGGCTTCACCTGATCTGGTAGAATCCCACTCCTGGTTGGGCTGAGACAGAGACAGAGAAACCAGTCCAAAGTCACCCAGCTGGCTTTCATGTCTCAGGCAGGACTAGAATGCACAATATCCTGGTTTCTTTTTTATGATTATGACTATATTGAAAAGAACGACCAGAAGGGACATGATAGCAATCTTCCAATATGTAAGAGGCTACCACAAAGAAGAGGGAGTCAACCTATTCTCCAAAGCACCTGAAGGCAAGACAAAAAGTAATGGATGGAAACTAATCAAGGAGAGAATCAACCTAGATCTAATGAAATTTCCTGACAGTAGAACAATTAATCAGTGGAATGACTTGCCTCTAGAAATGATTTGTGCTCCAATACTGGAAATTTTTTTAAAAAAGATTGGACAACCATCTTTCTGAAATGGTGTAGGATTTCCTGCTTCAGCAGAGGGTTGAACTAGATAACCTCCAATGACCCTTCCAATGGTGTTATACCTTGTTCTTTTGTTTTATCCATGTCCATATGAAATCTTCCATCTACTATGAATTTTTTTAAAATCTTTCTTACTTTCTCTCTTTCTTTCCTCCCTCCCTCCCTCCCTTCCTTGGAACTCAAGATAGAAATTCAACTATTCCAACATTGCACTTTCCTCCTGTATTTCTCTGCTACTTCTATGTCCTTGACTTTCCTCTTGCAACTTGTTGCGTTCTCTGAAGGAGAAAGTTGTAAACAAATCAAGAATTTCTTGGCAGAATCTTGTTTGATAGAGTTGGCCTCTTAAAAGAAGCTGGTTTCTTGCTTCCAGTTCTTTTTCATTGGAATTAGAGAGTCACTTAGTGAAATTAGAACAAAAGAGATTTAGAAGAGATTATATAAAAGTGCTTCCAAGGTTCATATTTTTAGCAATTCATTGGCACATGAGGAGGGCTTTTTATATATAACAAATGGTTGTCTACACTGAGAAAGGAACTATGTTGCTCAAAGTGGAAACAAACAACAAAAAAGAGTTCTTGGCTTCATAATTACCATGTGCTTGACCGTGACAATAAACACAACAATAAATGAATGAAGTTAGTGGTAGTCCCAACAATTTCTCAAAAATTCTCCACCAAAACTGTGAGCAGAAAAGACAAAGGCAATTGGACTTTGTTTTTTCTTGAAGATGTTTCACTTTTTGTCCCAGAAGCTTCTTCAGTTCTGACTTCAGAACTGAAAAACAAAGTCCAGTTGCCCTTTAAAAAAGCAGCTTTGGGACAAACATGACCTGGATGATTGGGAATCTCTGTAGGCACTGTGAGCAGAAAAATGCTTTGACTGTTTTCTTTCAATTTCTTCAAAGGAAGAAGAAATTATCAAGGGCAGGGCTTCCACTTTGTGGTGACAATAGCATCTCTTCTTAAAGGGGGGTAGGGTGTTTCATGACTTAGCATCTTCTTTTAGGATTTTTGAAAACTAGGGACCTAAATGGTAGACTGGATGATTAGGGAACTGGAGACTAAAACATATAAAGAACAGTTACAAGAACTGGGCATGGCTAGTCTAGTGAAGAGAAGGACCAGGGGAGACATGATAGTGGTCTTCCAATATTTGAGGGGCTGCCAGAGAGAAAGGGTCAAGCTATTCTCCCCAGCACCCGAAGGCCAGACAAGGAATAATGGATGGAAACTGAACAAGGAGAGATTTAACCTGGAAATAAGAAGAAACTCTGTCAAGGACCTTGGAGTTCTCATCTCTAATGATCTAAGTGCTAGAGCCCACTGTAACTACATAGCTAAGAAAGCATTAAGAGTTGTTAACCTAAGCCTACGTAGCTTTTTCTCTAGTAACATCACACTACTAATGAGAGCATACAAAACATTTGCTAGACCAATACTTGAATACAGCTCATCAGTCTGTAACCCACATTACGTATCTGATATTAACACAGTTGAGAAAATCCAGAAATATTTCACAAGAAGAGTTCTCCACTCCTCTACTAGTTGCAGAATACCTTATGCCACCAGACTTGAAATTCTAGACCTAGAAAACTTAGAACTACGCCGCCTTCAGTCCGATCTAAGTATATTATATAAAATTATACATTGCAATGACTTACCTGTCAATGAATACTTCAGCTTCAACCAACACAAGAGCACACAATAGATACAAACTCAAGGTAAACTGCACCAAACTTGATTGCAGGAAATACGACTTCAGCAACAGAGTGGCAAATGTCTGGAATACTCTATCTGACTCCGTGGTTTCTTCCCCAAATCCCAAAAATTTAACCTTAGACTGTCTATTATTGATCTCACCCCTTTCCTAAGAGGTCTGTAAGGGGCATGCATAAGTGCACTAACGTGCCTACCATCCCTGTCTTATTGTTTCTTTTTTATTTTTCTATGTATCCATTTCATGTATCCATAACTATGTTTGTACTTATACCTGTTATCTTATAATTGCTTGACAAATAAATAAATAAATAAACAAACAAACAAACTTTCTGACAATGAGAAGAATCAACCAATGGAACAGTTTGCCCTCGGAAGTTGTGAAGGTGCCATCACTTGAAACTTTAAAGAAGTGATTGGACTCCCATCTGTCAGAAATGGTGTAGTAGGGTCCTCTGCTTGGTTGGGAGGGGTGGTGGTGGACTAGATAACCTAAAAGGTTCCTTCCAACTCTGATTATCTGTTATCTATTACCTCAGTCATTTTCATATACAACTTTTGGTCATCTTATCACTATATAATTACAACTGAAAACCCATCCCTCTTTGCATTTGTTTCTTAAGTTTAGGAAGTAGGGGTTTCAGGATTGGCCACCAGGAATATTTATATCACATTAATACACATATACAAATGCATGTGTGGGCAGACAGAGCTCTGTACAGAAAGATCCTGAGGGAAAATATTAATTTCTGGGAGAGGCATGACCAACCAAAAATATCTTTGTGAAAGCAGACAACTATGAAAAAGTCTGAAAAAACTGATAAGTAGAGCAGTACTTTAGAACCTCTCTGGACAAGGAGAGGGCTGGAAATCACCCACAGGTGCTCCAGGCATCTGCTCTTCAAAAGTAGTCCACAGAGCAGCAGTCGCCTGCAAGTTTGAATGCTGAGAGACGAAGGAATTAGTCATCTTGCTTGCCACCATAGTGAGGCCTTTTAAGACACTAAGTTCCCAAGTCTCTATTTCTAATCACTTTCTGAAATTGCCTATTAATCATGTTAAAGCTATTAGAGACCTTGGGGATAGCAAATTTGAAAACAGCAGGTGAGTTTAACTTTTAACTCTGAACAAAAGAAAAAAATAATTATGTTTAATTACTTTTTTTTTTTTGAAAGAAACAACAAAAAGCTAAATAACATTTTGAACTTAACTGAATTAAGGTCTAGTTAAATTTGGAATATTGACTTTTATTATAATATTTTAGAATTAACTATAAAAATTAATAGCTAATTATGCGAACCAGATTTATTAATGCTTTAAATAAATAAAATTTGGCTATCTTAAGTTATTGTCACTCATAACAAAGACAAGCAACTTTATGATTTTAGAAACTGAAGATTAAAGGGGATTGAAGATTTTAAGTAGAAGACAAAAAGACATGCCTGCTTTTGTTGTTGGTTAGCACTGGGATGTATAAAATGACACAATGCATTATAACATAGGAAATATTAAAGGACATCTTTGAAGAATGGAGCCAAAAATTAGTAGCTACATATCAACAGGGTCAGTAATGATGTCTGACTGTATGGATAGATTAGGTCAAAATATGTTAATGAGAGAATGACAAATGTAGAACACATTTTGTCTAAGAAGACAGAGAAAGTATTGACAGTGGAATTAAAGTGACAAGTCAAGAGAATGATTGTAAAAAGGATGCTTTATGATGGGACCATGAAGAACTGAAGAGAAATCAAATCCTACAACAATATTTGAATGAACTAAATATTATGAATGTTAGAAGGAAAAGGAGGAATATAAAAGTGGTTATTTTATCAAGGTTGAAATAACCTCCTTCTCCTCCAACTCTTTCTTTCTCCTCCTCTTCCTCCTCCTCCTCTTCCTCCTCCTTGATGTTTTATGGATTTGCTTACAGGATGGGATATGAGGTATATGGGATGGGATATGAGGTATATGGGATGGGATATGAGATATAAATATATTTATCTATAATCTAATGGGCATGAAGAATTACTAACTTTGTTTATACTTGTGGTAAAGATTGAAAGTAACCTCTTTATAAGTTTCTTTTCTTTTTCTTTAATATATTCTTTATTTTCTCTTTTCTTATTTCTTGCACTTTTTATTCTTTCTATTCTCTGTTCTTTAAGTTAAGATTTACAAGCTTTTATAGTACTAATCAAAATCCTTAATAAAAAATTACATACAAGGATTGAGAGAAAATATTTGCTCCAGAGGAATTTTAGAAAATTATGATCCAAAAGCTTATTAATATTAACCTTGTTAATATCCATATTACTTAATTGTTGTTTATATACCGGTGGTATTGGTAATAAATATTTCAGTGCTTTTAATAACTGAATGTTTACTATGTACTTCTGTTTTATAAAGATAAAAGGGGTATTGTGCTCTAAGTTCAGAGGGTAAGGAGAACTGTGTAGAGATAACCATAAAGAGTTTGCATATATTGAACTGGTTAAAAATTGGACATTTTTATACTTGGAAATTACTTTTTGAATTCGTGCTCGTGACAGAAAAAAGAAGGAAATCCTGACTTTGGGACCTACGGAGTGGATAAATTTGTTCTTATAGAAATGGTTAGTATATATTAAATATGTAATAGTAAAAAGATGAGGCTGTACTTTATAACTTTTATTCAATTGTGCTAAAAAAAAGTTGGAAGTTATACTGTCTCTTCTTCTGCCCTTTATCACACACTCTCCCTCTTTTCCTTCTCCCATTTCCCTCTAACCTTTGTTTATATTTGTATTTTATATTATGATAACATTTTTTTTAAAAGGGAGGGCATTTTCTAATTGAAAATAGCTATAACAAAGTTCTATAGAAATGAACACGGAAAGGGGGGAAAAAAGTAACAGATATGTGAATTAGAGTGATAAATATGTACATGCAAATATGTATTCTTCAAAACTAATACTAATGATTTTAACAAAATTCAGTTTTGAATCCTAAAGGTGCTTTTTTTAAAAGACAATTGGACTTTGTTTTTCCTTGAAATGTTTCACTTTTCATCCAAGAAAGCACCTTTGGTACAACCTGGATGACTGAGGATCTTCGTAGACATTTATTTTTGAATGTTTGTGGTATTTCATGGGGTTCTGCCATTCTTTCCAAAATATTGGGAAAGAACCCATCATTACTCAAATTTACTGATTTGAGACTGTGCCTAAACCATGTTGGCTTATGAAGTCCATCATAGCTTAGTCCATGTTGCATTAATTTTACATGGCTAGGAAAGAGCAGAAAGACTGTAGCCCCTTTCAGTCTTAAATAGCAATAGCACTTAGACTTATATACCGCTTTATAGTGCTTTACAGTCCTTTCTAAGCAGTTTTACAGAGTCAGCCTATTGCCCCCAACAATCTGGATCCTCATTTTACCCACCTCGGAAGGATGGAACTTTGAGCCTGATGGGATTTGAACTGCCAAATTGCAGGCTGCCGGTAGTCAGCAGAAGTGGCCTGCAGTACTGCACTCTAACCACTGTACCACTGAGGCTCTTTAAAGGAAGGAGGGGCAGAAAAGACTAGTGTCTTTCAGTCTTGAAGGAAGAGAATATCTAATAATTCGATTTCAGGAAGAGATATGAATCGCACAAAGATGTCCATGTCTCTACTCCTTGAAAATTAAAAATGTTCATGTTCACCAGTCATTTATGATCAGGCAAAGAGGTTCAGTCATGAACCATGCTTATGCTAAAGTGACCCTCAAGAAGAAGGTTTTTGATGCTCTAGCTAGATCTTGCCCATGTCATGAAAAGTATCACAGCCAAGGATGTTTCTCATTTTTGTGATCCTAGATTAAGCCTAGCTGCTATTTTTAGTCAGTCTGTGCTTGAAACCTAGAAAGTTCTTTGCACAATTTTATCCTACAGCCTATTTGATATTCTTCTCAGCCACACAAGAAGGATCAAAAGAACTACACTAACAACTCTAGTAAAAGATTGGGATAACTGCTGGATTTAAATAAAAAGCTTTCTTATTCTAGGGAAGTGTGTAAAAGATTGGGTAGTGTGTTGCATCCAAGACCCATAGCAAATGGTGATTTCACTGTTATTGCACACATGCAGATATTACTATTTTTACTGCTCTGTAGCAGTATATTATGGCAGTACGGAGAAAGAAGGTAATTCAGCTATTTTCTGTGGTGATCTAATCCAAACCAAGAAATTGTCGTACATAAATACTGTGACCCTCTTCTGTTATATTCAACCTCGTATTTACTATATGCATGTGATATCTCCCTTGGACAACTCCCCAGATTTGTCTTCAGATGTCAGTCGAAAGGATGAACCTATTCATGGCATGTCAGGAACTGAACTGATTTATAGCTCTAAACTAACATCTGGAAGAAATTTGGAGGAGGCTTCAGCTGGGGAAAGCTTGTAGTGGCAGACAGCCAGCGAAGAGAAGAAGGAACTGCCTTCTGTTCCTGATCCAAGAACATGTAGGGCAGAGAAAAGGCAGGAGCAGTGGTGGCCTGCCAGATTACTCGAGAAGAGAAAGCCCCACCTGTCTTGATGAGCTACCCGAGCAGGCAAATGGAACAATGTGTGTTTTTTCTAGCTGTGTGTATTGGTCGTTGTGTTTCTTGCTTCACTCTGGATTTATACCGTGCTTGGAATTGATTTGTGCCTTGGAGACTCTGAACGTTTTTCTGCCTTGTGAGCTTTCTTGTGTGTGAGCTTTCTTTAAGTTTGTTTGGTGGAGTTATTTTGTTTGAGCAAGTTTCAATTGCTTGGTGAACTATTGGGCTATTTCTCTGTGGACTAATTTTGGCCTGCTCATGGGATTCAGACTTAATTGGAATTATTCTGAGTTTGGTGAAGGGAATTGTTGGGGAATATTAATAAACTCACTAAACCACAGTTATGTGTGTGTGTGTGAGAGTGAGCGAGGCAGCACAATGTACAAGGTACTGCATATCTCCTTCCAACTGAGCCTGACTGCTGGTGAATTCATGGTCATGTAGTTTTCTCAGCAAAAATATAGGTGTTATTTGCCATCTTTAAAAGATTCTTTCAGCTTCCCAGTCTAAACTCCACCCTGGATATTACACGTGATGTCTCCTCTAAATCCTAACCATATCCAGCCCTGTTTCACTTATTTCAGGATCAGCCCAGGTTAGTTAGATGCTGCCACCTACTGGATATATACTGCATACAGTATGTTTAAATAACCTTAGAGCACAGCAATGCCCTTAGAGCAGGGGTGTCAAACTTGCATAGTCACAGCAGTGTCATGTGACGTATCAGAATTTTTTTCCCCTTTGCTAAACCGGGCGTGGCCATGGTCTGCATGTGGCACATCCAGCCTGTGGGCCACGAGTTTGACAACAGGGCCCTAGAGTATCCAATGATCTCTTTCAAAAGGATTCAAAATATTGTCAGCATGAGTTCCCCTGAACCTTCTTATCACTCATATGTGCTACTTGCCTGCAAAAATATTTTACTTCAACTTTGAATACTATTATTGACAAGCAATGAGACCGATGACCTAACTCTTTATTTTACACACTTAGTAGTGCTTGCTTCTGCCTCTTGCAATTATAATTATTTGTTTAATCAATTTAGATGGCTGCTCATCCTGTAATAGCGATGCGGGTAAATAACATAGCATTAAAAGTTAAAATGCAGCTAAACGGTAATAAGTGTGCCAAATGGCAGCAGAAGGCAACAAGAATTGTCAGCAAATGGAACATCAATTTTACAGGCATATTAATCTCTCGACCACCAAGTTTGTGAAAGCAGCCATATTTTTAAGACATTTTGAAATATCAGTAGGGTTGGGTCAACCAGAATTTGATGTATGAGGGTGGGACACACACACAATATTCCAGAAAGTAGATCCTGAAACAGAAAAACACACTTCCTAGGACTGATCAGATGACATCCTCTGACAGGCAGGATCCCAAGCATATCCTTTCTGTTGGACCTAATGAGAGGGTTAAGAACAGTTAAGAGCCAGTTTGCTGCAGTGATTAAAGTATCAGGCTAGAAACTGGGGGAACTGTGAATTCTAGTCCCACCTTAGGCATGAAAGCCAGCTGGATGAGTTTGAGCCAATCGGCAGGAGAGTGGGACTTCTAGTCCTGCCTTACTCATGAAAGCTGGCAGGTGACTTTGGGCCAATCACCAAGAGATTGGGAGTTCTGGTACTGCCTTAGGCACAAAGAAAGCTGGTTGACTTTGGGCCAGTTCCTTTTTCTAATCTCTGGGAAAAACATTTTGCCAAGAAAACTGCACGGATTAACCCAAGCAGTTGCTCCAGAGTCAACCCTGACTCAAAGGCACTGTCTCAGAAAAAAAAAAAAAACAATTTGGGTACTGTCACAAATAGCCTGATGCCATGAATTATTCAAAACCATCTCTTAATCAGCGGAACAACTTGCCTCCAGAAGTTGTGAATGCTTCAACACTGGAAGTTTTTAAGAAGATGTTGGATAACCATTTGTCTGAAGTGGTGTAGGGCTTCCTGCCTAAGCAGAGGGTTGGACTAAAAGACCTCCAAGGTCCCTTCCAACTCTTCTATTCTATTCTATTCTATTCTATTCTATTCTATTCTATTCTATTCTATTCTATTCTATTCTATTCTATTCTTCCTTTATCCTAATTTCTCTCTGAAAGAAAAGAGCCAAGAAAAACATCACCACCATCATATAAATAGTTTGCTACAAGCTGAACTTCCTCTGGAAGTAGAAAGCCAGTGAAAAATTATATTTGTCAATGTGCTTCTCTGTCTTTCCCCCATTATGACTCTTGAGGGAACACTGAACAGCAGTAGTTGCTCTTACTACCTCAGCAAATGAGATGTTGGGAAATTAAATAGCAGATTCTATCCACATTCCACATCAGTTTGAGGATGAGATACTTGCTGTACAACAGTTTTTTTTGCAAACAGCTTGCCCTGACGGGCAGGAAATTTGATCAATTAGTCCCAGTTAATATTCCAATTAATGTTCCCCTAATTTATTTATTTTTACTTGCTTTGGCCTGGAAGACAGCCTTGCTAGCAGTTTTATAAAAACAAATATACAAATAAACAAGTAAGGGAACCACAGAAACCACATTTAAATGAATGAACGCGCACAGTAATAAACAGTGAAATCCAGCAGTGACCACCAAAGAGATAAACAGCAGGCACAAAACCAACATATGGTCACTGTGCAGCTAAAATGCAACCACAAGGAACAGGAGTGGAGGGATCAGGTTATAAAGTGAAAAGTAATTATCAAGGCAGGAGGTTGAAGAAAACCCAGTGGAAGTAAACAATACTTGGGATATGAGTACTTGCAGGTCCAAGTCAAGATGCTGGTTGTCACCTTTAAGAAATTACATGGTTTGAGGCCACATTAAATGAAGAACCATTTTTCCTAGTTATATATACCCAACTCACTAGAATGGGAAGAAAGAGTAAGTTATGGAGGAAGGAGTATTGTGTATGTTTGTTGCCTTGAGATAGATAGATAGATAGATAGATAGATAGATAGATAGATAGATAGATAGATAGATAGATAGATATTGATATTGATATTGATATTGATATATAGAGATATATGGAGACAGTAATGGATTTCCAGAGGAAAAATTGCAGACAACAGGAACCAGGAGCACCACTCAGGTGACCCTGAGGACACAGGTAAATCTCCCAAGTAAGTGCTTCAAGGACCCTCTAGAAGGATGCAAATGACCAGCTGTCTGCAAGGAATATACTCTTCACCATCTAGTCAGAGCTGAAGAAGTTTCATGGAGAAGAAGTGAAACATCTTCAAAGAAAAAACCAGAAAGTCCAATTGCCTCCTGAAAAAGCACTTTTGGGACAACCATGACCTGGATGACTAAGAATCTCTGTAGACTTTTGTTATTTGTTCAGCACTGTTGTAACATTGCATGCCCACTGAATGAATAGTCGTTAAGTGAGCACTGCCTGCGTCAAGTAGGTTAATTGATAGTTTCAAATTACCAAAAACTACTTGGAGTTTTGTAGGTGAGGGGTCCTTGGTGGTCTCTGGTTTGCTTGTTTTCTTGCAGATGTTGCACTGACTAGCACTGATGATGTTACCTAGTTTGGGTAATGAAACATCTGCAAGAAAACAAGAAAACTCAGAGACCACCAAGGACCTCTCCTGTCAATCCTGAGCTACAGATATTCTCTTTAATAAGTTTTTTAGGTCTTTATTCTGTATTTGACTTTTGTGTGTTCAGCTAATAATTTATACTTCTGACAGGGAGAGAGAGAGAGAGAGAGAGAGAATGAGAGAGAGAGAGAAAGATAGAGGGACTAAGGAAGAGTGAGCAAGCACAGAGATTTTAATATAATTGAGAATAAATTGAAGACTCAACACTGAATGGAATAGTAATTAAAATTCTGATCACACTATGCCTACAATCACAGCAATAACACTATACATGCACTCATTAAGGAGACATTCAGTTAGTCACTTTGCAATCAGGTTTAAAATTATTTTACTCTCTCTTTGTTAGATTCCCTATAAGCATCTATTAATGTAACAAATACTTGTGTGTGAGAGAGACAGAGAGACACAGAGAGAAGGAAGAAAGGAAGGAAGGAGAGAGAAAGAAAGAAAGAGAAGGAGAGAGGGAGGGAGAAAGAAAGAAAGGAAAGAAGGAGAGAAAGAAAGAGGAAGGAAGGAAGGAAGGAAGGAGAGAGAGAGAGAGAAAGAAAGAAACAAAGAAGGAAAGAAACAAAGAAAAAAAGAAGGAAGGGAAGGTTTTTGAAAATATTTGGCTTTTAATTCAGTGCAATGTTTAATTATATATATTTCAGTATAACATTTTTTTAAAAAAAGAATGAGATAAATACATTGTTTTTCAAACAATCTCTTACCTGCAATTCTCACAACCCACTAACCCCACATTCCCAGCAGGTGAATTACACCTACAGTATCTTCTGACACTGAAAATGAAATGAACCTATGATCCTAAGAACTGTTATTGAGAAATAAGTGCCAGTGAAGCTAATGGGACTTACTATTAAGCAAAATATCGGAGGATTGTATTCCCATTGGAAATATAAATGAGAAGCAAAAAAATCATTACAAAGGGATTTGGTTTAGAGATCAAGCACATGCTTTGCATTAGGAAAAAAATCAGATTCATTTCCCAATATTTTCAGTGACCAAGGATCTAAAGATTAGAGAAACACAAGATGATGGATCTTAGTGAATTGATATACAGAAGAACTTCCTCCATGTCACTGGGATTACTGTGCAAATCAGAATTTAGCTGCCTATCATATTTCTTACTATGGTGAATATTGTAATGTAAGTCTCAATGGATTATATATATGAAAAAAATGTATTTCTCTGATTGATAACCGTTAAATAATTAAAAAGAATGCATATTTAAATATGCATTTTGCAGCAATCCTCCTTTCTTAAAATATTGGTAGCACTTAAAGCAAAGCTATACCTGTATTTTCAGAAGTTGTGATGGTCACTGCATTTGGAAATACTAGGCAATCCATCACGCTATTCGCTTCTCATCCAGGCAATGATATGCAAAACACATAATTCATAGAAGGCAGGCAGACAGGCAGAAATATGAGAAAACAAAAGGAAACATAATTAAACCTCATTTACATCAACAACATTCACTACAACTCCAAATCTTTCTACACTTGCATACCATTCTTGCTCCCTTCATTTATCAATTTATTTCTATTTATTTAGATATCATATTTATATGATATCTAAATAAATAGAAATTTATGCCCATCTCATAGACTCATGACTCTGGGTGGTATACTTTAAAAAAACAATCATTAAAAATATTTTTTTTTAAAAAAATCAACAATTAAATCACCAGTCAAAATAACCAATAATGGAGTAGCAGAGAGAGTTATTGCTATGAGCAATAAAACCATCTCACTAATTCAACTCTCTCTCCCTCTCTCTCTCTCTTATAGATAGATGAGAGAGAGAGAAAGAGAGACAGAGAGACAGAGAGACATAGACAGAGAGAGACAGAGATAGAGGCAGAGAGACAGAGGCAAAGAGAAAGAGACAGAGAGACAGAGACAGAGGGAGACAGAGACAGAAACAGACAGACAGTGGTGGCACAGTGGTTAGAATGCAGTATTGCAGGCTACCTCTATTCAGTGCCAGAAGTTTCATCCTGACTGCCTCAGGGTTGACTCAGCCTTCCATCCTTCTGAGGTTGGTAAAATGATGACCCTGATTGTCAAGGACAACATGCTGACTCTGTAAATGCTTTGAGAGTGCAGTGAAGCACTATGAATCAGTATATAAATCTAAGTGCTATTGCCATCTGTTTGTCTATCATCTCACTCTCTCTCTCTCTCTCTCTCATCATCTAACAAACTTCTAAACTGCACATTTTCCTCAGTTCCTTGAAATCCCCAATCTTGTTGGCACAACTCTATTTTTAGGACTTCCTGAAGGATAGTCTTAGTAGGGATGGGGGGTTGGATTGATTATCCACGGGGTGGATGCAATGGCAGAAAATGCCCATATCCTGGCAAGGAGGATCCCTGCTAGTAACTTGGAATCCTGTATCTCTGCCAGTAACTTGGGATCCACAGAATGCTTTTTCTGCTGAATTTAATGGAATAGGCAAATGTAATTGAGTAGAGACAGTCCTTAGATATCATGACTATGTAGTCCTTTATCCATTATTTTCTTTATAGATCTCACTACTTTGCTTTTGTAACTTTTAGCTGATCCCTCTAATCACAATTTTTCTATCTTCCTTTTCCTCTTACCCAGAGGTGGTATTCAGCAGGTTCTGATCAGTTCTGGAGAACCGGTAGTGGAAATTTTGAGTAGTTCGGAGAACCGGCAAATACCACCTCTGACTGGAGATTTTACAGTATCCTTCCCTTGCCACGCCCACCAAGCCAGGCCCACAGAACCAATAGTAAAAAAAAAGGGAATCCCACCACTGCTCTTACCTCACTCATGCCAAAACAGAATGCAGCAAATAATGGAAAGATCCTAAACATCCAAGGCCCTCTGTTTCTATTTCGTTGATGTGTCATATGTCTTACATCCCCAACTTCATTCTCTTGAGAATAGATACTGGCAATGGTTTGAGCTATATATTTAAGAGAAGCAAATTCGAACTCATCTTTGTTTTGACATTTTTAGCAAATAAAGACTCCTGGGACATTTTTATTACTAAGAGTATAATTTACTGAGCCAACATGGATATGGAAGTAGCAAAGCCAATTCTGATGTTTACGTGCACAAGCCGCATAGTTAGATGTTCCTCTATTCCCCTGGCCTTCCCGTTGTTACTTTGTTCCATCCAATCAGCATGGTCAGTTCAGGTCAGTTTGGTTAACAGACTCTCCGCCTAGCAGGCTTTCTCAGCAGGTGAACTTGGTTCTCGGGCTCTGAGTTGGTGCTCTTTGCATTCCTCCCTCCGCTTACGCCTCCCCTGAATTCCAATCTATGTTCTGTACAGGAACAGGAAGCTCAAGTGCAAAGCCCAAGAGAAGTACAAAAAAACCCTACTCTTAACTCTATGTGGTCAGCCCAGAACCCATGTGGTTCTGCTTCATCATTAAACCATCTTTTCAATCAGCCTCCATGTTTCCAGTGTCTTTCTCCTCACTTGGAACAGAACCAGATGGATTTTTCTTCCAACACCTGGTAGTCTCTTAAATGTCTAATATCTTTAGCCTTTTTATTGTTGTGAGCCACAATTCTCTATAACCTACTGTAGCCTTTTTACACCAATAACTGTATCCACAAAGAGCCTTGCTTAAATCATGTGGTTTGTACATAATCATGGTTTCCTCTTCCTCCCTCTCACTTCTTAATTAGCAAATTATTCACCTATCTATGGCTCATTTAGATATCACTCCTGAGATTTTCCAGTTGACTTGAAGAATCTTTGAATCTATCAAGCATTACAAATTTCATCTTTCAAAACTCAAGTATGACCAGAACTATATATAGATTTTCAGCAAGATCATAAAACAATCTGAAGATAGTGCTAATAATAATTTTTTGCATTGAAGGGTGAACTGCATTTGCCACATCACACTGCTGAAACAATCCAAAGCTTCATATGATGTTTATTTCCAACTTAGGAGCTGTAGAAAAATTAGCTAGTTACCTCAAATATAGGTTTCAAAATTTGGATTTAAATCAAGCCAAAATGACTCAGATCCAGTTTGTGCACTTTTCCTGTACCTGACTTATAATATGAGCATAGTAGACTGCATTAATTTTTTGATAAACCATTTATTCTTACTTAGTTTATGAACTCAGTTTCCTTCCTTCCTTCCTTCCTTCCTTCCTTCCTTCCTTCCTTCCTTCCTTCCTTCCTTCCTTCCTTCCTTCCTTCCTTCCAAAATTATCAAGTTGCCCAATTAATTCACAGCAACTCCAACTTGCTTGTAGAAGTAAAATTCCAAATACAAAACCCAATAACCCCCCTGTCAGCTTTGGAAGCCATATTCCACACTGCCACATAACTTGAGAGAGTGGGACAGGGGTGATTTTAATTAAGTAGACAAAATAAAATTCTTTTGTTAGTTCAAGGTCTTTAGTATGGTGCAGGATGAAATAAGGATCTTACTTTTGCACAGATCATGATTGGGCCATGTGATATGATGATGACCAAGGGCGGGATGAATTTGTAGTTTGAGATATTGTGGAAAGCTGAAAAACTTTTAGATTCGGGTTTCCACAGATATGCCAGGTGCTATTCTAATAAAGGTACTTTTGAGATATGTTTGTCTTGGAGTTACTGATTGGAATGGAAAATTGCTGGAACGCTGATATCTCCAACCTCCTAGTAACAACAATCAAACAAACTATAGGTAGACCTCAACTTATGAACACAATTGAGCCCAACATTGCTGAGTGAGAAATTTGTTAAGTGAGTTCTGCCCCATTTTATGACTTTCTTTGCCACATTTGTTAAATGAATCACCGCAGTTGTTAAATTAGTAACCCGGTTGTTAAGTGAATCCAGTTTCCCCATTGCCCTTGCTTGTCAGAAGGTCACAAAAGGGGATCATGTGACCCTGGGATTCTGCACCCATCAAAAATGTGACTCTAGTTGTCAAGCATTCGAATGTAAATCACCTGGCCATGGGGATGCTACAATGGTTATAAGTGTGAAAAATGGTGATAAGTCACTTTTTTTCACTGCCGTTACAGCTTCAAAAGGTGACTAAGTTAACTGTTGTAAGTTGAGGACTACCTGTACTTCATGAGCTCCATGTCACCCTGAGATCCCCAAACCTGCTGGCAAAACCATGTTTTGGAAAAGTATCAAGATGGTGGTTACTCTTACGTATTTCAATCAACTTAGCCAGAATAAAAACACTTCCCAGTGTTTGAGGACCAACCATCTCAGCTGAATACCCATAGCCTGTTGCAATAGTCAGTTCCTCATAGGCTTTCTAAACAGCAAAAGTTCTATTTATTTTTCCATTGTAATTTCTCCCATTCAGATAGCCTTTCAGAATCCATTTCACTTCTTTCTTTCTTTTCAGTAACAGATATTGCATGTAATTGAGATGGTCTGCAAAAGAGTTCTGTTTGCTTTACCTACATGGCCATACATCAATTTCTTTTTTAGTCTGCACTCAGATTTCCTTAAAAGTCTTTCCTTTATCCTCCTGCCTTTCACACTAAATATAATTTTATCGCTTGTCATAGTGCCAGTTACAAAATCAAATTTGCAGCTGCTGGCTTCAAGCTGGAGTTCTGTAACAAACTATACAATGATATCTCCCTGAGTGTGCTATCTTCTTCTTTTTTAAAAAAAAAACTAACACTCAGATGCAGTTTTCCAACATGTGGCACTGCATATATCAAACTTCAAAAGACACTTTTCAATATCATTTAAACTAAAAGTGTTTGCAAAAAAAAAGGGGGGGGGGAATCAAATATGTTATTAAGTACTACAGCTTCCTCTCTCCCTATAGATACTTACCATTTCTTACAAATGTCCTTCTACTAGTTGCAACCAAATAGAAAAGAAAATCCTCTTCCCAACACTTCCAAGCCTGAGATAAATTTTCTCATAATGTAAGCAGAAGAAGAGGAAGCAAAATATTGCTGTAGCACTCCATCCCATCACAATAAGGTGAAAGTAAAGGAATCCCTGTTGATTTTACTCTGCTAGTTGTTGCTGACTATAGGGGTCAGTGCTCATCTCCATTTCAGGGCCATTGAGCCAGTGCTGTCCAAAGTCATTTCTGCAGTCATGTGACCAACATAACATCATGGAGCAGTCTTACCTTCCCACCAAAATGGTACCTACTTATCTACTCACATTTGCATGCTTTCAAACTGCTAGGTTGGCAGGAGTTGAGGCGAGAATGGGAGCTCACCCATGTAGCACTTGGGTCTTGAATCCAGGCTGCCAATTTTCCAGTTGACAAACCCAGCAGCTTAATCACTAAGCTATGTGCCACCCCATCACAATAAAAGCCAAAACAAGCCAAAATAAAAACAATGCACAAAATGGTTAGTAATCAAGAAGGTCATAAAAGTATCCAAAAATCCACAAATTCAATTTATGACAAATCAGGTTTTCAACTCTATAATTGTGGTGGTTTAGTGGTTAAAATGCAGTATTGCAGGAAAACTCTGCTCACAGCCAGGAGTTCAATCCTGACCGGCTCAAGGTTGACTTCCATCCTTCCGAGATCAGTAAAATGAGATCCTGATTCCTGGGGGCAATATGCAGACAGTCTAAGTACTATTGCTAAGAACCATGGTGGCACGGTGTTTAGAATGTAGTATTGCAGGCTATTTCTGCTGACCGCCAACTGCCAGCATTTTGGCAGTTCGAGTCTCACCAGCTCAGCCTTCCATACTTCTGAGGTTGGTAAAATGAGGACCCAGATTGTTGGGGAAAATATGCTGACTCTGTAAACTGTTTAGAGAGGGCTGTAATGCACTGTGAAGCAGTATATATTGCTATAATTCTATGATCGATGGGGCTCATCTCTCATATTTAAATGATGGTTGTCTTGGGGTACAAGAGTAAGAGGTTGATAGTATGTAGGGTGATGGTTTCTTTGCGGAAAGAAACACAGAAACAGCAAGTATAACAACAACATCATACCCATATTTGATTGCTTAATATGTCCTCAACTGTTCAACAGCCCTGGTAAGCAATTTAATTTTCTTTTCCTTCTGCATAAATTCTAGCTCTCATTGTTAGCTCCAGAGTGCAGTTGAGATAGTAAATCATTTATAACTAGAATACTTTTTATCAAAACATCCTTTATTTGTCAGCATGTGTAGAAACAATCTACATAGAATGGCAGGATTTTACCATGGGGATTTTTTTTTTTTGTCTAGCAAGCCCTTTTCCCAGAATAGTGACTGATTACCATGTTGCCTTCTCAGACTTAAATATTTTGGCTATTTAAATAAACAAAATACAAAAATGCCTCTGAGCATCCTGTCTAGATTTATAATTTATCATTGAAAAATAAATTTAAATGAAATGGAAGAAATAAAGAATGCTTAGTTATACTGTACCATAATACTGTGAAACACCTTGTGTGTCAACTCATAAAACATTTCGATGCCTGTTTTAGTAGTTGGCATTAAAAAAAAGGGGTGGGTGGGAGGAAGGAAATCTGGAAGAGCAGTGCAGCAAAGTGAAGGTACATTCCATCTCTTATCTTTAAAAGATTGTAACTAAAATACCAGAGTTTTTGCTCGTGAATATATTTAATTGGAGAATATGAATGATGACACCCAGCCTGTGAACGAGCTCAATTGGAGAATCTGATTTATGAGACACCCAGGTGGGAGAGAGGAAACAAGGTCACAGGTGACTGTAAATTATTTAGGCCAGAGTTGGCTTTATACAAGGCGGTGCCCGTATGTCGCCTCTAATGAATCCTTTGAAATTTGGCACAAGAATCATGATTTAATTAGAGCGATTGCTGGAATCCTGACATCATGCTTATTTAGATACTATTTCTGGAAGAGAATTAAACCAAAATCATTGAACAAAATTAGTTTCATGTACATTGCTAATGATAGGATCCATTCTTTCCATTGCATGGATGGTAATTTTGTTGGAGGTATGACTTCAATGCCACTCACTCTTTAACATCTTGTGACCCACTAAACCAAAGGGATGAAGATATTTATTTATTTACCCAGCTTTGTTACTTTATTAGTAACTCAAGGTAGCGAACATCCTTAATACTCCTTCCTCCTCCTATTTTCTCCAGAACAACAAACCTGTGATGCGGATTGGACTGAAAGAGGTTGACTGATACAAAATTACCCACCTGGCCTTCATTCCTAAGGCTGGTCTAGAACTCATAGTCTCCTGGTGATTGGCCCAATGTCATCCCATCATTTTTGGTCTAAAGCGGGAGTCACAGTCTAATTAATTTGTTTATCCTTCTGCCTTCTCTTTGTATAAAAGATTGTTAATCTGAGGTCATATCCCTTTGCTCTTCTTCTTAGGGACAAGTGTGCAGCACTCTTCATTTTATTTATTTATTTATTTATTTTATCGGTCTTTTATACCGTCCCTTCTCCCAACGGGACTCGGGGCGGTGTACAGCCAGATAAAATACAATGAAAAATACAATGTTTAAAAACAGTTAAAAAGATTAAATAGGATGGCTAATAAATAAAAGCAATCGAAGATTAAAAATTTAAAAATTAAAAGCGTTTAAAACCAATTAAAACCCTACTAGGAACTCTAAGTCAGACTGGCTTGATGGAATAAGTGAGTTTTCAACGCTTTCAATTTCTTCTGGTATAGTGTTCCAATATTTGGGTCAACCTATTCTCCAACTCATCTGAAGCCAGGACAAAAAATAATGATGGAAACTAACCAAGGAACCAACACCTTCAAAAAAACAACAACGAAAAACTAGAAAGTCCAGTTGCCTCCTGAAAAAGCACTTTTGGGAAAACCATAACCTAGATGGTTGAGAATCTCTACAGACTTTAAACTATACAATTTGGGATGAACACCTTTTGAATGGTGTGGGAGTACGAATGGATTTCCAGATGAAAAATTGCTGACTACAGGAACCAGGAGCACCACTCAGGTGTCCCTGAAGACACAGATAAATCTCCCAAATGCTTCAAAGACCCTCTAGAAGGATGCAAATGACCAGCTGTCTGCAAGGAATATAAATCCTTTCATTTCCCACCATCCTGTCAGAGCTGAAGAAGCTTCTTGGTTGAGAAACAAAACATCTTCAAAAGACAAAACAAGAAAATCCAGTTGCCTCTTGAAAAAGCACCTTTGGAACAACCATGACCTGGATGGTTGATAATCTCTACAGAATTTTAACCGCTGAGAGAAACAACCTAGAACTAAGGAGAAATTTCCTAACAATAAAAAACAATTGACCAGTGGAATGATTTGCCTTCAGAAGCTGCGGGTGTCCCAAAGCTCTAACACTGGAGGTTTTTAAGAAGTGATTGTCCAACCATTTGTCTGAAATGTCCTAGGGTTTCTTGCTTGAGCAGGGGGGGGGGGACTAGAAGACCTCCAGGGTTTCTTCCAATTTTGTTATTCTGTTAGATAAGTCCTAATGTACATTCAATCAACTGCAAGCGGGTAGATCATTGGGCATCATCTTCTAGAGAAAAATAATAATGTTCTAAATAGCCTGTCACAAATAGCCCAGCAAAACAAGATGAACAACTAAAGCTTGCTATATCTCAAATGTGATTTAGAAATGCCATCATGCCATGGATTCATTAGAGATGATGACACTTTCTAGAACCGTTCTCATTTCATTAGACCTGAAGGTATTTGGAGGTTTCTACCATGCCTATTTCTTTTTTATACTTTGATGGTGTTCTATTAAGTGTGTATGTGTGTGTGTGTGTTAGGAATGCCACATAGAGACAGATTTGGTACTTGCTAATCTGGTACTGAGTGATTTTCTCAGAAAAGCATAAAGTAAACTTCAAACAAATGTTGGGTTTTTGCCTTAAACAATCCAAAGTAGAGATAGACAGATATTTCAATTTCAGTTACTCTTATGTTTCAATTTTGTGAGATGAAAAAAAAAAAAAAATGAGAAGCAAGGAAAATAATAGATTTTGTACTGGAGTAAATTCTTTTCCTTTTAACTAAGCAAACAAAGTTTTCTTCCTTCGCCATCAGCCAAATATATTAGCTGTAGCTTTTTCCGGAATGGACAGCATTATAATGTAATTACTTCCCTTCTAAGTCTTGAATACAAATGCTTAAAGTGCAAATAATGTTAAAAAAAAACAAAGCCCTCCACTCTCCTTGGATATTATTTTTCATTCACCAACATTTATTGAACCAACATTCTGTAAAAAGCAAGCCATTAAATCACAGGTCCTTCCTCTCCTATTCTTGGAAGAAAAAGGCAGTTTTGGAAAATTCTTATTTATTGTTTAAAAAAAACAGCATTTGAAATTTCCAACCAACAAAAAACCTTTATAACATAAAATATAACCCTCATAACATATAATCCTGCAAGCCAATTTTTATTTTGCTATGTCAATTTTTTTTCAATCATAGAACAAATCAATGCAGAATTCATTCTCATTTGAGGCACAAATGTAATGTATGTCTGTTTGTATTTATTATAAATCATACAATAAACATAATATGTGATCTATTAATAGAACATAGAAACATTGGTATAATTGTTAATTAGTATGATAAAATATTTATTAATTATAATAATTCATTGTATTATTTATATGATTATTATTTATATAATTCAAATACAAAAATATTAACAGGATGGTAAACCCCACAATTTCTTTTCAATTTGAATTTATTTTTATATCTCTATATAAAAATTAGAGTTCAAGTGAAATACTCAGAGATCCCCTAAAACTCACATAATCCAAATCCCATATAATAGTTACAGAAGATTTTAGAGTAGAATGGAATGGAATGGAATAGAATAGAATAGGATAGCATAGCATAGGATAGCATAGGATAGAATAGAATAACAGAGTTGGAAGGGACCTTGGAGATCTTCTAGTCCAACCCCATGTTTAGGCAGGAAACCCTACACCACTTCAGAAAAATGGTTATCTAATCTCTTCTTAAAAACTTACAAGTTCTGGAGGCAAGTTGTTCCACTGATTAATTGTTCTAACTGTCAGGAAATTTCTCCTTAGTTTTAGGTCACTTCTCTCCTTGATTAGTTTGCACCCATTGCTTCTTGTTTTGCCCTCTGGTGCTTTGGAGAATAGCTTGACTCTCTCTTCTTTGTGGCAGCCTCTGAGATATTGGAACACTGCTATCATGTCACCCCATGTCCTTCTTTTCATAAGACTAGACATTTTTTTTGTTGACTAGACAATGATTAGACATTATTTTGTGGAGTTTTATTCTACATCTTTTTTTTGTCTAAGACATTTAAACTATCAAATCAAAAAGTATCAATAAGTATTGGTCCCACAGACTGGTCAATATGAGACCACTACTTATTCTTTAAATCTTCAAATTATAAGATCTGAATGAAATAAAGGTGCTGTTTAACTGAATTTAACAATTACTGCTACATGTTATATTTTCCACTAGGAAAATGTTGCTACATGTTATATTTTCAACTTCATCTCAATTTTCTATAACTTTTAAGCCATGCTGGTGTTGAAGAAAGGAAGGAAGGAAGGAAGGAAGGAAAGAAGGAAGGAAGGAAGGAAGGAAGGAAGGAAGGAAGGAAGGAAGGAAGGAAGGAAGGAAGGAAGGAAGGAAGGAAGGAAGGAAGGAAAGACGGATTAAATACTCTCCTGTGAAACTATTTTTCCCGTGCTTTGAATTAATATCAACATTTAACAAGGGCATAGATAGAGTTTAGAGATGTAGAAAATGTTCCCTAATCTTTCCAGGTATTTCTATGCTTCTCCAATCATGACATTGTATTATATATATTATAGAGCATCTTTCTCAGGATGAGACAAGGTGTGTCACTACTCATAATGGGGAACTATGTTGATATGGCTAATGTGTTGATAGAGTGGGACTTGGGAAAACTAGGATGTAAGAACTATGAATTGCTTCTGAAGGAAGAAAAACTTATTTATTGTGCTTTGGTATTTCCTTTAGGAAATAATGGTTTTCATTTGATTTACAGCTGCAACTTGACTTATTAATGAAAGTTCATATTGTTTTGATTCTCTAGTTTTTCTCTGATGATGATCCTATGAAACAATTGATTCTTGGCTTCTGTCTCAAACTAACCGTGGTTTTGCAAATGCAAACCTCAGCAAGTGATAGCACTAGTCTGAATTAATTGTCTGTGGAGATTCTCAGTCATCCAGGTCATAGTTGTTTCAATGGGGTTTTTTTTTTTTTCATCAAAAGGCAACTGGACTGTTTTTTTCCCTCTTTGGGAAGAAGAAAAAAAGTTCCACTTCTCATCCAAGAAGCTGCATCGTTTCTAACAATGTTGGGGTGGGTAGGGATGGAAGAATAAGTAGAGATGGTTGAGACTGGATGATGGGGGGGATGGAAGGATAGGTTCTGCTAGGATGGTGGGTGGAGAAATTGAAGGATTGTATTTCTTTGAGGTCATCTGGTCATTAACACTCTCTGAGAATGTTGAGTTAGGGTGACTCTGAGGACATAGTGAGTCCAAGTAGCCTCACTCTGTCAAGGACCTTGGAGTTCTCATATCAAATGACATAAGTGCCAGAGCTCACTGTAACAGCATTGCCAAAAAGGCATTAAGAGTTGTAAATCTAATCTTAGGAAGCTTCTCCTTTGGAAATATCAAATTGCCAACTGGAGCATACAAAACCTTTGCTAGACCAATACTTGAATACAGCTCTTCAGTCTGGATTCCGCACTGTATATCAAACATTAATACAATTGAGCTATTCCAGAAGTATTTCACGAGAGGAGTACTACACTCCTCTGCTTGCAGTAAAATACCCTATATCACCAGGCTTGAGATTTTGGGCTTGAACAACCTTGAACTATGCCACCTATGGTTAGACTTAAGCGTAGCACACAAAATTATCTGCTACAATGTCCTACCTGTCAATGACTACTTCAGCTTCAACCACAACAATACAAGAGCACACAACAGATACAAACTCAATGTAAACCGCTTCAAACTCGATTGCAGAAAGTACGACTTCAGCAACAGAGTGGTCAATGCCCGGAATGCACTACCTGACTCTGTTGTTACATCCTCTAACCCCCACTCCTTTAACCTCAAACTATCCACTATTGACCTCACCCCATTCCTAAGAGGTCTATAAGGGGCATGCATAAGGGCACCATCGTGCCTACCATCCATGATGGGATTCAAAAAATTTTACTACCAGTTCTATGGGCGTGGCTTGGTGGGCGCGGCAGATCCTGTAAAATCTCCAGTCAGAGGTGGTGTTTGCTGGTTCTCCGAACTACTCAAAATTTCCGCTCCAGAACTGGTCAGAACCTGCTGAATACCACCTCTGCTACCATCCCTGTCCTATAGTCTCCATTTATTTGTACCTATTTCCTGTATTCTTACTCATGTTTATATTTATACCTATTATCTTGTAAGTGATTGACAAATAAATAAAATGAATAAAAAAATAACACAGCTCTTAGAGAAGTTGTGAGTGCTCCACCACTGGAGGCTTTTAAGAAGAGACTGGAGAACCACTTGTCTGAAATTGTATAGGGTCTCCTGCTTGAGCAGGGGGCTGGACTAGAACACCTCCAAGGTCCCTTCCATCTGTGTTGTTCTATTATTCTGAATCTATGATGAATTTTCACATTTAAATTTGCTTATTTGTTTGTTTATTGCTTGTTTTGGCTTCTGATCTATTAAATAAATGCTTCAGCACATCTTAAAGTTGCCAAGGTTGAGAAACACAGTTCTAGATAAAGATGATGATTCCTGTAGTAAACAAACTCTTATTTGAAGGCCCATTCCCAATGTAGACTGTTTGTGAAGACTTTATTTGCTCTCACTTAGCTGAACAGAGAGTACAGCACAGAAACTGGTAGCTTTGCTCTACTCCTCAGCTAATGCTCATGCATGGAATTTCATAAAAAAGCTAATTTGCTGATAAGCTGCTGTTTCCAGCCCAAATGAATAACTATCTTGAAAAATTTGAAATATGACTTTCCTTTTGTTACTTAACATTCATTTGACTGGAGAGAAGCTGTAACATAAAATATGTAACCAACAATAATCCAATCCTCAAATAAGTGGCTTTTATTTATTAAATGTAGAGTTGGAAATAGGATGGCATATCCCACTGCAATTGTATAAAACGTATCTGTATGGTAAATTTGCCCAAAGGAGAAGGTCACTTTAGAATCCTTCAGACTGTCCATCTTGAAGAATTTTTGTCATAAGAAATCAATTTATAGTCATATGGACTTGGCTGAAATGATAGGTCCCATAAGACTGTCTGGATAGTGAAAAATGAACTTTGTCAGCCTTCTGAGTGCGCCTGAGTGATTTACATTTTCCTGAATAATTGAGGTTAGTTGCTGTATTTTTACATTCAGTGGATGTGACTTCTTTTCATCTCTTGGAAGCAAGAAGTAAGATAGACCATGTATGGGTGCCACTGAAATATGGAGCCTATATGTCAAGTTTCCAAGTGATGAAATCCATTTAAAAAGAAAAGAGCAAAGTCCATCTTCCAAAACAATTTCTTTTATTTAGGAAAGCATCAAATTGGCAAAGTCTGTTGGAATTCCAGATCTGACACAACCCGGAATTACATAATAATAATTACATAATATTGGAAGTTAGAAACAACCCCTAAAAGTCACATTCTCCAATAAAAGTAAATCAACATTGGATCCATAACCAAAGAAATGGTCAGATAAAAGACATTTGAATCCAGGGCAGATATGTAATTTGAGTAAGCAACTCAGACATGACCTGACTTAGCTTTCATGAACACAGAGGGAGGGAGGGAAAAGAGAGTATATTCAGACATGCAAGATTCTATTACTACAACCTTATAATGGGGATGTGGGGACTCAGTGGCTAAGACACTGAGCTTGTCAATCAGGAAGATTGGCAGTTCGGCAGTTCGAATCCCTAGCACTGCGTAATGGAGTGAGCTCCCGTTACTTGTCCCAGCTTCTGCTAACCTAGCAGTTCAAAAGCATGTAAAAATGCAAGTAGAAAAATAGGGACCACTTTGGTGGGAAGGTAATAGTGTTATGCGTGTCTTCAGCGTTTAGTCATGCCAGCCACATGACAATGGAGACATCTTTGGACAGCATTGGCTCTTTGGCTTTGTAATGGAGATGAGCACCGCCATCGCCCCCCCTAGAGCCAGAAACAACTAGCATGTATGTGTGAGGGGATCTTTTACCTTTACCATTAGCATTCATAACTCCTAGCCTGGTCTATCTTGAAAGGTTGACACCATTCTTGAAAGTCTCCATGCCTCTCTTTTATCTGACTGTTGAATTTTCCTCCTGCTCCTCAAGATTATTCCTCCTGACCATTACAATAACTCACATCAGGCACACTAAAGCAAGACCTGTATGTGAAGTTAGGAAAGGATTTTGCTTTTTCGTTTTCATTGAAAAAGGTTATGGGTCTTTCTGGATTTTGTATACTGGTTAAGTTTCTTATATGATAGAAGGCAACATCTTCCAATTCAGGAAAAAACTTGGTGTCTGTGTTTGGGACTGTCATCAAGAATTTATTCCACAACCGTTTACAGAAAAAGATATTCTTGTGAGGATAAGAACTGTGAAATTTGCTTCATTGTTCCTTAACTAGGAGGAGAACTCAGATGAATTAATTAGTCACTATTCTCCTTGTCCTGGTGATTCAGATCTCCTCCATGCTGGCTGGGGAACTCTGGGAGTCGAAATCCACACATCTTAATGATGCCCAGTTTGAAACACACTGATCTAAATGATCTTCAAAGTTATTAATGTTGACTAACCCTGTCTATAAACCTCTGAGTAGTATAACGAAAGCAAAGCCAGAACCAAATGTGAGATTTATCTCTCTGTTTGCAGAAGATATACAGTAGACTGTGAATACCCTTACACTTATACATTCTAAAATCTTGATCACTAACTATATCTAGCAAAGGGCAATTTGCTATTTTTCCAAGTAAATAAAACAATACCTTTTGAATATTGTTTTAAAGTTTAATTCCAATGACAATGACCCTCTGAACTCCCCTTTTCTGGTCAAATCCTGCTCTGTAGGTTCCTTGAAATGTTTAGAATCTGAGTTCTGAAATTGTAGGGGAAAAGCGGGCAGAGCTGGACAGCGATTATCAGCTTCGAGTCGTTACATTTCCACGAATGGTCTAAGTTCAACCACCTCTTGAATTTCATTGACCCTTATTTGATGCCAATTTAGTGCTGAACTTCAGCTGATTAGATTCTTTTGCATAGGCTTGAACAATAAATCTTCTGAACTACAATTTAGCATATGGTCCTGATTCTTTGCACCTGAAAATAAAAGTCTTTTACATCACTTCTCTCTTGTACTGAAATATACAAGCTTTGAGATCTTTAAAAAGAAAAGTAATAAGTAGGAATACAGTTTTCAAGGAAGAGGATATAATTTTATAATTATATCCATTCCTGTGGATATAATTTTTCTCTTCTTTCCCACTCCCAAGTCAGATGTAGAGAGCTTGATTTCAATAGGAAAATTTATTGGCAACCCTGAAGCCCTAAATATGGTTTTGTAGTCAAAACAAAAAGTTTTCCTGTGGGAATTAAGGACATTTGGTTCCCATAGGAAACCAGTGTAGGGAAGAGGAGGAGTAGAGTAACCGAGCAACCAGCCTGCATCTCTATTGGACAATGTGACTGATGACTGGGTGGGAGGGAAGGGGAACTTTCATTTTTTTTAATTAGGTGAAAACCGTGGGAACTTTCAGAGTCAGTTTTCCACCAGTTGTGCCAATATGATGTACCAAATAAATTGTTCTTTGAGGAATCTACCTGCGTCTGAGTTCTGCTTTCAATGGGTGCATTACTTGGGATGTTGACACCTATAGGAACACCAACAGTTTACAGTTTGTAGTGGAATGAATAATGCAATCCCTCTGGAAGATAAACTTTTTTTTCTGAGCAGCTATTGCCACTGAAAGTCAACAGAAACATTAAAAATGCATTTGCTGCTGATAGGTTGAATTCATTCTGGCTGGCATAAATAGGACAGATGAGCTCTTTAAATGTCTGATGACTCACAAGTAATGCAATATTTATCATGTTCTTATGGTCATTGATGCAAAGTCCAATAATTTGTTTTCTCTCATCATTGGTATTTTGTGGGGCTTGTCAGAAATTATCCATTGGGAACTTACTTTGTTCAACCTTTTTTTCCATTTACCTATCTGGCCCCTGATCTCATTCATCAAAGCTTCACCAATTCACAGACTAAAATGAAGCACTTTCTCTTTTTATTGTTTGGAT
This sequence comes from Bungarus multicinctus, assembly GCA_023653725.1. Taxonomy (NCBI): domain Eukaryota; kingdom Metazoa; phylum Chordata; class Lepidosauria; order Squamata; family Elapidae; genus Bungarus; species Bungarus multicinctus. The sequence goes on along the minus strand of CM042842.1, from coordinate 120,958,911 downwards.
GAATTAGGAGATGCCTGAGTGAAAGGTTGTGAAAACATAACCTGATACAATGGAAGAAAAATAGGACTTAATAAGAGTAAGAGCATGGCCACGTCATGCTGTAATGGGGATCTATAACATCTTGTTTTGACAGGAATGGGTATCCCATGAACCATGTGCAATACGCAACCCCATAATTAATTTATTTATTTATATTCCTTCTTTTTTACTTTATAAACAGGTCAAGGTGGTGAACATATCTAAGATTCCTTCCTTCTCTTACTTTCCCCACAACAAACCTGTGATGTGCAGTTGAGCTGAGAGAGGCTGACTGGCCTAAAGTCACCCAACTGGCTTTCATGCCTAAAGTAGGACTAGAACTCCCAGTCTCCTGATGATTGGCCAAAAGTCACCCAGCTGGCTTTCATACCTAAGGCAGGACTAGAATTCCCAGTCTCCTGATGATTGGCCAGAAGTCACCCAGCTGGCTTTCACACCTAAGGCAGGACCAGAATTCGCTGCCTCCTGATAATTGGCCAAAAGTCACCCAGCTGGCTTTCATGCCTAAGATGGGTCTAGAACTCACAGTTTCTGGTTTCTAGTCTGGTACTTTAAACCCTACATCAAATTGCTTTATTAATATTATTGTTCAATGTTCAGTAACTACTTCTTATTGTATGCCTATAACTGTTCATCTCTGTAAGTCTTTATTTTAATTTTAAGTGTTCCTCCCCATTCTTAATTTAAAAATAAAAATCTCCTAAATTCTACTCATGTTTTAAACTTTTCCCCAATGTACTACTCAAATACAGCTCTGATTAGATTCAAATTGTTGCTTCAATTGTCATTTAATTCTCAATTTGATTATTCAAATTGATTCAGAAAATTGGGTTGAAATCAGTTCCATTTTTATAAATGACATTTGTACGCTTTCTTTCCGAATGATCAAACCCTCTGATCCAATGCAATGACCCAGTTCAACTTTATGATTCAATTTGGAAGATTAAATCTGTGATATGTTTTTCTAAATCATTATCCTAAACTGTGAATGTTTGAACTTCAGCTGTATTGAATTTTGTTAGATCAGTATGTTCTAATTTGGACAGGCTTTTTACAGCAAAGTAAATTGGATAAATTTACACTGAAATGATATTTAATTTCCTACCCATCTCAATCCAAAATAACTTTGAGGACAGAAGCAAAAGGTATGGTCCAGAACACAGACCTGTATTGGAAAGCTTTCCTTCCCTGAGCTTTGCTTGATGGACAAAATGAGATTCAACACTTTCTCTGGAATAAAAATGAAAAATTCTTCAACTGAGTTCATTTTAAATTTAAAGTACTCTGATATACAACAATATAGTTCAAGGTCAAAATGTTAGGATGTCAGGGTTCTAAAAGTTTGGTCTTTCATCTGTAGATGTTTCATTTCCTGACTAGGTCACATCTTTGGTGCTACAGTTTTGAAGAAATGGGGTTTTGTTGGTTAGTTACAGAATAAACAGTTACATGTCCTACCTGCCTTGGAAACCCAGCCAACTTTTTAAAGCTTTATGAAAAGCCAACAAGGTTGGGTCCATTCTAATGTGTGAAGGGAGGATATTCTACAGAGTTGGTGCCACTGCAGAAAAGACCCATCTTCTAATTTCCATCAATTGAAGCTCTTTGGCTGACAGGATCTGCAACATGCCCAATCTGCTGCATCACACTGAACAGGTAGAGACTCTTGGAAAAAGGTGATCCCTCAGGTAACCTAGTCCCAAGCCATGTAGGCAGCGGTGGGTTTCTACCGGTTCTGTCCACCTCTATAGAACCGATAGCTCTGAAGAGCAGCAGACATAGAACCGGTTCTATGTCTGCTGATGTTTTTGCCGACCTGGGCTCTTACCTGATCTTTATTTCCTGCCGAACGAGGCACAGCTGTAGTTAAAAAAGAAGGAAAACTGGGCTGTTTCAAAGGCTGCGTCTCTGCACACAGCATGCTGATGACCAGTTACAGGCCCGCAGTTCACAACATGCAGGGAAGCTTGTAAATCCCGAACCAGTAGTTAACCCTGTAGTATCCCACCCCTGCATGTAGGGCTTTAAAAGTGACAACCAGCATCTTGGATTACACTTGGAAACATATCGGTAACCAATGCCGCTCACACAGAAGTGATGTTATGTTTGCTTTATATTTGGCACTTTTTACTATTTGCACAACTGCATTCTGCATTAGTTGAAGTTTCTGAATGCTCTTCTGGGCCAACCTCACATAGAGAGCATTGCAGTAGCTTATATGAGACATTATGAGGGCACATGGACCTCCCAGTACAGGAATGGGCACAAATGGCACACCACCCAAAGGTGTGCAAAGGATCTCTTAGTCATGTCTGCCACCTGCTCTTCGATGCTGGCAATCATATGATCTTATCTTCAAAGAGAGTCAGAGGTGTCCAACCTTGGCAACTTTAAGACTTATATCCCAAAGGTGTTTTTTTTTTTTTCGAAAGGCAAGTGGATTTTTTTTCCTTGAAGAAGATTCACTTCTCATCCAAGAAACGTGTTTTGTTCTGACTGAAGAAGTTTCTTGGATGAGGAGGGAAATGTCTTCAAGGAAAAACACAGAAAGTCCAGTTGCCTTTGGAAAAAGCATTGGGACAACAATGACTGAAAATCTACATAGACATTAGTTAATGCCTGGAGATAAATCCCAGAGAAATTAAAAAAAAAAACATTTGAGAAGAATGCATGGGAAAACTATATCCATACTTTCACCCTTTCTGGAAATGTCCACCCTTTCTGGAAATGTCCAGAAGATTATCAAACAGTCCTTGGTGCTGTCTGAGGTTGGCTGGATGAGGTTTTTTTAGGGTGGCGGGTGATGTTTCATTACCAATCAGGTAATGTCTTGATATATACAGAGAGAGCAATCCCCATTCCCTTCCATCATTGAAGATATTGTCTAGTTGGGTAATGAAACATCTGCAAGAAAATAGCCAAGTTCAGAAAGCACTGAGGACTCCACAGTTAAATTCTGAGTTGCACATACTCTCTTTAATTGGTCACCAAAATATCCAGCTCAACTGTAGAAAGACTTCTAACACTGAGATCAGGAAAGATACAGTGTTGGTCAGAATGCAACACATTTCTTGAGCAGTTGCAGAATGTCTTGTAGGAGAAGAGAAGGCAAAGCTGGTGGTGGAGTTAAACTTGTCATAAGTTTAGAGTTGTTGCCTTCCCACAAGGGGTCCAAGTCTAACCCCTCCTGAATTTTATTGATCCTTATCTGATGCCAGTTTAGTGTTGAACTTTTGTTGACCAAATTCTTGTGTATAGGCTTGAATAAATTTTCTATCATCATCATCATCATCATCATCATCATCATCATCATCATCTTTTAATGACTCCATAATCCCTTGCGGGGTGGAGTCTGGGCAACTGAATAGAGCTAGTAGAGTGTTTTAATGACCAGATGCCCTTCCAGTTGCCAATGCAGAGTTTAACTAAATTTTCTATGCCACCACTTTATAAACAGTCCTGATTCTTTGTGCTGATGCTTCTTAGCAAATTTGCTTAGTTTTCTATATGCCTTTTGCTGAGACTGTTGTGGGGTTTTCTGAGCTTGGACCAAACTCACTGAACACTAAGGATCCCACAGTTCAGCTCTGAGCAACAAATGTTCTCTTTTATCAGAGTTTTGTTTCATTTAATTTATTCAGTAGCTAAAGCTGTATTTCAAGCAGCCCCCAGGAAAGTTTCAAATGCCAAATGAAAATAGATAATTTAGTTCTTATACAGGTAAGAATTAGCTTAGAGAGAAATAAGAATATGGTGCCACGGAAAAAATATATACAAGAGATAAGAGATATTTAAAAGGGGAGGAAAGGTGATTTCAATAAAAGGAGAAGCATATGGTTCCACCCACGACTTGACTGAATCTTTTCTTCTATTGGCATGAAGTCTCTACAAATATATCATTGGGGGAATGAACTTTTCAACAGCAGCAGCAACAACTACAAAAAAGATTTCCCACATCTGATTTAGATCCTTCATTTGGGTTTGTGTGTGTGTGTGTGTATGTGTGCAAAGCAAAGCAAATAGTGCAGAGATATCAGAGTTACATTCCACAAGGGTCCAAGCAATAAATAAAACAGTTCAAAATGGTCCCCAATTTATGACAGTAAATAAAGGCGGGCCAATAAAACATTGCAAAAACATAAAATTTAAATTTAATTCCAAAATACTACATCTGAGTAACTATTCCAATGATCTATCATGACAATAAATGGAGTACACTTCGGGCAACATCAACAAAGGACATTTTGCCATTGCGGTAGTGTGGAGGAATTGAGAAAGCATGAGATTAAAATTTTAAACACCTCTCTTCCTTCCAGGTATTGTCCACATTGCTTTTCTTTCAAACAGGCTATATTTACTTATTTAGCAAGATTCTATAGCTGCCCATATCACAAAAAGTAACTCTGGGCAACTTACAAAGAAAATAACAATCAAAACTGTATCAGAATATAAGCATACATATATTGAATATCAACAGCATACATATACTGTACACACACATACATCTCAGACATAAATAACCACAAAAATAAAAGCATAAAAACATGAAGGAATAAAATATTTTTTTAAAAACCAAGATAACAGGAAGAAAACCATCCTTTAGTCTCATTCAACTACTTTGCAGGTTTACCATGGGTTGATGGAAGAACCACAGAGAGAGTCAAGCAGGGAATTATTCTGGAATCCTTACATAGACACAAGAGGACAATGTCTGATGCTCGCCTCCCCCCATATGCCATTGTACCTAATCTACTTTGGTCCAGGTGAATACTGCCAGTCTGGCAAGATTGCTGTGAAATAGGCATTAAGTAATAAAATAATTCATTTGAACGCTTCATGTGTGGATCTAGTTGTTCATATCTGATAACCACATTTTTTTCAAGGCTTTCTGGAAAGTGAACTTGTTTGATCTTGTTTACCTTCAGCTTTATTGTAGACATCTCTTCTTCCCATTTTTGCCTTAGCTCCTCTGTGAACCATGGGGAGTGACATAATCCATGTCATCTCTCTGCCCCTTCTGGATTATTGTAGCATTTGGAAGAAATGAAGAAACAAAGAAATAATTTGCTTTATGTAAAATATAAGGCCTGATATGAACAGACTTGAAGAGAATCCAGCAAGGAAAAATATTGATGATGCAGGCAAAATGTCACCAAAAATCGTAACATATGACTGTACCAAGATGTTTTACTTCTAATGTTGTGTGGACATAGACTACACTACAGAATCGTAGATATGTCAAGCACATAGAGCAATAGTCAGAGCAATAGCTCTTAAGACTTACAGTATGTACCACTTCACAGTGCTTTACAGACCTCTCTAAGTTATTCACAGAGTCAGCATATTGCACCCAATAATTTGGATCCTTATTTTAATGACCCCAGAAGGATGGAAGGATGAGTCAACCTTGAGCTGGTGAGAAACGAACTGCTGGCACTTGGCAGAATTAGCCTGCAATACTGCATTCTAACCACTGCACCACCATGGCTCATATACAGCTTAACTAAGATTCTTTGTATGCTCTTTTACTAACCCATATTTCAATCTATTTTCTCATTTCTACTCTATCCTAGCAATGCCATAACACAGTCTCAATCTAATCTTATATATAATCACATAAATATCTATATAACTATAACATAAGCTTTAGTAACATTGTGTGAAGAAAATATGAACTGAAATTCCCAGCTAACCACAGGTTCCAAATACAGAGTTGATTTTAATTATACTTTGAACTTGAAATCAGAAAGGATAGGATATAAAGACTAAGGTCAAAACAGAAGAAATATGTTTATTTTAGTAATATGTTTCACTGATAGCAATTGCAATTTTGGGGAAAGCCTGGGAGTGAGTAATATGACGACAATCTGTTGCAATAGGTACGTGGCATTTTATAGAACTGGGCAATGATTTTAATCAAAGGACTTTCACATCAATAAAATAAACAGTTCGTTTTGGGAGAAATTCACCTGAGAACCTTCAAGGATTCTCACATGAGACAAACAAGGAGAACAAGATTAGTTAATGAATCAACCAGCAAGATTAAATTTAAAGTGAGCAGATAATATTCCCCAGACTGAATTGTTTAGGTATTGTGGGTACAGGTGGTGTTCAGCAGGTCCTGACTAGTTCTGGAGAACTGGTAGCAGAAATTTTGAGTAGTTTGGAGAACCGGAAAATACCATCTCTGACTGGCCCCACCCCCATCTGCCTCCCAAGTCCCAGTTGATTGGCTGGGTCTTCTTTTGTTGGCCTGCACAGGAGAATGGAGCTGGAAAGCAGGTTAGTGGGTGAGGAGGGAATGGGAATTTTGCAGTATCCTTCCCTTGCCACGCCCACCAAGCCATGCCCACCAAGCCAAGCCATGCCCACCAAGCCATGCCCACCGAACCTGTAGTAAAAAACTTTTTGAATCCCACCACTGATCATGGGGTCTGTTCATATATTACTGCAAACTCTGAAGCTTTATTATCCTAGATGTGGCATATTTGTATTTTAGTAATTACATGTACATGCCAGCCTTTCAGAAAATTAGAAATTTTTCCAAGCTGCTCTAAGAAGTTCTGGTTGTTTTACTTATGTGGAAGCCACCGGTATCTGTTTAGGCGGCGGAGAGACGAGGCACACACTCAAAAGTGATTCAGCTCTTCTTGTTTATTTCAGAGTTCGGAATGCCAGGAGCCGCGGCAGCCCCTCTTTTAAAGGCTGCCCGCGACTCGCCAGCCAATGGCAGGGGTTTGATCTCCCGCCGGAACAGTAACCAATAGGAGGTGAGTATTTCAAATACAAAACACCCCTCCCCTCTTGGTTCAGTCTGACCAATCAGGAGCTCCGCCTATGTTACGTAGTCACGTAGATAGGTGGGGCTCCTGTGGGTCCGACTGGACCTGCACAACTCACTCACTTCATCGCTGACGGCCGGTGCGGACGGACCTGTGGGTCCTCCCGTCCCTGGCCGGGGAATCTTCTGGAAGGTCGAGCCGGCCGGGCCACTCCTAACGGGCTTAGCTCGATTTGTTGAGATGGCTAGGCCGCTCCCTTCCCGGACTGGATGGTCATCGCCCGCGGATGGAGTCTCGTCGTCGGGGAGTTCCTCAGGCTCAGGTGCGTAGCTGCGAAACTCGACCGGAGCTAGTGTTGAGGGTGTGTGTAAGGAGGTTAGGTTGTCATTATTTGTTTGTGGGTATGCTGTTCCTTGGTTGCTTGGTGGGTGTGGGTATGCTGTTTCTTGGTTGTTTGGTGGGTGTGGGTATGCTGTTTCTTGGTTGTTTGGTTGATCCCCTCCCCCCCCCAGGGTTTTCGTGTGGTCTGGTAAGGGTGCGGGATCGTAGTTGGTCGATATGCCGCTTCCAGTTTCTGTTGTCAGAGTGGTAAGGCGGTACGATCGTGGGCCTGTAAGTTGGGTGATGGTGGCTGGCACCCATAAGGGATGTCCCACCAAGTTTTTTGCGTAAACTAAGTCTCCTACTTTAAATGTGCGGAGTCTGCTAGATGAATCTAGTGGTTTGTCGGTGGAGTAGGTGGGGTGTAGACGGTCCAAAGGGGAGCGTAGTTTTCTCCCCATGAGTAATTCGGCCGGAGTTTTGTTTGTGGTAGTGCTGGGTGTGGTGTGTTGTATAGATAATAGTTTATCAATGCGTGCTTGCATAGGGCCCTGGCCTAACTTGTTGAGTGTTTCTTTGGTAAACCGAACCATGCGTTCGGCTCGTCCGTTCGCTGCCGGGTGAGCCGGCACGGTTAGGGCATGCCGTATGCCCAGGCTGGCTAAGTAGCCCTCAAATGCTGTGGCTGTGAATTGGGGTCCGTTGTCCGAGACTAGTACATCTGGAAGGCTGTGTGTGGCAAACCATTTCCGGAGCTGTCGAATGACAGCTTCGGAGGAGGTAGACTGCATGAGGCTGACCTCTAGCCAGTTTGAGTAAGCATCTACCAGGATTAGAAACATATAACCCCTCATCGGACCCGCGAAATCTATGTGAACTCTCGACCAGGGGTCCCTGGGCAGTTCCCACTCAGCGATTGGTGCCTGCGGGGGTGAGGGTCGGGATTCTTGGCACGGCTGGCAACCAGCAACCCAATTTACAATATCCCTGTCAAGCCCAGGGCACCAGACATAGCTTCTGGCTAAACTCTTCATTTTGACTACTCTGGGGTGTCCCTCATGCAGTAATCCCAAAATCGGATCCCTCAGTCTTGGTGGAATAACCATCCGATCCCCCCAAAGTATGCAACCTTTAAGTAAGGAAAGTTCCGTTTGTCTCTGTTTAAAGGGTTTCCACAAGTCTTGTAAGTCAGAGACTGGCCACCCCTTAGCAATCCAGGAAGCCACTCTGTGCAGTAGGTGGTCTTTGGAAGTTTCGCGAGCAATGTCTGCTGCTATCATGGGAAGGTTGGGTAAAGCTTCAATCTGCAGTGTGGATATGCTGGGGTGTGGGTCGGGGTCAATGTCCGGCAATGGGCAACGGCTTAATGCATCGGCGTGCGTGATAGACTCACCGGGTCGGTAAGACAAGGTATAGTTATAAGCAGCAAGAAATTCCGAACATCTAGTCATTCTGGGTGACAATATGTTAGGGGTAGCTTTGTTTCCAGCCAGGATTCCCAATAAAGGTTTATGGTCGGTTATAACAGAGAATAGGCGACCATAGAGGTACTCGTGGAAACGTTTAATACTGGAGATGATGGCCAATGCTTCCTTGTCTAGTTGACTATAATTTCGTTGGCTTTTGGACAATGTTTTAGAATAGAATGCAATTGGAGCCTCTCTGCCATCTGGTAGGAGGTGGCTCAGAACAGCTCCGACCCCAAAAGGTGACACATCGCAAGTTAATGTTAATGGTAAAGTCTCGTTATATTGTATCAGTACTTTTGTTGATGTAATGAGGTCCTTTATTTTTTTAAAAGCTGTTTCCTCCCGATTGCCCCACTTCCAAACATTGTCTTTGTCCAGGAGTCTATGTAAAGGTTCCGCAACCGTGGCTTTCTGCGGTAGAAAAACATGATAAAAGTTTATTAACCCTAAGAATGCTTGTAGTTCTCCCTTGTTAGTCGGTGTGGGGGCATCTTTGATTGCGCGGATCTTTCCTTCCGTAGGGTGAATGCCGTCGCCATCAATTAGGTATCCCAGGAATTCGATTCTATCTGTGATCAATGTGCATTTGTCTTTTTTAACTTTGAGGCCGGCTTCAGTGAATTTGGTGAGAACTTGTCTTAGGCGGTCTCGCAGTTGCACCTTATTTTTAGCCGCGATCAGGACATCATCAAAGTATGGAATGACTCCCGGTATTCCTAGGAGGAGACGTTCCATTAAGCATTGAAATATGCCTGGTGCCACGCTAACTCCAAATTGGAGCCGGTTACATTTAAAAGCTCCCCGGTGCATGACGATTGTTTGGGCTTCAGCTGTTTGCGAGTCTACAGGCAGTTGTTGGTATGCCTGGGCCAAATCAAGTTTAGCGAAAATTTTTGTACCTTTTATGGAGTGCAGTAAATGTTGAACAACCGGAATGGGGTATGCACTTTGCTGTAGCGCATGGTTAAGGGTCGCCTTGTAGTCCCCGCAGATACAAATTGACCCATCCGCTTTAATAGGGGTGACTATAGGGGTCTCCCATTTGGCGTGGTCAACTGGTTCGAGGACTCCTTGCTTAATTAATTTATCTAATTGTTCATCGATTTTTGGTTTTAAGGCGAAAGGCACACGCCTTGCTTTCAGTCGAATTGGGGCTACCTTAGGGTCTAGGTTAAAAGAAATAGGGTTACCCCGGTACTTGCCTAAGTCGCCGCTGAACAGGTCCTGGAATTCTTTGATGAGGTCCGCCTCCCAGTCTGTATCTGAGATGTGATTAACGCCGGTCATTCCGATTCCAAGCGGCTCGAACCATTCAAGTCCCAGAAGGCTGGGTCTGTTCCGGTCAACTATGGTCAGTGGTAGAATTCCAGTGTGGTTTTTGAAGGTGACTTGGAAATGTCCGACGCCAACAACAGGTATTCTGTTACCTTGGTAGTCTTTTAGTGTTAAATTTTGAGTTTCCAGTTCGCTTCGTTGGATATCTGGAATCAATTTTTTAATAGTGGCCCATGAGACCATAGAGAGGAATGATCCCGAGTCCACCTCCATCACACAGTCTTGTTCCTCAATTCTTACTTGAATGTGGACCTTCCTCACATTTCTTGTATTGGAGTGGCCGATTATGACCGTTTGGTGTGTTTCCTCTTTTCTATAATTTGACTCTTTGTTCCGCCTTTGCCTTCCTTCCAGGCTCCAACGGCTGCTCGTCTTTCTTTCTTTTTCTCTTTCTCTTTCTCTTTCCTTTGGAGGTGGGCTTCCTTTTCGCCTCGGGCTAAAGTTCGACCTGGATCTGCATACTCTTGCGATGTGTCCTTTCTTCTCACATTTCCAGCAGATGGCGTCAATGAAACGGCATTCTGACCGGGGGTGATTTCCACCGCAACAGTTGCATTCAAATTCGAACCTTCTGTTTGCCCGCTCTTTTTTGTCTCTTCCTGTCTTCAGGTGGCACACGTCGTCCTCCTCGCTACTGGTCTCTGTTTCAACGTCCTCATGATGTGTTGTAGTCTTTTCTCTGTCCCCCTCTGGTCTGGGTGATTCTCTGGTATTATAGCCCGCAGATCTGTTAATTTTCTTCATTTTTGCAGCTGATTTTTGGGTGGCTTCGGCTGCTGTGGCTTCTTCCATGGCTTCTTTCACTGTTATTTTGGGCCGGTTTAACAAACGGCTCTGCAATATGGGATCTTTTAACCCTAGAACTATGCGGTCCCTCAGGGCTTCGTCGAAATTTAGGAACTCACACTCACCGCCGATGTCCCTTAAGGCTGCCACGAAATCGGCGATACTTTCATCTTCTTTCTGATTCCTCAGATAGAATTTGTGGCGCTTAATCAGACAGGAGACCGTTGGTGCATAATGTGCTCGCAGGATTTTTTCCAGTTCGGGCCAGGTTAAAGTCTTGACATCGGTTGGTGCTGCTAGTGCTTTCGCCATGCGGAAGACTGTCGGACTGCAATGGGTCAGGAAAACCGCTCTCTTCCGATGTTCCGATACGCCGTTCAGGTCGCTGCTCTCCAGGAACATGAGGAAACGGTCCAGGTAGGACTGCCATTCTTCTTTCGCCGGGTTGAATTGTTCGGGTGGTGTATTGTTCCCGGACATTTTGCCGCTCGATCTCCGCCGCTATGCACTCGCTTAATTTAGTGCTGTCTCGATCCCACCTTCGTCGCCAGTGTTTAGGCAGCAGAGAGACAAGGCACACACTCAAAAGTGATTCAGCTCTTCTTGTTTATTTCAGAGTTCGGAATGTCAGGAGCCGCGGCAGCCCCTCTTTTAAAGGCTGCCCGCGACTCGCCAGCCAATGGCAGGGGTTTGATCTCCCGCCGGAACAGTAACCAATAGGAGGTGAGTATTTCAAATACAAAACAGTATCAATTCTAAATTTGCTTCAGACAACACATAATGAGAAGGTGCAGATGTTCAAAAGATTTCTGATTAGCCTACTTTTTTACTTTTTACCTCTGTTAAAACCAAAGCTGAAACTTAAAGTCTTTTTGATTTTCCCAGCGTGATGAGGTTCTGCTGCTAAAATAAACCCACTGGATCTTGTAACCTAGCTGGATAACATTGCCAACTAGTCATGGTTTGATAGATTATACTAATTCCATAAGCTGGATCCTTAAAGAAGAGAATGAATCACAAAGTTTGCTCTTGTAATGTGTAAAAATTGGTAGGCAAGTGCACCAACCTCAAATATTCTGGGGAGATTTATGACTTATTTGTTCAAAACAGCAAGTCTGTGTAGTGAGCTATCTGATAGAATCTTAAATGATCTTCTTAACCATAGTCTCATGTTCTTCTTAATTCAATCAACTGTTCAACCTGCCAGCATGGAACATGGTTTTCTTTTAAGGTTCATCCTGATCTAAACCACAGATAGTTAGATGAATCATGAGTGGAAAATCACTTTTGAATTGTTCTCCAGATAACTTTGTGAATATAGGAGCTGAACCTAGTTTCAATGACACATACGTAACGCCACTTTGTTTTTCTAGATTATATCTGAATTTAATTTCCCACTGAATCTTAAAACACTGGAATGTATTTCTTCAATGTTGTGAACCCCTGGCAACTTCTTTGTGAAGAGGCATCATGAAGTTACCTTGCCTTCACAGCCTAGCTTTCAGTAATCTTAACATGGGTTTTCAAAATCAAATACAGTTTTACTGAATCTACAGGTTCCTCATTAGATATGATGATGTTTTCAACATACAGAAAATTTTGATCAGAATGATACTCCATCTCTTTGTTTGCTTCAGGAAAGAGCACTTCGAAATCCCTGATATAGATCAACTACCAATACCATCTCAAACTTGTTCACATCTTAGAAACTTTTCCTTGACATCCCTTCAAATTCAATGATTCTCAATAAGGCAGTCAGACTATTTGCACTCATCTCTAAGTTGCTAAATTTTGGAAGGGAGGGAGGAAGGAAGGGAAGAAAGGAAAGGAAGAAAGGAAGAAAGGAAAGAAGGAAGGAAGGAAGGAAGGAAGGAAGGAAGGAAGGAAGGAAGGAAGGAAGGAAGGAAGGAAGGAAGGAAGGAAGGAAGGAAGGAAGGAAGGAAATATATTCATAGCATTTTACATTCAATTCTGTTTTGGTAGCTTGCATTTAAAAAAAACCCCACATAAACATAAAACAAAATTAACTATAACACTGAATCACAAAAGCATAAAATCAAGACCCAGAAAAAATACAAATTTATAACAATGATTGTAGCCTCTAAACATAGATTTTATAAGTGGAGAGGCCAGACTACATGAGTTATTAAAAAGTAATTCTTAAATAGCGAAGACCCTTACAGCACATTATTACCTCTGCTGCACATTCTATTCATTAGCAAAACAGTAGCAAGTGCTTTTTCATCTTTTTTTCCCCCCTTTCCTCTTTCCCTTCTCTTTGCAATAAAGAATGGCTGGAGCAAGTCGGTGTGCATATTCTTAGATTTTCAATAATACCCAGCAGTCCAGGCACATAATCCTCCTCAGCTTTATAAATGTAAAACATTTAGGAAACTGTTATTATTATTCTAAACAATGATGTGCTTGGATTACTTTCTCGGCATGGTTGGAAAGTTGTGAGGCTCTGAAATTGTTAATTGCAAGCATTCCTGCTCTTTTTTAAAAAAGTTTTTTATTTATTTTAACAACAAACATTAACAAATAATAAACATAAAACAACAAATAAAACTATCTTTCCATTGTACAGTGTATCAGTTGGTACATATCTTTTGGGCACAATATCAACAGTCTTTCCCTTCTAAATGCATTATTAAAATTCATATTATATAAATCAACTATGCATATTATATTATATTATTGTTAACTCCTTATTAGACTTTAATTATAAATTCACATCATCCTTTTTGAGCAAATCTCAACTTTTACAAAACCTAGTTCATAACATCATTCATTTCATTGTAATCAGCTATAACATATCATTACATTGTCTTATTTTTACTATAATATTATATTTATATTATATTATATTTCCCTATTATCTTATTGATAAAACATTGATAAAATAAATCTCACATTTTATAACATGTTTGTCTTCTTGCTCTCTAACTGCTAATGTCAATTTACTCATTTCTGCACATTCCATTATTTTCTTAATCACCTCCTCTTCTATCGGAATTTTTTCACTTTTCCAGTTTTTGGCAAATACAATTTTAGCTGCTGTCAATATACTTACTGTATAATCAGATACATCAATTCTTTACTATATTCTTCAGGTAAGATACCCAATAAAAATATCTCTGGTTTCAAGTCTATGCTGTTTGTCATTTTTTCCAGCCATGTATGAATTTTAGTCCAGTATCTCTTGGCTTCCATACATGTCCACCACATATGATAGTATGATCCAGGTATCTGATGACACTTCCAACATTCCTCTAATTTTTAAAAATCCTTGCTATTCTTGCTGGGGGTAGATGCCACCTGTAAAACATATTATACAAGTTATCTTTATATGCTGTTTTCTAGTTTTGAGACCATAGTTTCTGCCATCTTTCTAAATCTATCCCATATCCAAAATTTCCCCCCCAAGCAATCATTGTTTCTGTTACTTGTTCTTCTAATTTTACTCCTAGTAAATATCCATATAATTTTTAAATTACCTTCTTATCAGTACCTGTCAAAATTCCATCTAATTCAGTAAGTTCCTTATAAAATCCTTCTGTCCTACAATCTTTATCATATCTAGAATGTATTTGCACATATGAATACCAATTCATCTCTATTTTTTGTTCCTCTAGTTCTTGCTTAGATTTGAGTTCACCCTCTTCATTTAATATTTCAAGGTTATCTTATTGTTTGTTCCATTTTGTAAACAATTGGATATGCAAATACCTCTATAGTTGACAATCAGATTGGTATTTTCATGTAAAGTTGTTTCCTTATTTTCTCCCATATTAATAATAAAGCATCACGAATACAGTGTCTCCTAAAATACCCATTACTTTCTTTATACCACAAAAAAGCATGTCATTCCAATAATAGGTCATGACCTTCTAATGTTAACAATCTAGTATTCCTTAAGACTATCATTCTTTCACCCACATCAGTGTTGCTGCCTGATAATATAATTCCCAAGTGGTAAACCAAAACTTCCTCTTATTCTGGTATCTTGTAATAATTTCAATTCTTCAATTCTTGCCTTCTTTCCCTGCCATATATCCTTCAGTATTATTTTATTTAAATCCTCAAAATATTCTTTCCCTAGTTTAATTGGAATTTAAAACAAATATAAAATCCTTGGTAATATATTCATCTTGAGTGTAGATATCCACCATATTAGAGATAGTTGTAGGTTTTCCTATTTTTTCAAATCTGTTGCAATCTGTTGTTTGGGTTTGTAATAATTATCTTCTTTGAGTGTTCCACAACTTGCTGTTAATTATATTCTTAAATATTTAACTTTATTTGTGATCTGGATATTCAGTCTCTCTTTTAATTATTCCCTTTGTTTTTTCACCATATTCTTGACCAAAAGCTTAATTTTGTCTTTATCTATTTTCAAACTTGCCACCTGCCCATATTATTCAATCTTTTCTATCAATTTAGTTGCTGTTTTTAATGTTTCCTCTATTACAAAACCAGATCATCTGCAAATGCTTGTAACTTGTATTCCTCTTTTTTTATTTTCATTCCCTTTATTTCACTATCATCTCTAATATTTCTCTTTAAGACCTCCAAAGTCAAAACAAACAGCAGAGGCGACAGCGGGCATCCTTGCCTAGTTCCTTTTTTAATATTAATATTATTTGTTAAGTCTTCATTTATCATTACTTTGGCAGGTTGCTTATAGTATATTGCTTCTATAGCTTTAGTAAATTTTTCACCAAAGCCCATTTGTTCCATTTGTGATATCATAAACTGCCAATTTACATTATCGAAGGCTTTTTGCACATCTAAATATACCAAGGCCATTTGCTTCTCAGGATGTGTTTCATAATATTCTAAAATATTCAAAATTATTCTCATATTGTCTTTGATTTGCCTCTTTGGCAGAAATCCATTTTGATCAGTATGTATAAAATTGTTCAAATATCTCTTAAGTCTTTCTGCAATTATTGAGGCAAATATTTTATAAATTGAGTTCAGCAGGGAGATAGGACTATAGTTTTAAATTTGTTGTAGGTCAGTGACCTCTTTTGGTATGAGAGTAATATAAACCTCTGTCCATGAGTTGGGTATTTTAGTTTTTGACAAGACTTCATTCATCACTTCAAGCATTAGGATATTTAGAGATTCCTGTAGAGTCTTATAAAATTCTGCTGGTAACCCGTCTGGGCCCTGTGCCTTTCCAGTATTTTGTCTCTTTAAAGCCTCAGTAAATTGCATCATTGTTATTTTCCCTTCTAACATTATTTTAAAGGCCTCAGGTATTTGGGGTAGCTCCGTTCTTTGCAAATATTGTTTAATGTTTTCTTCATCAATATTCTCTTGGTTGTATAGTTTTTCATAATATTTCTGTAATATCTTTTTCTTTTCATCGTTTCCACTACAGATCTTTCCTTGATCATCTATTAATTGCATTATCTTTTTCATTTCTCTCTCTTTTTTCAATTTATAAGCCAACCATCTGCCTGGTTTATTTGCATTTTCAAGGGAGGGAGGAAAGAAGGGAGGAAGGGAGGGAAGAAGGAAGGAAGGAAGGAAGGAAGGAAGGAAGGAAGGAAGGAAGGAAGGAAGGAAGGAGGAAATATATTCATAGCATTTTACATCCAATTCTGTTTTGGTAGCTTGCATTTAAAAAAAAAACCCATATACATATAAAATAAAATTAACTACAACACTGAATCATAAAAGCATAAAATCAAGACCCAGAAAAAATACACATTTATAACAATAGTTATATCCTCTAAACATAGGTTTTATAAGTGGAGAGGTCCAGACTACATGAGTTATTAAAAAGTAATTCATAAATAGTGAAGACTCTTACAGCACATTATTACCTCTGCTGCACATTCTATTCATTAGCAAAACAGTAGCAAGTGCTTTTTCATCTTTTTTTCCCCCCTTCCCCTTCTCTTTACAATAAAGAGTGGCCGTGTCTAGAGCGAGTCAGTGTGCATATTCTTAGATTTTCAATAATATCCAGCAGTCCAGGCACATAATCCTCTTCAGCTTTATAAATGTAAAACATTTAGGAAACTATGTTATTATTATTCTAAACGATGATGTGCTTGGATTACTTTCTCGGCATGGTCGGAAAGATGTGAGGCTCTGAAATTGTTAATTGCAAGCATTCCTGCTCGCGAGATTAGATAAAAATTGGAACATAACTGTCCCCAGCAGAAAGATTTGTCATTTAAAACTTTGCTGGAGGGGCCACAATATTCGATGAGTTAGTCTACAGGCTGCTAAACCAATAGATTAGGATGTCTATGATCTCCTTAATTAAAGATATCTGTTAGCACTGGGAACATGATGTGTGCTGTGGTATTTCGTAGGTTGAAACTGTAATGGAGAGTAATACTGTAGTAATAAGAGGGCTGGAGATTTTTCTTCTCTAAGCTAATATTCTTTTCGCCTTGCCTTTCCAGACATTTCAATCCAGAATAGCTGGCACAGATACAGAGGTGGGCTTCACATAATGTTGTGGTTTGCTGGCAGCCAATGCAGACAGCAGCGGAATCGGACAGCGATTCAGGGAGTCTGGGGACGACTCAGATGAGGGTCCTGATGCAGAGATGGGCCCAGGACCATTTGGGAGTGGGGTGCTGCCTTCGGAGTCTGGCAGCAGCCAGGCAGAAGAACAAGGGGAGCCTGTTCCCAGTGTCCATGTGCGTAGAGCTGCTAGAAGGGGAGAGCAGCTGAAATAAAAGAGGGGACTCGGGAATAAGGCTGAGAGTGATTGTCCCTCCCATAAGGGATAAAAGTCAGGCCAAGATGACAAAACCTTTGCAGGAAGCAAAGTAGTTTGATCAATTCCGAGTCATCCTTAAAGCTCTTCGTACTTCAGTTGGTTTTTCTTGTACTTTGGTTGGTTTCTTTTCTAGTTAATTTGATACTTCTGTTTTGACAGCATTTCACAGAACTGAAAAGTGTGTGCTTATTTTGGAGGACTGTTTGAGCTTAATTTTGGCTGGGATTGAAAACAATTCCAGCATTGCAATAAAATAGGTTTTGTTTTTAAAACAAGTTTGTGAATAATTACGGTTTATAAAGCTTGGGTCAGAACACATAATTTAACAATTGGTTTGCCTAGTGCAGAACTGAAAATGTGAGCGCGCACACCTTCTGCACTTGCATGTGGCTTCAAACACACAACCATTTCCAGCACACCATCTCAGGCAGCTGTGGTGAGTAGAGCAGGAAAGGCGTGGAAATCAGCTGGGCTGCATGGATAGGGCGAGCGAGCCAGAGAGTGAGATATATAGGATGAGATAGCACCAGGGCAGATGGGTGGGCCCAGACAGTGGTCAGAACTATCGGTACAGGTGAATCGGTCCGAACCACCAGCAGCCCACCAGTGCATAAATATTAACAGGTTTTGACAGGCAAATAGGAACATGCTCATCTTAGCATGAGGTTCCCCATCAAATGATGGCTGCTTCACCATTTCTGGAGTGCATTCTTCCCTTGCAACATTTTCTCTTTTTGCGCCTTACTCTCAGGCTGCCTGAATTTTTCTTCTGAAATTCTCTCTCTCTCTCTCTCTCTGAGCCAACCTTATTGTTCGAAGTAGCAGAGGATACTGTTGTTAATGTTGTTTTGTGTTGTATCTTTTCTCATGTTTCTCGAACCTTCCTGGCTGCCTTACCTAGAAAAACCCAAATGAGAGGCAATCTCTCATGAGATCTTCCCTTGGGGCTTATTGGAAGTATCAGGGACCAGAAAAGCTAGTGCAAATTCCTGGAGAGCTGATTGTAAAACAAAAGGCAGGAGATATCACATATACTGTGGGTAGAGTTATGACCATAACTGAGCCCAAAATGTTCAATGCAATGTTCAATTGGAAGTCTGTTAGTCCAACACCCTGCTCAAGCAGGACACCTTGTACCATTTCAACAAGATAGCATGTTAAGTGAGTTTTGTCCAATTTTATGACCTTCCCTTCCTCCCTTCCTTCTTCCCTTCCTTCCTTCCTTCCTTCCTTCCTTCCTTCCTTCCTTCCTTCCTTCCTTCCTTCCTTTCTTTCTTTCTTTCTTTCTTTCTTTCTTTCTTTCTTTCTTTCTTTCTTAATATTGTTGTTAAGTAAATCTGGCTTCCCCATTGATTTTGCTTGTCAGAAAGTTGCAAAAAGTGATCACATGACCCTCAGATACTGGAACCCTCATAAAGACATGCCAATTGCCAAGCATCTGAATTTTGATCATGTGACTGCAGGGATGTTGCGAGGGTTGTAACTATGAAACATGATAATAGGTCATGTTTTTCAGTGCCCTTGTAACTCTGAACAGTGACTAAATCCATGGTTGTAAGTCGAGGTTTATGTGTATCTGTGGATACCTCATTTAACTAAGCAAGTTTGGAATACTGTGAATTATCTGTGACTTCAGTATTATTTTTTCCCTTTGAAGGAAATGTTGAAGGCACATTCTGTGTTGTGAAATTGAATGAGAGCGATAGGAAAAAGAGTGACAGCAGGGTTGCAACCGTCTTTTTCTTCTTTTTTAACCACATTGTACTGAATGTTATTCAAGAAAGCTTCCCAAGTAGAATATAGAATACAGAATAATAGGGACTTTGGAGGGCTTCTAATCCAACCCCCTGTTCAAGCAAAAGACCCAATATCATTTCAGACAAATGGCAGTTCAGTTTCTTTTTGAAAGCATCCAGTGATGGAACACCCACAACTTCTGAAGGCAAGCTATTCCATTGGTTGTTTGCTCTCACTGTTAGGAAATTTCTCCTTAGTTCTAGGTAATAGCTTGAGGAAACTGTTGACCTAACCAAACAATTCCACCATGTTTCCTGGAAAATAAATCTTACTAAACAACACCATTATATTTTGCATAACATTGTATCCTCAGATTTGTTGAAATCTTCAAGTGCTTGACCCTTGGAATTTACCTAACTTTCTGTGATGGATATCTCATGGTCTATATGTTTTTCACCCTGAACTTCAGAAACTTTCTCAGGACTATCCTTTTCAAGATTAGCTCAGGCTTGAAACTTGCACCATTTGTTCTGGGACTAAAATTCAGATTCCCGGATGTGTGCAGAAGCTAAAAGATATTGGACTAAAATCCACACATGGTTGGAAAAAAATGACAAAGAAACACATGGACTTGAAACCAGAGATATTGTTATTGGGAATTCTACCTGAAATATATAGTAGGGAAATGAAATATTTGATTATAAATGTATTAACAGCGGCTAGGATTGTATTTGCTAAAAATTGGAAAAATGAGAAAATACCAACGCAGGAGGAAGTTATTAAGAAAATAATAGAGTGTGCTGAAATGAGTAAATTGACATTTGAAATTAGAGAACAAGAAGATAAACAATTTTATAAGATTTGGGATCTATTTTATCAATGGTTAGAAAATAAAATATGGTAATGAAATATGTATAATTTTACAATGTAAGGAGAATAGAATTATATAGAATATAATATAAAGATGTATTATTACTGGATGGATTCAGAAATATTTGATTGATAATATGAGAATATATACAAACAATTGTAAGTGAGGACTATGGAGAAGATGCACAAAAAATTTGTAACCAACCGACACACTATATATATGTAATTGGAAGATGGCTTTATGTTTTTATGTTTTGTTTGTGTATGTTTGTCTAAAAAAAAATCTTTAAAAATAAAATAAAATTCAGATTCCCTATATACCTTGCTACCTACCCCATATGTCTTGCAACATTCAAATTCAGATTCATTGAAGAAGCTTGTTTTGGTAAAGTTCTAGAAGATGGAAACCTCTGATAATGGAGTCCCTGATGGTTAATGAGCACCGTTGTTTGCTTGCAGACATTTTATTACCCAGCTAAATTACATCATCAGTGCATGTAGACATTAAGGAGAGAAATTCTGCGATGACTAGTGCTGTCCAGTGAAAGCAATGCCTTAAGGACTTTATTCAAAATTTCCAGAATTATAATTATAACCTGCCTGCAATTGTAGCCGAATTCCAGATCAGAGTTTTAAACTGGAATACTTCCTACTTGGTAAGAAAGTTAAAAACCTGGCTCTGATACAGTTTTAATTGTCTCCTTTAATTTGGTTTTAACTTGGGTTTTAATATTCTTGGGGGAGGGTTGTTTTTAGCTTAAACAGCCATTATTTAATTTCTTTTTAACTTTTGTATTGTTTGGGTCTGATTCGGCTGTACACCGCCCTGAGTCCCTAGGGAGAAGGGCGGTATATAAATGTTATAAATAAATAAATAAATAAATAAATAAATAAATAAATAAAGTACAGCCCAGGTATTTTCCCAAAGACAGTGTATGGTACTGCCAGGGCTGGGTGGTATTCTTGTAAAGCAAAATCTGCAGTAAATAGATATAAATAAACAATAATTACGGAATATTACTGTGGTCTACTGCATCCTAATAAGGATACATTTGGGATGTGTAAGAAATGGATAGGTAAGAATGGAGAAGCATTTTAGAATAGCAATATATAGAACGGGAGAGGAAGATAATATGACAAAGAAAGAGAAAATGATTTAATACTTTAATACTCCCTGAATAAAAGGTAAAGGTAAAAGGTAAATGTGTGTGCTAGTTGTTTCTGGCTCTAGGGGACGATGCTCATCTCTGTTTCTAAGCCAAAGAGCCAGCGCTGTCTGAAGACGTCTCCGTGGTCATGTGGCCAGTATGACTAAACGCTGAAGTGCACGGAATGCTGTTACCTTCCCACCAAAGTGGTCCCTAATTTTCTACTTGCATTTTTTACGTGCATTCGAACTGCTAGGTTGGCAGAAGCTGGGACAAGTAACAGCAGCTCACTCTATTACGCGCGCTAGGGATTCGAACCGCTGAACTGCCAACCTTCGGATCGACAAGCTCAATGTTTTAACCACTGAGCCATGTGTCCCCTTCACTCACTGAATACTGGCCCTCAATTATGTGGTTAAATCTTGTTTTCAGGTTACCAGAATCACATTAGATATGCTATTTGCCAGTCACATCTACCTGACCCACCAAAGTGAGGAGGCAGGGAATGGTATAGGCCCTTTTCCTAAGGAGATATATCTAAATGGATCAAGAAGAAGAACCTTCTCTGTGGTGGCTCCCTCCCTTTGGAACATCATTCTTTTGGAGCTAAGATTGGCTCCCACTTTAACACTCTTTCAGGGTTCCAAGTAATATACCCATGACAAACAGAACTCCAAGGCAAATAGATTCCTTAAAGAACAGACTCTAAAAGTCCCCATAGTTAAAAGTAAAAGTTTTCCCCCTTTCCCAACCAATCAGTCACATGGCCCAATCAAGGTGCTGTTCTGGTTGCTTGAAACCTTCACTCATCCTCTCTTCAGCCACCTGTTGGAATGTCCTTGGTTCTCAGGGAAAACTATTTTGTTTTAGCTACAAAACCCCAACTATCCCTATTCCCCACCCCCTCATCCCTCAGCACCATTGTGGCAACACAGAAGCCTCCAAGATGGCCTCAATCAGGCCAGCTTCAGAGTTGACACACTCTTTCGCAAGGCCCCAAAGACTTGGTTTTGCCAAGAGGCCTAGAGACCCCAAGGCGGAATGGAGTTCATCAAATGGCTTATTTTATTGGCTGATCATTGTTGCCAATAAGGTTATTGCTTTCCATTGTTTTTATATTGGGTTTTTATCTTTCTAAGTTGCTCAGAGTCACTGAGATTGAGTTGGGCAGTCGTATAATTTTTCTTAAACAAATAGACAGATAAATAAATACATGTTATGCACAACTGCCTCAACTGGAAATATACAGCAACAAATTGGCCACTTTGAATTCAGAGATTCACTTCTGATCTTTCTGCAGCTCAACAAATGCTTTATTTTGGATTTATGCCCTTTCGGAAGCTTGCAGGATTCAGCATTTTACTACTCCTGCATTTACTGCTTAGATATCCTCTGGCAAGTTTTTTTCTCCTGGTTTGCTTTCATTATGTGCCTGGGAGTTAACTTCAGAGTTAGTATTCAGCGGGTTCTGACCAGTTCTGGAGAACGGTAGCGGAAATTTTGAGTAGTTCAGAGAACCAGCAAATACAACTTCTGACTGGCCCTGCCCCGATCTATTCTCTGCCTCCCGAGTCCCAGCTGATCGGCTGGGTCTTCTTTTGTTGTCCTGCACAGGAGAATGGAGCTGCAAAGCAGATTAGTGGGGTGGGGTGGGGAGGGAAGCGGATTTTGCAGTAACCTTCCCCCAGGAGTGGGGAGGGAATGGGGATTTTGCAGTATCCTTCCCCTGCCATGCCCACCAAGCCACACCCACCAAGCCACAGAACCGGTAGTAAAAAATTTTGAATCCCACCACTGGCAAACTTGTCAACAAGATACTGTCAACTCATAAAACATATTGTATACATGTTTTATAGTTGTCAACAGAAAGGAGGGGCAAGTTTCAAAGAGCAGGCAGCAGTGTGGAATCGAAAGTACATTCCATTTATATTTTCTTCAAAGACTGATTAGATGATTGAAGCTTCTGCCGTGAAAAAATCTAATTGGAGAATATGATTGATGACTCTTGGCTATGGATGTTTTTCATTGAATGATACACCTAGAAGGGAGTGGGGAAGCAGGATCAAGGGTGACAGTGAATTACATATCTCAGAGTTGGCTGTGTTCAGGCAAATGCCGACATGTTAATTTCTAATAAATCCAAAGGAGTTTTGGGAATGTGGCTCAAGGCTCATGATTTAATTGGAATAATTGCCGGAATCCTGACAGATACACACTTTCAGAAAAGATAATTATTAGATGAAGAAGTAAGCAACTGTATGATGATTAGATCTTTTTTGGTTTCCCACACCCCCTCCCACAAAAGAGGAAGAATAAAATATATCTGGACAATACAAGTAGTCCTCAACATATGACTACTATTGAGCCCAACATTTATGTTGCTAAGTGAGAAATTTGTTAAGTGAGCTTTGCCCCATTTTATGACTTTTCTTGCCGCATTTGTTCAGTGAATTTGTGCAGTTGTTAAATTAGTAACCCAGTTGTTAAGTGAATCTGGTTTCCCCACTGACTTTTCTTCTCAGAAGGTTGCAAAAAAATAGAGTAGAATCTAATTCTTTATTGGCCACGTATGATTGGACACAGAAGGAATTTGTCTTCAGTGCATAAGCTCTCAGGGCACATAAAAGATATAAGTGATAAATCTGGAACCCGCATTACACATCTGATATTAATACAGTTGAGAAAGTCCAGAAATATTTCACAAGAAGAGTTCTCCACTCCTCTACTTGTTGCAGAATACCTTATGCCACCAGACTTGAAATTCTAAACCTAGAAAACCTAGAACTACACCGCTTTCAGTCCGATCTAAGTATAGTATATAAAATCATACATTGCAATGTCCTACCTGTCAATGAATACTTCAGCTTCAACCATAACAACACAAGAGCAAACAATAGATACAAACTCAAGGTTAATCGCACCAAACTTGATTGCAGGAAATACGACTTCAGCAACAGAGTGGTTAATGTCTGGAATACTCTACCTGACTCTGTGGTTTCTTCCCCAAAACCCAAAAATTTTAACCTTAGATGTTCTACTATTGACTTCACCCTTTTCCTAAGAGGCCTGTAGGGGGCATGCATAAGCGCACCAACATGCCTACCATCCCTGTCCTATTGTTTCTTTTTTTTCTTACACATATCCATTTCATGTATTCATAATCATGTTATACTTATACCTGTTATCTAATAATTTCTTGACAAAATAAATAAATAAATTAAAAGTCAGCTTCTCTTCTGCCTGCAATCTTTCCAGACTTTCCATCACTCTACCTCTAGACTAGATAGGTGGACAGAGTTTTTCTTTGATTGTTGTGACCATCCGTGAAATCCATAACAGTCTCCTGGAGCAACTGAAGTGAAGTTAAGGCACACTGTGTTGTAGCAATTCTGCCCATACCTGGAAGGTTAGTTCTAAAAGGTGCTGTTGGCACTACACAATGAAAGCTTATCTGTGATGTTCCACAAGGCTCCCTTTTGTTCTCCATGCAATGGAACATCTACATGAGTCTCTCCTAACCACTGCTTTATGAAAAGGATTAATTAGTATGGAATGCTTCCTAACATGAAAATGGGCAGGAAATAAGGACCTGCTCGAAGAGTTTGGCTTATACCCAACAAAGCAGGGGCAAATCTATGCAGACAGATATCCACTCCTTTCAAACCAGAAGGACTGCAATAAAGATCAGAATCCTTTATAATACTACTGAGGGTTGATTCAGGAGTAAAAATAACTCCTATTCCACTATCTTTTTCAAAACAATAATGGCAGACTTCCTTCAACACAGCCATCTCTAATGGTTGCATTAATAAGTTGATCCACATGATAAATTATCTATATTCACATGAAACGCTAACTCAGGGACTAAGTTAATTATGTAATGTCCAGATTTCCCTAGAATCTCATTGTTTTATTCCAACCAAGAATAAAGAGGGAGAAAAAGTTGGGATTTGTACCTCTTTCTTTGTACCTTTTGCATAGTTTTAAAGAATCATTTTGAAAGCATTCAATTAATTGCAAAAAAGAATGAGCAGACCTGATCAATCTTAGATGAACTGCAAAGAATAAAAAGTTAATATTCTCTTAAAAATTGACATTTCTAAATTTGATTAATGTTTATTGCCAATTTATAGAGAAGAGATTGGATAACTAAGCTGGAATGGTAGAAGATCTCCTGTTCAAGCAGGGGGTTGGACTAGAAGACCTCCAAGGTCCCTTCCAACTCATCTATAAATGGGTGTTTGTAGGAGATGATCAGGCTGAGTCCGAGGGAGGAGTAAAATGTGTCATAAGTCACAAGTCTCTTTACACCCATAATAGATCTAAATCCAGTCCACTTTGAATGCCTTCTTTTTCTCATTCATTTCCCTTGACTGTTAGTTTAGTTAGTTTAGTTTATTAGATTTTTATACTGCCCCCTCTCCCAAAAAAGGGACTTGGGGCGGTGTACAGCCAGATAAAATAGAAACAGAGTATAAAATTATAAAGTTAAAAACAATTTAAAATGATTAAATTAGTGGCCGAATTAAAAATTAACAAAGTGTAAAAACAGATAAAAATTTAAAAATACCAAATTTAAAACCCTACAATTATTACTGGGCCAGGCCAGCCTGTTGAAAAAACAGGGTCTTTACTGCGTGCCGGAAGGTCTGAATGTCAGTGATGGCCCGAATCTCCGGGGGCAAGTCGTTCCAAAGGGAGGGAGCTCCCGCAGAGAAGGCCCAGATCCTCAGGGCCGCCAACCAGCATAGCCCAGCCAGCAGAACCCCGAGGAGGCTGACCCTGTGGGAGTGCACTGGGCGGCAGGAGGCCATTGGTGGCAGCAGGAGGTCCCATAAGTACCCAGGTCCCGAGCCATGGAGCGCTTTAAAGATGATCACTACCACCTTGAATCGGACCCGGAAGGCCACAGGGAGCCAATGCAGCTCGCGCAGGAGCGGTATAACATGGGAGCTCCGAGGAGCTCCCAAGATCACCCACGCGGCCGCATTCTGGACCAACTGCAGCCTCTGGATACATTGCAGTAATCCAAGTGGGAGATGACCTGCTTAGTAGGTCAGACTCTTGTAGAGAACTTAAGCTTGCAATAATTCTTTATACTCATTTGAACTGCCTGAATCTCCTGATTTCCCTGTGTTTGACAGTGTTCTGTCTGTTGAACACTGTGTAGTTGTTTACAGAAAATATCCTCTTCTTCAAAAGTTAGAAACATACTGAGCCATCAAGTTGCCACAAAAAAAGAGAGACTCAACTTATTCTCCAAAGCATCTGACAAGAAGCAACTGATGGAAACTAATCAAGGAGAGAAGCAACCTAGAACTAAGGAGAAATTTCCTATCAATTAGAACAATTAATCAGTGGAACAACTTGCCTCCAGAAGTTATAAATGCTCCAATGCTGGAGGTTTTTAAGAAGAGATTGGACATTATGAACAACTATTTGCCTGAAATGGTATAGGGCAGTGTTGGCAAATCTTTTCAGCACCAAGTGCTGAAGCAGGAGCGTGTGCATGTGCATGAGAGCAGCGGAAACCAGAAAAGCAGCTCCCTGACCCAGAAGTGCTGGAGTGCTAGAAACCAGAAGCTCAGCTTCCCGGCGCACTGGGGAGCTGCTCTTCCGGTTTCTGGCATTCCCTCATGCCCAAAGAACAGCTGGCTGGTGCACCAGAATCCTGAAGAGCAAAGGGTGAAAGCTGGCATGCTGGGAGAGATGGCTCGGCATGCCGTTTCCGGAATTTGTGCCATAGGTTCACCATCATTGGTATAGGGCTTCTTGCCTGAGCAGGGGTTGGACTAGAAGACCTCCAAGGTCCCTTCCAACTTTATTATCCTGTTATAAACCAACCCAAAGGGTTGGAGTTGCAAATCAAATAAGCAAAAACAGGCTCAAAATGCAGCAGCTAAGTTTGAAATGGCCAATTTGGGCAAGTTGTGCAAACTCAGCTCTTTAGCGGAATCACCAAAAGGGTTTATTTCCTTCCCCAAAAGCATTTTGTCCTTTGATTTATCTGGGAGTACACTTGGATTTAGAGTGTGCTGCCAGTAAGATAATAAAACATAAGAGGCGATTTAAATTTGATGCTATGGGACTTAAAAGAATGCGACTCTTTCGCTCTCGACCACTTTGGCTTCCTTTGAAACAGCAAAGTCAGAGGCCCATTTGAAGAATCCTGGGCAGGAAGAAGAGTTTATTGTGCTTACGCATTTTATTTGCTTCATTTCCATTTTCCCATTTTCTCTGCCCAACCTGCTTTCCTTGCTTTGTTCGAAAACCTGTCCAATTTGCCTGTGAATGCACTGATGCTCCCCAACTCAAAAAAACCAGGCCTGACTGCTAAATTATTCCCAAGTAATTTTGTGTCTTCTTGCATGAAATGAGCCCCATTCGCAATTCTGAGGATTCCTGCTTTATCAATGTCTGCATATGTGTGGGTGTGTGTTCAAACACACGCACACAACACAACACCCTCCCCCCCCCCACAAGACTATTAGGAGGCCTTATGATTCATATTGATGAAAAGTCTAATGCAGGATTCTCTGACCCTAGTTCCAGAAACTGGAATCCAATTCGAAATTAAAGTTTCAGCCCAGAACTTTCCAATTTTCTCACAACTCTTAAGTGGTTTGGGTCAACTTATTTTGCAAAGCACCAGAAGGCAAGACGGATGGAATGGATGGAAATTGATCAAGGAAAGGGTGGAGATTCTCAGTCATCCAGGTCTTGATGGTCCCAAAGGTGCTTTTTCAAGAGGCAACTGGACTTTTGTTTTTTCCTTGAAAACTGTTTTGCTTCTCCTCTAAGAAGCTTCAAATGTCTCCAAAGGGAAAACCAGAAAGTCTAGCTGCCTCTTGAAAAAGCACCTTTGGGACCAGTGGTGGGATTAAATTTTTTTACTACTGGTTCTGTGGGCGTGGCTTGGTGGGCGTGGCATGGCATGGTAGGTGTGGCAGGGGAAGGATATTGCAAAATCTCCATTCCCTCCCCACCCCACTAACCTGCTTTCCAGCTCTGTTCTCCTGTGCAAGGCAACCAAAGAAGACCCAGCCAATCAGCTGGGACTTGGGAGCTGAGAATAGATGGGGGCGGAGCCAATCAGAGGTGGTATTTGCCGGTTCTCCGAACTACTCAAAAATTTCACTACCGTTCTAACAGTGAGAACAATTAACTAGCGGAACAGTTTGCCTTCAGAAGCTGTGGGTGCTTCATCGCTGGAGGTTTTTAAGAAGAGACTGGACAGCCACCTGTCTGAAATGGTATAGGGATTCCTGCTTGAGCAGGGAGATGGACTAGAAGACCTCCAAGATCCCTTCCAGCTCTATTCCAATTGAATGAAGTTCAACAACTTAGAACCTCTAGTGCCTCAAAAACTAGCAACTACTGTTGAAGGATAAGCTCTCAGCATCCATAGTACCACTTGTGGGTTTGGTGTGCTGATTTATTTATTGATCTATAAAATTTATTGGACACCCTTCTTACCATGGAGTAACTCTGGAAGGCTTACAGTCATTAAAATAGGTCTATACATATACATTAAAACATAAATTAAATTCAAACATTACAATTTATGTATGTGAAGGGGAAGGATGGATTATGGAGGGAGGTACAATTTGTTGTTCCTTGATCAACCACCTCCACTACACTGATCCCCCCTTGGGATCCAAGCCAACTGGAAGGGCCAGATATTTAAGCCTTTAAAAAAGGATAGGAGGTTTGGGGCCAACTTCACATTAGGTCAGGGGTGGGATTCTACAGGTTCGCACCTATTCGCTAGAACCAGTTGTTAACATTCTAAGCAGTTTGGAGAACCTATTGTTAGAAGAAATTACTGGCCTAATCCTGTAAGGAATGCAGGAAGGAAACATTCTGGTGTTGCTTACAGAAACTTTCTCTCCGTTAACCCTTATTACATTCTTGGCACGACTAGACTTCCTGTCTCAGGAACGTCTCTGGAGTTTTTTTCTCCTCCTTTGCTGGTACTTTGTTTGTGTGGAGTGACCATTCAAAGTTACAATGGCACTGAAAAAAGTGACTTATGACCATTTTTCACACTTACGACTGTTGCAGCATCCCCACAGTCATGAGACGCCAGGTGAGGAGATGCGTGCCTCAATGTGAGTGATGTTGAGCTGGCCATGCCCAGCCAGTCACACAACCACCAAGCCACGCCTACCAACTAAACTATGCCCACAGAACCAGTTGTTAAAAAAAATGAATCCCACCTCTGCATTAGGTGCAAGAAGTTCCAGAGGGCAGAAGCAACAGCAGAGAATGGCCTTCTCCTGAACACTGCAACCCAGAATAATTGGGCTGACAGGACCTCTAGCATGCCTCCTCTGTCAGTAATGAGTGGGATGAGATGCTCCCTCAAGTAACCTGGGTCCCATGGTAAGAAAGTCTTTAAAATGGTCACCAAGTCCTTGAATGAATAAATGAATGAATGAATGAATGAATGAATTCTTTATTGGTCAAGTGTGATTAAACACACAAGGAATTTGTCTTGGTGCAAATGCTCTCGGTGTACATAAAAAGAAAAGATCCATTCATTAAGAATCATAAGGTACTACACTTAATATAGTCCAAGGGTACAAATAGCCAATCAAATCATACTAGGAAACAGTCAATATAGATCGTAAGGATACAAGCGACAAAGTTACAGTCATACAGTCACAAGTGGGAGGGGATGGGTGACAAGGAGTGATGAGAAGATTAATAGTAATAGGAATGCAGACTTAGTAAATAGTTGGACAGTGTTGAGGGAATTACTTGTTTAGCAGAGTGATTGCATTCAGGAAAAAAACTGTTCTTGTGTCTAGTTGTTCTGGTGTGCAGTGCTCTATAGAGTTGTTTTGAGGGTAAAAGTTGAAACAGTTTATGTCCAAGATGTGAGGGGTCTGTAGATATTTTCACAGCCCTCTTTTTGACTCGTGCAGTATACAGGTCCTCGACTGAAGGCAAGTTGGTAGCAACTGTTTTTTCTGCAGTCCTAATTACTTTCTGAAGTCTGTGTCTGTCCTGTTGGGTTGCAAAACCAAACCAGACAGTTATAGAAGTGCAGATGACAGACTCAATAATTCCTCTGTAGAACTCTATCAGCAGCTGCTTGGGCAGTTTGAGCTTTTTGAGTTGGCACAGAAAGAACATTCTTTGTTGTGCTTTTTTGATGACGTTTTTGATGTTAGTAAGGTAGCCTTCTGCAGCAGACCAATGGTGATTTTGTCAGCGCCAATTATTTTCAAGTGCTTGCCTAGGTCTTTAGCACAGCACCCAGTGTCCCGAGTACCACTGGAACCACCTGCACTGGTTTATGCCAGAGTCTCTGCAGTTCGATTCTCAAGTCCTGATATCTGGTGATTTTTTTCAAGTTGTTTCTCATTGATTCTGCTATCACCTGGTATGGCAATGTCGATGATCCACACTTTTTTCTTCTCCACAATCGTGATATCTGGGGTGTTGTGTTCCAAAACTTTATCAGTCTGTATTCGGAAGTCCCACAGTAGTTTTGCATGCTCATTTTTGACCACTTTTTCAGGCTTATGATCCCACCAGTTCTTTGATACAGGCAGATGGTAGTTGTGACACAAGTTCCAGTGGACCATCTGAGCGACTGTGTTGTGACGTTGTTTGTAATCAGTCTGAGCTATTGTCTTGCAACAGCTCAGTATGTGATTGATGGTTTTATCCGCTTCTTTGCAGAGTCTGCATTTGGGGTCATCAGCAGATTTTTCTATTCTGGCTTTGATTGCATTCATTCTGATGGCTTGTTCTTGGGCTGCAAGAATCAGGCCTTCTGTCTCTTTCTTCAGTGTTCTGTTGGTCAGCCATAACCAGATCTTTTCCTTATCTACTTTTCCTTGGATCTTTTCAAGGAACTCTCCATGCAGTGTTTTGTTACACCAGCTGTCAGTCACTGCATATTTTACTTTCCCCAGGGCAGTGATAGAAAGAGAATTGGAATGTTACCTGGACTGCAAGTAAGATTTCCAGCCAATGTTTTAGCTTTGTTTTTTTTTTGTTTTTTTAAAGAAAAAAAAAGCTTCCTCTATTTTGGTTTATATCGTTTGCAGTCAAAAACAGCAGCAAAGAAACAGCCAAGTGCTGTTCACAGAAAGAAAATATCTTGGTTTAATAAACAAGGCTATCCTACATTGGGAAGACATCTTCAAGCATCAGTCAAGTCTTATAGGTAACATTGCAAAGTGATATTGTGTACAGGCTAAAGAAGAGAGAGATCCATAAACTAGGAGCTCCTGGCTCATAGTCTACATTTATTGCAAACACGTCCCTGCTTTGCTATGTCCCAGCTTCTGTAACAAAAGAATAATAACTTTTATTGTAATACAAGCAATGACCCATTACATAAAAAACATTTATTCCCTCAACAAGAGGAAAATTCTTTCAATGAAAACTAGAAAAGGAAAGAGAACATAGCATTATTTCACCTAAAGTAAAACAGAGTAGTATCGTAGTTCTTTGTGATGGAGAAAAACTTGGGAGATCCAAGGTCAAATGAGACTGAAATCCTTGGTTTCTGAATGTATGTTTTATTTATTTATTTATTTACTAATATCCTGCCTTTATTATTTTTATGAAGAACTCAAGGTGACGAACATATCTAATACTCTTTTTCCTTCTCCTATGTCCCCCTCAAAAACAACCCTGTGAGGTGAATTGAACTGAGGGAGAGGTCCAGGTTCATCCAGTAGAGATTAAAAACAAAGGTAAATCTGTATATATAAAAGTGAAATACCGCTCAAGCATCATCACAAAATCTCCAGAACCGTAAAGCCTACGAACTTGAAATTTGGCATGTATGTTCCTCTTGGCTTCTGGGTACTCACTAAGAAAGGGTTTTTCAAAATGACCATCAGAGCATTAGTATTTCATACATTATTATTAACACACTCTGATGCTAAGGAGTTCTACTTCCCTTCCCCTCCTGAAAGAAATCTGTTCCAAATGCAAAACAGAAGCAGAGGAGAGAAGTTTCAGTTTCACAGCTCCAAGCAGCTTTAGTACAGAACAGTTCAGCTAAGCAACACCCAGGCTCCTTGCTGTCTCCTTCTTGCTCACGCAGCATATACTGTTTCAGTTTCCAAACAGCCCTCAACTCTTTCACACATTGACAGGACGCTAGCCAGATGAATACCGATGGATGCTGGTAAGCAGAGGCAGAATTCACCCCCCCTTATTTTCCTCCCAAAAACTAAGCCCGATGATATAGTTTCATAGCGAAGCACGGGCATCGAGCTAGTTTATCAATAAATAATATAGGTTAATGAGCTGCAAAATAAACTCAAATACCTATTGGAAAGCAATCTTTAACCAAAGAAGCTGGGCTTATTTAAAGAGTTTTGGCCTCTATCAGAATTTAACAGAAACCATATCTAATTTAAGCTAGATCTAAAAAAGAATCTAGATAAACTTGGATTCCAGTCATTTTTAGTTCATCTGTACCAATCACCGACTTGGGGTTAGGAAGTTACTATTGATGTAGTAAATGACTAATTTTTCCTTGTTATTGCTAATCTCATTTGTTACGCACAAAAATCTCCAGGGAACATTCAATTTTCTCATTATTTAGTTATGTAGATGTGTGTGTGTGTGTTTGTGCATGTCATTGTGACAAGGAGGGTGAGACCTTTTGTGGTTCATTGAGTTTTGCATCTACCTGGAGGCAGATGTGTTTTTTAATGGTTTCCAAGGGGGAAAAAAAAGGAAACCATTTTCAGCCAGCCGTAGGGCAATATCTAATTTCAACAAACTCATTTCTGCATGAATCGTTCTGTTCCTGTCAGAGAATGTTCACACTGTCACCTGTAAAAAGAGGGCAATATCAGATAGTTGTTTCTTAGAAGATTCAAATTGATGCTGAGCATTGGTGGAAAAATTTAAGGATGTTAGAAACCCTTGGGATTTTTCTAAACTTCTCTATGTAAATTCAATCTCTTTGAACCAAAAGCAGCTGATGACCAACCAGGAGGCCTAAATCTCTGAACCATTGCTTGACAACACTTCTACCTGCTGTTTTGGACTCCGTCAGCTTGAAATTTATTGCAGGCAAGCTCTCAGTTTAGGACTTGGGAATTTTCTAAACTAACCATGCATTTACACACACACACACAAACACACTATGCCTGCTACTGCCTTGTAATTGTTCAGCTCTAAGTAAAGCTTTTTTCAACCTAACTCTTTTTTATACATGTTCATATCCAGTCTGGGATAGTGCGCTGCATTTTACACAAATGGATATACGTTCCACTGCATTGATTCAATGCCACTTGAAAAAGAACTTAATACTACTGAAAGGCTATCACAGTGAAATTGCAGAATTGTTTTCCCTCCTCGGTTCTATCAATACGCACGTGGTTAAAGATGGTAAACTTGCCAAAAGCTGACAAACTGTACACCCCTAGCAAGCATTAACAAAATTGACCACGCTAATAAATCTTGGGAATGAAAAAGGCATTATGAAAGCGAGCTTTTGCAAATCAGGCTACCAAAAAACCATCAAAGACGTTTGGATGGGAAAAAGGGTAGTAGGAAGGAAATAGTTTCTTCGATAACTCTGGTAATTTGGAGGTATGTGTGTGAACTAGTTTCAGAACAGCATGCTTTATGGTAGTGTTTCTCAGCCTCCCTATCGGGTGTGAAAAACCAGGTTCCCATGCAGAAGTGTCAGATCGCTGATTTATTGTTAAAGTCTATGCATAGAAATCTTCTGACTAATGGTTAGCAACTGGGTAAACCTAGATAAAAGTCAATAACATTCAAGGAGGATTGGACTTGGTTCTGTTGTGGCTACTTAATGATTTTAAACTGATGCTTTTTATCTCCCTTCCTAGCTCTGCCAGTCCCTCTCCTGTGTTCATCAACTTTGAGTAGACTTCATCTCCAAGAATTTTCCAGTCAGCATCCTGGCTGGGGAATTTTGGGATTTGAAGACCATTCATCTTAAAGTTCCCAACATTCGAAAACATTGCATTAGGGGAATGATTGTATTGGAGGGGGGGAAATCACATTTTTTTATACTTTTGTAAACTATAGCAGATTGGTCTATTTTGGTCCAATATTTTAAAACTTAATTTCCTTCAAAGGTGACAGTCGTATAGAAATAAGGAAAAAATTTCTGACAGTGAGAACAATCAACCAAAGGAACAGCTTTCTTTCAGAAGTTGTGGGAGCTTCATCACTGGAAGCTTTCAAGAAGAGACTGGACTGCCATCTGTCAGAAATGGTGTAGGGTCTCCTGCTTGGGATGGGGGTTAGAATAGATGATCTACAAGATTAAATCTACAGGGGAGAGGCAGTTAAAGAGGGCAGGTGCTATGATAGAGAAGGGCAACCTTATGGGTACTGCTAGGTTGATGGGACCAGAATCAAAAATGTCAGTGATAATGAAGCAAATATTTACCTTAACTGGACTACACAAATCAGAATGCAACTCTGAGGAAACCTAAGCAACCTGTTCCACTGAGAGTCTAGAAGAAGCCTGTAAAACTGGCAGTCCGTGGGCCAGATGCGTCATCTGCAGGCCACGCCCACTCTGACTCCGCAAAGGAAAAAAGTGTCACGATACAGTACATGATCCAATTGATTTTGACACCTAGAATATTCTACGTCATATTCTTTGACGTCTAGAATATTCCTCACAGTGACTCAACAGATGGTCTTGGAACTTGCTCCTTCCCAGCAAAGAATGAGTAACCCCCCATATTGCATCATTACCTTATTACCACAATATCCATATTTTTAATATGGGTTCTTACATGTTGTCTTTGTCCTCTTCCAATGGTGCGCTAGGCATCTCATCTGCTAATTAATCTCTTGGAGAAAACTAAGGCTCACTTTAGGATCAATTAGAAATAAGAATAGGACCAATATGATTCAAGACCTCCATCATCTGCTCTTCCAGAAAATGCTTCCAGAAAACTTCAGAAAATGCCTACCAGGTCCTCAGGAACATCCCATCCACCCTTTGAAATTCATTTGGCTCATCAAGTGCAACAGATGAATCAAGCTTAATAGGTTTATCTACCTTTGGAGAAAGTTGGCCCCAGCAAACCAGAAAGCTTTGGATGCTCCTTGAGCTTGGTTGTTTTCTTGCACTGATAATGTTACCTAGTTTGGGTAAAGAAACATCTTCAAGAAAATGTTTCCAGAGAGCACCAGGAATCCCTCATTTCAACCTACAAATATTCTTCTTTGTTGGCAACCAGAAAACAATCAAGGAGCGAATTAACTATGACAAAAGACAGGTGTTAACATTTTTCAATTTTACATCATGTTGCAACTGCTCTGAAATAAAAAACCTCATCAAGCATGCCTGCTCTGGCATGCATTGTGCTCTTGGTTTAGGTTCAATGTTGCTTTGCTGGCCATGAACTCCTGAACTGCTCCCAATTCAATGCTGTCCAAAGAGAGGTAGAAATCCTCAAACACTATCATCCTCACCAAATAAGCAAAGGATTCCTGTTTTGGTTCTTCCTTCCTTCCTTCCTTCCTTCCTTCCTTCCTTCCTTCCTTCCTTCCTTCCTTCCTTCCTTCCTTCCTTCCTTCCTTCCTTCCTTCCTTCCTTCCTTCTTTCTTTTGCCATTCAATAGTTTATACTTTGTGACCTATATTTTAGCCCTTCATTCATAATTATACCTACACATTCACTTCACTGCATGTATTCATTAGCTTCACTCTTTAAGCTCATATTGTATTCATTAAGATCTATTACAACCTTCCCTTTCACTTAATTTCATGGACCTTTCCTTCCTACAATGCAAAACACTACAAAAAACCATCCTTCCTACAATATAAAACACTACAATCCTGAAACATATTCACTGCACTTTTTCCTTCCTTCCTTCCTTCCTTCCTTCCTTCCTTCCTTCCTTCCTTCCTTCCTTCCTTCCTTCCTTCCTTCCTTCCTTCCTTCCTTCCTTCCTTCTTCTGCCATTCAATTCACATTTTTTTTTGTAATTTATTCCTTGTATCTCTCACATCATAAATTTTCACACCACATGGTCATCACCAAATTGCTTTGTAGGTTAGATTAGGTTAATAGCCTCCATCATATACAAGTCACGTATTACATTCCCTAGTAAGGATAATAGCATTACATTCAATTCTGGTAGATCTTGACTAAAATGCTGCAATTGCAACAAGCACTCAATTATACCCCAAGCATATTTATGCTGTTCTTTGCAAGCTAGGATCTATAAATTGGAGATGTTCAATTTCTCTTGCCTGTACCCATTAACTAGGAGTTCTCTGCGGTTTATTGGCATTCTAATGATATTGAAACTGGATTAATTTTCTAATAGTTTCAAATCAATCAACTTGTTGATCAAGATAAAATCCATATCAGATTCAACTTGCTCCCACTACTATAATGTGTACATGATAGCTATTTGCACACTATCATGTGTTTCTGAACTGTTCTCTGTATTAGTTTAATGATATATGTATATAAGTCATGAATTCATTTAGTTTAATGGGGTAAGCATAAATATCTCCCAGAAATGTAGAACCCAGCGGTGACATTAAAGAGATTGAAACCTGATGGAAGGAAAGTTATTGATTGACCCAGTTGCTACATTCATTGCATCAAAAAGACAGAAATCAGGTGGTTGCTTAGGCAATTTTAAAAGAAAATTAGAAACAGCATTTTAAAGTAATTGAGTGATATCGCAGTGTAAGTGGTGTTTTTTTCTTCTTCATCCACTCCAGAGTCATGCATAAGCATGATGCGCTGACTATGTCTTAAAAGATTTTGCTACTAGCTGTAACAAAAGAATCATCAATAGAGGTAGTTTATTAAAGGGTCAGTTAATGAATAGAAAGTGTAGGCAGATATGTGGGTCACACTATTAAAGAATTTGCTGAAGTGGCCGATCAGCTACCCAAAGCATTAAATATTAACTCATTTTATAGGAAAATAATAGTTGGTTCATGAACAAAGGGAAATTCAGAATGCATCTGAACATCTTATAAAAAAGCTTGCATTCCTTCTCTTTCCACAGAAGGGTACCATCAGGCACAAAGACTTAGGAACACATGATAATTTCTAGTTCAGGTGATTTTATTGTTTATGCCTATACACAAGAATCTAGTCAACTTAAGGTCAACACTAAATTGGTGCTAGATAAAAGTTAACAGAGTTCAAGAGGGGTTAGTCTTAGATTGCTTGTGGTAACATAATGACCCCAGGATAATTCCTCTCTTGACTCCACCTTCAGGCTCTGCCTGTCCTTCTACAGGTACATGCTTTCTGTACTTCTGAACATCCAACAATTATCCAAAATAACTGAGCCACTTCAAATCAGCCTGAAAAGAGATCAATTCCAGAACCAGAGTTTGGCCCATTGATGGCATCATTTATACTTTCTTCTTGTATGGAATTCAGAAACCAATCAAGGTAGTTAACCTCTAATCATGGTAGACTAAATTGTTTATCTCCCATGCTGCTTCCAGCTGTTTCTTAAGGTGTCTTTACAAAAATCACCATATGTTATAGTGGTTTGATAATTAAGACCAGGATGGTATTGAGGCAGCCTGACTGCCCATTCCCTTGATTCTTTCCCTTCTCTTCTGAGTGAGGAAGGCAAGCTTTACTTTTGAGTTTGTCTAGCAGATCCTTCTGTCTTCTTTTAAGAATTATTCCCTCCTCACCAGATTTTATTATTTTCCTTTATGGGGGTTTGTCCACATGGATGTCTTCCCACATTATTTCCTTTGTCACTAAAGCAGCCCTTCCTTCCTTCCTTCCTTCCTTCCTTCCTTCCTTCCTTCCTTCCTTCCTTCCTTCCTTCCTTCCTTCCTTCCTTCCTTCCTTCCTTGCATCATTGTTGTTTTAATGTTCCTTGCAATGGAGCAAGCAGAAAATCTGACGTAAACTATACTGGTATCTATTTGTCCATCTCTCTCTCTCTTTCATCTGCTGTATCTATTTTCTTCAGAAGTACAATAAAAAGC
The DNA here is from genome assembly GCA_023653725.1 of Bungarus multicinctus. Classification (NCBI taxonomy): domain Eukaryota; kingdom Metazoa; phylum Chordata; class Lepidosauria; order Squamata; family Elapidae; genus Bungarus; species Bungarus multicinctus. The sequence goes on along the minus strand of CM042842.1, from coordinate 120,920,711 downwards.
ATATCTAACTTTTCCTTCCCTCTGGAGTAAGATTGAATTAAGAAAGACTAAATGCTTCAGAATGCTTCAGATTGATTAAGAGAAACAGAATGAAAGACAGAGAAAAAATAGGGAGAAAAAAGTGAATCTTATTGATGAGATCTACAACTTTTTTTCCTTCAGGCACTCCTGATGTTACCTCAGGCGTTTTCTTCACGTATCTCCACAACCCCAAGGAGTAGAGGTGGTATTCAGCAGGTTCTGACCAGTTCTGGAGAACCAGTAGCGGAAATTTTGAGTAGTTCAGAGAACCGGCAAACACCACCTTTGATTGGAGATTTTACAGTGTCCCTGCCACACCCACCAAGCCACGCCCACAAAACCGGTAGTAAAAAAATTGAATTCCACCACTGCCACAGAGGGTGGACAAGATCCAATCTCTCCTTAGTCCAAAGCTTTGATCTCTTAACCTCATAGTGGCTCTTTGTGTTTGAGAAACCTAATGTCAAAATCCCTTTGCAAAATAGAAGAATATGTTGATTAAATTTTCAACTTACTTTATTAAGGGCTAATCTACTTCCCTTCTGGACCATAACTACAATGGGTTCTCTCCCTTATAAACTTTCCCCCCTCCCCAACTGCCCCCAACTGCCCTGCCAGTGCTAGTTCAATGTTAATATTCAGAGAGGGGGGGGAGGGAGGGAGAGAGAGAGAGAGAGAGAGAGAGCTGGAAATAGAGATAGAGAGAGATATAAATATATTTGAGTCAGAAGCACTGAGGTACTTCCAGGTTGATAGGATTAGCCAGTGACATCACTGTTGCCCTGGGAATGTCCAGTTGTGGGCTCCTTTTATGTCCCTGGAAGGAGCTGGAGTGAAGGATGAGAGCTCAACCCTACCCTACAGCAGCTCTAGGGACTTCAACACGGGCTTGCTACCCTCCTGCCCAACATTGCAGCCATGCTCCTGTTAATATTCATCATGCATAGGAATTTCCTAGGCGCATACTGCACAAATCTCAAAATCATATTAGCAATAGATATGCAAAACACAACTGGAAATCCACCCGTTATATGGAAATGGAACTGAGAAGTCAGCCATCACCCACTGAGAAACTAACAGATTCAACAGCCGAATGTACACTGAATCAAGTTAATCAGTCAATCGTGCCACTCAATTTTCTTCTACACGGCAGACTTGTTTTTAGTTTGGTATGCAATTGTCCCATTTTCAACAATGTGACTGTAACATTTAATCTTTCATTTAACTTTTCCCGAGATTTAGAAACAACACTATTTCATGTATTTTTTGTCTTCTCATACATTATGTCAATAATCCTCATAAATAATGCTAGAAAGTAACTTACTGTTATTATTTCATATTGCCAGGGAAATAGATTGAGTCTATGACAATGACAAGGGAGAGGGGGTGAAGGGGTAAATTAGCCACTATTTTTTGTTAATAATTGGTGCAATGTGATATACTCATATTATCTGTTTACCAATTCTTACCAATCAAGAATAAAGTTATACTTGGTCTGCATTATTTCAGACTGAGGAGGGGAGCTTACATGTTTTAATATAACTCTATCCCCCACAATGTTTATAATATAACTATTTAATACAACTTTATTTCCTAATATGTTTTAATATATCTCCCAATATAAACATCCTCCCATTATGTTTATCATCCTAGTTTTCTAAACAGAAGATGTTTTTTCTTAACAGAGCATCCAAGTGTGAACATGTATAAAAAGCTGCAATCCTGAAAGATGTTCACTGCAGCTTTTTCCTTCCTTCCTTCCTTCCTTCCTTCCTTCCTTCCTTCCTTCCTTCCTTCCTTCCTTCCTTCCTTCCTTCCTTCCTCCCTCCCTCCCTCCCTCCCTCCCTTCTTCCCTCCCTTCTTCCCTCCTTCCCTTCCTCTTACTTATCTTTTCTTTCTTCTTTCTTTCCTGTGAACTGATGAAAATTCAGGAAAATGCTTATATATTGCAATCCTCCACCTTGTCAGGAACTGCTAATTCTGATGTTTGCAGATTTTCTGAATTTGAACACTGGGCTGACATTCCCATCCAGTCTAGTTTTTCATATTCAAATATTGCTGTCTTGTTATTTTACTTCTCTAACAATTTTCTGGTATGTCTTTGATGCTATTTTAATTCTCCTTCATTGCTTCGAGTTCTGAGTTCGGTTTTCCTGGTTTCCAGATCCTTCTGGTCTTGACATTGATGCATGTATGCATCTAAGCATGTATTGTATTTATAAACTGCCTCAATCTGTTACAACCAGTGGTGGGATTCAAATAATTTAACAACCGGTTCTCTGCCCTAATGATTTCTTCCAACAACCAGTTCATCAAACTGCTCAGAAAGTTAACAACTGATTCTCCTGAAGTAGTGCGAACTGGCTGAATCCCACCACTGGTTACAACCCTGAATAGCTTTTCAGAACACATGAATAATCCATCATTATGCTATTCTTCCATCTACTCAAGAGCAGGTGAACATGCTTCAGATCCTGACAGCCAAAGTGTGTTGACAGACTAAAAGACAGATCTTCTCTGCTGTAGTCCCCACTTTGTGGAATATTCTCTCTTTTGAGATTATCTTGGGTGTATGTATTTTCTGGATCTTTTTACTATTTTATTCTTTATAATTATACCATGGACCTCACCCCATTCTTATGAGATCCTTAAAGAGAGTGTGCATAAATGCACAGTGTACCTACGATCCCTGTCTTACTGCCCCCATTTATCTGTATTGACTTCCTTTGTCCTTGCTTATGTTCATACTTATACTTGTTATCTTGTACATGTTTGACAAACAAATAAATAAAATAATAAAAATAAAATTGTTTAAACTGCTTTGCAATTTTAGAATTTTAAGCTGCCCAGATTCATTTGATTGAGGTGGGCAGTTACAGAAATTGAATACATACATACATGCATACATACATGCATGCATACACTACCTAGAGTTTCATGCAATGATATTTTTGCTTTATCTATTAAGAAATTGTCAGCCAGGCTGAAAAGAAGGGTCAAGTGAGGAATTAGCCTTGAGTCCATGTACAACCATAAAAGACAAATATGAATCTCCTTCCTCCTCACAAGATCCATCAAACCTTACCGACTTGTTCCCAGGGATTGACAAACAGTTTGCGGAGATTCTTGTAATATAAGTTAGAAGTCAATAAAGATGCTCACTTAGGTTATTCATGAGTGGCTCTGTTTGCTTGAACCTGACATTATACTGAATTACAGTTTATTGTTGATCAAAGTTTACAGTTTACTAATATACTGCACCATTAGTTAGAACTGTGCTATTTTATACAGTGAAACCTGGTTTTTCATACAGACCAATTTTAATATATGCTGAAAAATCAGTCCCTCCTTTCCAATGAATGGTAATGAAAGAAAAAAAGAAAAGAAAGTAAGGACAGATCATTTTGGAGATTTATGTTAAATTACTGCAAGGCCAATGTATCACAGCTCTATAATTGCCAGTAAAAGTTCAGCATGACATTTTGCTGATGTGCCAAAAATACACTGCCAGGGTTCCATTTGAACTTGATTTCAGAGTCGTTAAGGTATAAAGGACCAATGATCCAGACAAGTGCCTGTCTCAGACGTTTTGATAAGTGAACTGCCTACACAGAAACTCCTTAATTGCTCTTGTCTCTCTCAATTGTTCCTGTTAGCAGGGTCTGTGCAAAGAAGGTCATTAATCAATCATAAACTATCTGAAGGTTTTATGTTTTGCTTGCTTAACAAAACACATCTTTAAGGAGGTATGGCCTCCTTGATTTTTTTCTATTAACTAACTATGTTACTCCCTTCTTGCCCAACAAACATTCAATATGAATCATCAGATGTCTTTGTTAATGGTGAGATAAAGGGAGGTAATCTATTTGCCTAGAAAAAAAGCTCTTGAATGGCCAATCATCTTCTTAACTGATATCCTTATTTAAAGGGCTTAGAATAGTATTTCTCAACCTTGGCAACTTGAAGACATGCGGACTTCAACTCCCAGAATTCCTGATACAAAAGGTAAGGGTGAAAATGTGTTGTGCTGAAAGTCTATGGACTTACAAACGCATGGTACATCACAACAATTTCATCAAGACAAGATTCAGCAGTCCATCTGTATTTGAAAGACAAAGTTTACTCTTTTGAAGACAGCAAAGTCCACATTCTGGACAGAGCTGACCACTGGTTTGAAAAAAGGCCATATATATTACAATTGAACAGCCCTCTCTCAACAGAACTTCTTTGATCCATGACTACTATGTTAAAAAAAATCTTTCCTCTCAGGAAAAGTCATAGGATCCTAGGAATCATAATGTATCTCAGAAGCAATATCTTATTTTTTTTAATATCTCATGAATGGTCTTTAAGAGTGAGAAATTCTTAAAGAGGAATGATAAGAGGACAGTCCTACATATTGGCAAAAAAAAAAAAAATCAGAAAATAAAATACAGGCTGAATAGTCAAGACCTTGTTGATGATCCAAACTCTCTCAAGGATCTTGGAGTATTCATCTCAAATGACCTAAGTGCTACAGCCCACTGTAACTACATAGCCAAAAAGGCGCTAAGAGTTGTTAACCTAATCCTACATAGCTTTTTCTCTGGTAATATTACACTAATAACTAGAGCATACAAAACATTTGCTAGACCAATACTCGAATACAGCTCATCAGTCTGGAACCCACATTACGTATCTGATATTAGCACAGTTGAGAAAGTCCAGAAATATTCCACAAGAAGAGTTCTTCACTCCTCTACTCGTTGCAGAATACCTTATGCCGTTAGACTTGAAATTCTAGACCTAGAAAACCTAAAACTATGCCGCCTTCGGTCCGATATTAGTATATAAAATCATACATTGCAATGTCCTATCTGTCAATGAATACTTCAGCTTCAACCATAACAACACAAGAGCAAACAACAGATACAAACTCAAACTTAATCGCACCAAACTTGATTGCAGGAAATACGACTTCAGCAACAGAGTGGTCAATGTCTGGAATACTCTACCTGATTCTGTGATTTCTTCCCCAAACCCCCAAAACCTTAACCTTAGACTGTCTACTACTGACCTCACCCCTTTCCTAAGAAGTCTGTAGGGGGTGTGCATAAGCACATTACGTATCTGATATTAGCACAGTTGAGAAAGTCCAGAAATATTCCACAAGAAGAGTTCTTCACTCCTCTACTCATTGCAGAATACCTTATGCCGTTAGACTTGAAATTCTAGACCTAGAAAACCTAAAACTATGCCGCCTTCGGTCTGATATTAGTATATAAAATCATACATTGCAATGTCCTATCTGTCAATGAATACTTCAGCTTCAACCATAACAACACAAGAGCAAACAACAGATACAAACTCAAACTCAAACTTAATCGCACCAAACTTGATTGCAGGAAATACGACTTCAGCAACAGAGTAGTCAATGTCTGGAATACTCTACCTGATTCTGTGATTTCTTCCCCAAACCCCCCAAACCTTAACCTTAGACTGTCTACTACTGACCTCACCCCTTTCCTAAGAAGTCTGTAGGGGGTGTGCATAAGCGCACCAACGTGCCTACCCTCCCTGTCCTATTGTTTCTTTTATTTCTTTATTTTTCTTGTATGTATCCATGTATTCCTCACTATGTTTTTACTTATATCTATTATCTTGTAAGCAATTGACAAAAATAAATAAATAAAATAAATAAATAGAATTTAGGCTCTATGAAGGGGTGTCAAACTTGCAGCCCGTGGGCCAGATGCATCACACGCTGCTCACACCCACCCATGATTTAGCAAAGGGGAAAAAAGTTGGAATACATCATGTGATGACAACATGACAATGCAAGTTTGACACTCCTGCTCTAGTGGATCCTAGATCCTTCCTAGTTTTCAATCAATTTGTTCATATGGTAACAATTTCAAGGTAGTTGACATTTGTTCCTTCCTACAACGTACCCATTGATGCTAGGAAGGCATTAAAAATGTCCTGGCCTAACCTATAGTTCATGTTAGCTTGACTGATTTGGGGAGAAAATTCCCAAAGGATGATGTTGATTGGAGATCTGTAAGCTTTCGATCTATATCTTCAGACATACAGGACTGTTCTTCCTAAACGGGTTGAGATGATGACTGAACACCTTCGCTGGAAATGAATCAGCAATGGAACACAGCTCCAGAGGAATATGAATGATTTACAATAGCCTAAGAAAACTGGTCACAGATTCCAAACTAGTACAGATGTAAAAAAAACCTTTCCAACTGATAAAAGCTCTACTGGATGACCCATTAAGGATGTGAACAAGATTGAGAAGTTTGGTTTTACAATAATGCATTCTTATTGTTGTAATTGCTACAAGGATTCTGTGATTTCTATCTAATCGCCGCCTGCTTGTTTCAAATGCTTTGTTCCCTTATCTAATATCCAGAAATCCAAATGTTATGTAACGATCAACCACCTTGGGGAGCTCGCAAGCAAGCAAGAATCCAGCAGCCCTTTGCACTTTCTCCCTTGTCTGAATTCCTGTGTATCAGTTGTAACCACTGCTGGTTAGTTAATCTATGATTATTTATTTTTCTTTGACAAAATACTCCAAGGCATCTGTGTAGTTGGGCAGAAGGCCAGCAAATCACTCACTCTAGCTGCTTCGGCTTTGTTTTATTTACCCCAACAATTCTCTTTCATTCATCGCACCAACTTTGACTCAATGTGCTGTGAAAACAAGTGAAATTAAAGCAGATGTTTTGTTTTCAGTGTTTAGGCAAATGTGACATCTAATCAACCAGCAAAAGTTACACAAGCGAGTTACATAGCATTAAATGAATAAATGGTACCTAATAGCAAATTAGTAATTTGCCAACAATGCAGCAATCATCAATGCTTAAAATTTGAATGCAAAGATCGTATGCAAATTTTAATTCCCACCACTTTCAATCTAGGAGAACTCATTCACAAATAAGTACTACATTTAGGGGGAGAAGGGGATGTCATAAGGTGTTCATGTATTCAAGAAAAAATCCATGCTTTTTTATCTCATTTTAAAGAGAATTCACCATGGGTCTCATTATAAACACAAGGATCAAACAGAGATGGTATTCAGCAGGTTCTGGCCAGTTCTGGAGAACCAGTAGTGGAAATTTTGAGTAGTTTGGAGAACCAGCAAATACCACCTCTGACTGGAGATTTTACAGTATCCTTCCCCTGCCACGCCCACCAAGAACTGTAGTAAAAAAAATTGAATCCCACCACTGGATCAAACATCTTTCCATGATAGATAGAACATAGAATAATAGAGTTGGAAGGGATCTTAGAGGTCTTCTAGTCCAATCCTCTGCTTGAGCATGAGATCCTATACCATTTCAGAGAAATGTTTATCTGGTCTTTTTTTGAAAGCCTCTAGCAATGGAGGACTCTGAAGGCAAGCTATTCGATTGGTTAATTGTTCTCACTGTTAGGAAATTTCTCCTTAGTTTCAGATTGCTTCTCTCCTTGGTTAATTTCCATCCATTGTTTCTTCTATGCCTTTTGGTGCTTTGGAAAATTGTTTGACTCCCCTCGTCTTTGTAGCTACCACATTATTGGAATATATGGCAATTCCTGAACTATGGGCCATCAAGCCAGTGTCAATTCTTAGTGACCACAGAGACAGATTTTCTCCATGATGGACTTTATTTGATCTGGTCCTGCAAGTCTTCCAACAGTGCATGCATTTCCACTGTAATTGAATGCATCCTGTTTGCTGCTGGTCACCTCTTCATTTCTTTCCTTCTATCTTTTCCAGCATTAGAGACTTATATCCTGGGAGCTTCAAATAACATCTAAAATAGGATATCTAATCATGTAGTAGGGCTGCATTACTATGATCCTTCTCATCTTCCCTATTCAGGGCTCCAACAAATCCACCCCCTTTCAAATCATAAGTCTCTAGCCACATTTCTCAGAGTTAAAAAAAAATTATTAGGAGTGGCCATGTTGGCATTACCTGGGTGCAGCCGACACTAAATTATGTCATTCATTTCCCCCTTGATCCTGGTCTTCCCCACACCTCCTGGATGTATATTCTCCAATGGGACATATCCATAGCCAAGAGTCATCAATCATGCTCTCCAATTATCTTGTGTGCCAACCAGCTTCAGCTGCCTAGTGATTATCTGAAGCATTTCAGGAATGCACTACTCCCCCCCTCCCACTTCCTTTCTGCAGGCCACTATAAAGACCAAAGAAGATTCTTTTAGTTGACACTACTCTTATTTGGTATGATGTGACTGTCACTTGGTTAGTTGTACCTTATGATTTATGATTGTATCATATGATTTACAATTTATTACTTGGTTGCTTGTATGTGCACTGGGAGTTTATGTACCAGAGAATTCCTTGTGTGTCTAATCATTCTTGGCCAATAAAGAATGTTCTGTTTTGTTTTTTTTTGTATCTTAAGTGACAAGACTCGGTTGATTTGTTCAGTGACCCATGGTTTGTTTCTTGGCTGTCTATGGTTAATATTAGGAGTCTTCTCCAACATCAAATGCTTCAGTAATCTTTTTATCCTGCTTCTTCAAAGCCCAAGGGAGATTTTTTTTTCCCTTCCATCCCATTTTTTTTTCAGGGTGTCGGGACAAGTTCCTTCAGCTTTCTTGGCAAGGTTTTTAGAAGTCTTTTGCCATTTCTTCCTTCTTAGGGTTGAGAGAAAGTGACTGGCCCAAGGTTACCAGATGCCTTGGTGCCTAAAGCAGGCCTAGAGCTCGTAGTCTCCTGTTTTTTTATCCTGATGCTTTCCTCTTCTCGTTGTTTTCAATTCTTTTGTAGAAAGTTCAGAGCAGGCGGGCAGAAGACAAGTAATTTGATTTACCATTTCATAATAGATTATAATGATGAAAATTAAAATATGACAAGTTAGAAAAATTAACTCTCAGTTGCTAAAGGCTAAAGGCTGATCTTATCCAGGCTTAGAGGGGCAAGACTGGCTAGTAGTTGGGTGATTGACAAGCAGGGCTGTAGGCTAGAAATGGAAGTAAAAAAAAAAAAATTTCCCTGAAAAAGGCAATATCAAATCACTTCTGCAGTGTTACCAGGAAAACAGCATGGATGTATCTAGGGAGTTGCCAGAAGTTGAGTTCAAAATGAATAAAATGGAATGATGGATTCAAAGCAGAGAATAAAGAATGATAGGCAATAATGAGGGCAGAGGATAATCAACATTTTAAAAAGAAAGTAAGTCACATATAAATATTGCATATTACTGATGTCTTGGTATGAATCTACTTTATGGCCTAAAGCAAGTAAGACATGGATAAAACATGGCTGAATCAGCTTAGCAGGGTCCACAGCAACCTAGAATTATGTTAAACCGATGCTACATCTGCAGTGATGCCAGAATATTAATGCTGCCCTTATATACTTGTGTCCTAAAGTTTGATGAATTTGAAATAAAGCCATAGTTTTTCCCCATCAACATTTAAATTGTACTGCAGTCTTTTCATCAACCATCAGTCAAGAGCAAAGCTATTTTTTTGTCAGTTTGGGGTAAGAATCAAGCTTTCTAAAGAGATCTTCAAGGGATGAACAGACAATGTGGTCAACGGCTGTACATGCCTCTTATTTCAGCCTCTAGACCTCATTTTGTGGGTTGGAATGGACAACAGAACATAGTCAACATCTTCAAGAGACAGAGAGAGAGTGGTCCTTCTAAATCTGCTTATTAAAGACTCATCTTCTTCCTCAGCTGAAAATGATAAATAGATCAGAACTTACTAAACTATGCTAAAAATATTTTGGAAATGTCCTTGACCTGATGTAACTTCCCCATCACATGACTCTCATCGATGACTCACACCTGACTTATGACAAGATCCATTAGAAGGCCCCAGGGGTGGGATTCTACCGGTTCTGTCCAGCTCTGTAGAACCGGTAGCTCTGAAGAGCAGCAGACATAGAACCGGTTCTATGTCTGCTGCTGTTTTGGCCCACCTGCCTGCTCAGGCTCTTACCTGACCTTTATTTCCTGCTTTTTCAACCTCAGCTGCCGTGCAAGGCACAACTGCAGTTGAAAAAGCAGGAAAAAAAAGTGCTTTTTCAAATGCTGCTTCCTTGCACGCAGCGCTGCTCAGCTGTCCAGGCAGCAAGCTGATGAAGATTTACACACACATGCAGCATGCAGGGAAGCACATCGTAAATCACTGAACCAGTAGTTAACCCTGTCGGATGCCACCCCTGGAAGGCCCTCACTTGACACCCTTATAAACAGAAGAACACTGACATCTCCTAAACTCAGCTGAAGATGTTATCTAGCGTGGTAATGAAACTTTTGGAAACAAACACACAAGCTCAGAGAACGACCCTTCACCCTTATTTTGGAAATCGTCTAAACTACATAGCAATAGCACTTAGACTTATATGCCACTTCACAGTGCTTTACAGCCCTCTCTAAGTGGTTTACAGAGTCAGCCTATTGCCCCCAACAATCTGGCTCCTAATTTTACTCACCTCGGAAGGATGGAAGGCTGAGTCAACCTTGAGCCTGCTGAGATTCGAACTGCCAAACTGCTGGCAATTGGCAGTCAGCAGAAGTAGCCTGTAGTACTGCATTCTAACCACTGCACCACCATGGCTACATAGTTTAGCACTCATATAACTTGTCCCCTAAAAATTTTAGAGATCTTGTTCTTACTTTATTTAGGGTAGGAAATCTCCCTAGCTTTCTGTTGCACCAGCTGTCTCTTGTCTTCACCTAGAGACATGTCTGCTTTTCTGAGATTTTAACTTTTTAAAATATATAATTAAAATAGATGTAGGAAGCAAAATACAGTAAATATGCATAAAGGCACCAATGTGCCTACCATCCCTGTCCTATTGTTTCTTTTATTTTTCTTATATGTACCCATTTCATGGATTCATAACTAAGTATATACTTATGCCTATTATCTTGTAAGCGATTGACAAATCAAATACATTCTAAAAAATAAATTCTAAAAATTCTAAAAATTGAGAAGAAATGAAATTGGTTATTCAAAAGATAGCAGTGTCCCCAAGATATTTTAAAAATTCTTCCTACTTACTAATTAATCCCACTTTGTGACATTTTAAATTACGTTCATGTCAGCAAGCAGGTTACCATATCTAATGTTTATTTCCATTTTCTATCATTTCTCTCCCACTCCTTGCACCCTCTCTAAGTCCTACAGTGCAATATTCTTCCATTTTGAACCAATCTTAACCCAATTCCAAGGCTTTGCATTATGTTTTGATTGTCAGCCTGTTCCTTCTTTGGCCAGGTACTGATTATAGCTTCACTCTTCTTTTAGTGCTGACATCCTCAAACTTATAGATATGCTGCTATAAAAAATGGGAAGTCTTGGTCAGAGCCAATAATTGGACATCCTTTTCCATTCTGAGTCTCCAGCATTCCTCTTATGTCAGTTGTAAATATCAGGATGCTGAACATCAATTGTTGGGTGTCTCTTGGGATTTTAACAATGAACAAATATCTGAGTAATATAAAGTAGGTTCTTAATTTTTGCATCCCAAAGTGTTTTCTTTCCGTTTAACTGTCCCTTGCACTTACATAATGCCAGCCCTTTAAAGTAGATCACACTAGGAAACCAAGCTATGAATGCTAATACTACTTTTATTATGTTATTATAAAAATATTTAATAATAAATATTTTTATCGTTATAATAAAAATAAAATATATTTATTGTAAAGCCTGAGTGCATTTTTTCTTCTACGCCCAGGTTGGGATTCAGCCGGTTTGGGCCAGTTAGGTTGAACTGGATGTTAAGTTTACATCCTGCTTGGCGAACCAGTAGTTCCGAAGACCATCTGACCCCAACCACAATCCCTGGCACTAAACGCAGCTTCAGAGGATGTTTTGAAACAGCACAGCAATCTAGGGCTGGAAGGGACCTTGGAGGTCATCTAGTCCAACTCTCTTCTCCAAGAGAATTGTTAAAGTGAGTTTTTCTCTTTTGACCCATCCAGTCACATGACCACATAGCCACGCCCACAGAACCGGTAGTAAAAAAAAAATTGAATCCCACCCCTGCCTACACCCCTTTATCTTTAGGAGGACTAGGGAAGATCTTGTTTGAGATGATTTCTGAAATTACATTTCTATCCTGGACTTAGATTTCATTCATCAGATTGGTTGTCTTGGCTGTGGCTTTTGCGCCTGTTAATCAAGGTTATTATTCCTTCTGCCTAATACCCATATAAACATAGCTGCCATTTGTCCATTGGGGAAAATTTTGTGGGAAGAGTATATTTTCTCACCAGGATACAAACAGAAGGCAATTATTTCTGCCCAGTAAAATAACAGAATAATTGAATTGATGGGGGCCTCAGAAATGTCTAGTCCAACCTCTATTAAAGTAGGAAACCCTATTCCATTCAGGACAAAGAGCTGCCCAACCTCTTCTTAAAAGCCTCCAGTGATGGAGCATCAGCAGCTTCTGAAGACAAGCTATTCCACCAGTTAATTGTTCTAACTCTCAGGAAATTCCAGGCATTGTTTACAGTAATTTGTAAAGTCTTATGGGATTAGGACAAACTTTGTTTCTTTTTCTTCATCCAATTTGAAGCTATTGTACATTCTTTAGTTTGGACCTGCCTGTCCAGTCTCTTCTTAAAAATCTCCAGGGATGAAGCTCCCACAACTTCTGAAGGCAAGCTGTTCCACTGGTTAATTGTCCTCACTGTTAGGAAGTTTCTCCTCAATTCTAGTTTGCTTCTCTCCTTGATTGGTTTCCATCCATTTTTTCTATCTCGCCTTTTTGAAGGTGTCTGTCTTTTTGCTGTTCCTCTTTCATAGTTCCAGGCTTCACCCTTAGCATTATCATTGGAAAGAGCATTGCTTTAACTATTCTAATATTTGTTGTCATTGATACGTTCTTTTCCTTTATTAACTTATCCACCTTCAATGTTTACCTAAGACATCTGAAGCTGAAAGAATCTTGTTATGAATTACACTGTGTCCATATCCTTTGTGATTTGCCTTTTTAAATTTTGTTATTTCCAGGCACTGAATGCACCATAAGAGCAGGTTGTTTTTGATAACATTATATGTGTATCTGTCATAAAGTTGGCATTTCTTGGCCAGGAAATAAACATCTTTTAATAAGGAGGAAATATGAAATGCACAGAAGTTTTCTGTGTCCTCCAATTTATGGAAATGAGATTGGTTAAATTTACTTATTTCGTTTTCTTCCATGCCTATAGCAGTGACACAAAGTTGTTTAATTAGATGATACTCTTGATCAGCCAAGAGGCAAAGTGCTACCCATTTGTACTGAGGATAACAGGTTTTTTAAAGGCTCTTGGAAATGTAATTCTTTATTTGCAGAAGTGAAAATAAATAAATAAGACCCCCTGCAAACAGCAAAACTCAGGCTGAGAGTGAGCCATTCAGGAAAAAAAATGTCAGAAGAAGAAAATAACCTCTTAATGAAACCTTTCATGCAAATATCTTTTGATTTAGTGAGACAGCTTTTCTTTTAATCCTCATTATTTATAAAAAATAGCAAAAAGAAAAGGAATCGAGATTTCAACAAGGATGTAGGGAAACCAACGTCCAGAGAAGTTTTAGTTTTCCTTGAATTTCAATTTTTATATCATTAGCATTACAATCCAACTTGCAAAAAATTGCTGCCTGATAAATGTTTATGGAGATTCTCAGTCATCCAGGTCATAGTTGTCTCAAATGTGTTTTTTTTTTCTTCTTCAAAAGGCAACTGGGTGTCTTTTTTTTCTCCTTAAGGAAGAAGAAGAAAAGGTTTAGCTTCTCATCGAAGAAAGTTCATCAGTTCTTAAATATGTTCTTAAATATGACCCAGCAGTATACTACAACTGCCAAAAAAAGCCAACACAGTTTCTAGGCTGCTTTAACAGAGGGTTACAATCAAGATTGCATGAAGTGTTCATACCACTTTATAATGCCTCGGTAAAGCCACACTTGGGATACTGCATGTAGTTTTGGTCACCACAATGTAAAAAAGGATTTTGAAACTCTAGAAAAAGTGCAGAGAAGAGTACTTAAGATGATTAAGGGACTGGAGGCTAAAACATATAAAGAATGGTTGCTGGAGTTGGGTATGTCTAATTTAATGAAAAGAAGGACTAGGGGTGATAACAGTGTTCTGATATCTTAGGGGCTGTCACAAAGAAGAGGGACTCAACCTATTCTCCAAAGTAGCGGTTGCCAACTGGTGGGCTGCGGCCCACTGGTGGGCTGTGAGAAAATTTTGGTGGGCTGCAGAGAAATCTCACCCCCAGAGCACCCCCCGCCCAAAGCAATTAATCCAGGACGCGCAGAAACACAAGGCTGCTCAGCCCACATGGCCTGCGGGAACCCTTCCCGCCCACTCACTTCTTACCTGGCAAACTTGTCTGCAAAGTTGCTATTTTTCCTTTTTCTGACCATCATCTTTTCTGCTGTGTCGGGAAATTTAGATTAGCTAGAAAGCAAGAAATGGTTGGATTTCTTGCTTTCTGGCTAAGCACAGCTGAACTTAGGACTGAAGGTTTGCTTGCAAGCAAATTCAGTGCAGACTCACGGCAAGCAAATTTGAGAGACTGAGCTAGCTGATGGCAGATAGATAGATCACTGAATGATTCTGTGAGCAACTCAATCTGTCTGCTTTGCCTGGTTTTGGATAAAAGTTGCTTTTTTAAAATAAAAAAAATCAATATTTACATGGTGTGTTGTGAGTTAATTTTGTGAGTTTGCTTGCTAGCAAATTTTATGTGACAGACTGAGTTAGCCAATGGCAGATAGATAGATTTCTGAATGAATCTGAGCTTCTGTGAGCAACTCAATCTGGCTGCCTGCTTTGCCTGATTTTGGGTAAAAGTTGCTCTTTTTTATAAAAAAATTCAATATTTATATAAATATTTATAATATTTACATACAAGTCAAGCCCAGCCAGTCAGATGACCACCAAGCCACACCCACAAATTAGGCCATGCCCATAGAACCAGTTAGTGGTCCCTGGGATCTAAAATTATGAGTTTGGTGGTCCCTGAGGTCCAAAAGGTTGGCAACCCCTGCTCCAAAGCGCCTGAGGGCAGAACAAGAAGCATTGGGTGAAAACTAAACAAGGAGATAAAAAAAAAAATTCCTGTCAGTTAGAACAATTAACCAGTGAAACAACTTGCTTCCAGAAGTTGTGAATGGTCCAATACTGGAAGTTTTCAAGAAGAGATTGGAGAATAATTTGTCTGAACTGGTATAGGGTTTCCTGCCTGAGTAGGGGGTTGGACTAGAAGACCTCCGAGGTCCCTTCCAACCCTTCTCTTCTCTTGGCAAGGGGGATGAAAGGAGAGGTACTGACAGTTGAGACTGGATGATTGCAAAGAAATACTATTCTTGCATTCCCTGGCCCCCATTCCACCATCTTATCAGAACCTATCCTTCCATTCCCTCACCATCCAGTCTCAACTGTCAATACCTATTGTTCCATCCCCAACATCAGAACTGATGAAGCTTCTTGAATTAGAAGCAAAATGTTTTCTTCTTCCTCAAGGAGAAATAGAACACCTTTGAATATCCTGATAAAGGCATTTCCATATTCAAAAGTCATGGGGGAAGGGGAGAAGGCCTGGCGTTTGGCATCTCCCAGGGCTTCAGATTTAATTAATAATGACAGATGGATTCAAATAATATGGATTAAAATAGTCAACTGAAGCAAAAGAGATCCTTGGTGTTCTTTGTACTTGGTTGTTTTCTTGAGGACATTTCATTACCTAACAGGATCAGTCCAAAAGGTTGTAAGTGCAGGACCGCCAGTATAGAGAGATGAAACTCTAGAATATAGAGAATTGCATTCTACCAATTCTTTAAAGAATTTCTGTACTTCTATCCTCATAACATAATACTGAAGGCTTTTTCATCAACTCCTTATTAACTGGAGTCATCAGAGGCTCAATCCTGGGATGTCACATGCAAAATGTATGCCATATCATTGCCTTTGCAATGTGGGGTCCTTGGTGGTCTCTGACACCATAAATTTTAAATTCATTCTCTCCAACCTTTGAAATGTTATTATCTGGTATTATGAATGCTTGAAATTGATTCTTTGATTATTCAACCTTCATGTGGCTAGAAATCTTATTTTGTAATTAGGAAACCTTGTTCTGCCTATTAATCTATTATACCTCTAACATTTATTAAACTCATTAGCTACATAGAAACTGGGTTTTTGCTAAATCTTAGCAGATTACTGAGTTTTTAGTTCCAGGGCTCTTTGTACACTAAATAACATAGGTATACTAAAAAAAGAAAGCGTGAAGAATCATAGCTCTTAAAAGACTAATTAATGGTCCATGAAGTACATGTGGTTCCTAATCTCAGTTTTTGTATCACAAAGCTATTTATTTTTATGGTAAAATAATGAGTAGGAATATAGTGATTTCCTCCTACTTTTACAAGGAAATCAAATTGAAAACATTCCATTCTTGCTGCACTTAATAGACCAATGGAGATAAGAATATTCCTTAAGATCTTCCAGCTTGAAGAATGAGAAGGAAAGCTTTTCTTTTATGCCTTGGTATTAAATTATATCTCTTTATAAATCCCTCTAGCCTTTGGTTACCAATAATATTTTATTTTAATGAAAGAATGGATTTTTATTGATTAAACGCGAACCATTTCTTCCTTAAAAACATAACAGACATAGTTCAGTTTAATCCGGTGGATTTCAGAGAAGTTTGTGGCTCAACTTTTTCTCTTGGGTTCAGTGAAATCTAAAAATGGTGTTCTTTTGACCAGAGTGTTAGTTCGGAAAGGGGAAATGATAACATTGCAATGACTTACCTGTCAATGAATACTTCAGCTTCAACCATAACAACACAAGAGCACACAATAGATACAAATTCAAGGTTAACCGCACCAAACTTGATTGTAGGAAATACAACTTCAACAACAGAGTGGTCAATGTCTGGAATACTCTACCTGACTCTGTGGTTTCTTCCCCAAACCCCAAAACTATAACCTTAGATTGTCTACTATTGACCTCACCCCTTTCCTAAGAGGTCTGTAGGGGGCGTGCATAAGCGCACCAATGTGCCTACCGTCCCTGTCCTATTGTTTCTTTTATTTTTCTTATATGTACCCATTTCATGTATTCATAACTATGTATATACTTATACCTATTATCTTGTAAGCAATTGATCAAATCAAATAAATAAATAAATATTGTAAATAAAATAAATAAGTTAAAAGATTTTTAAAAATGTCAATTGTGCGTAATTTCTTCTTCAATGAAATTATATAAAGAAATCTGATCTTTTCAATTTCTCTCATTTTCACATTTTTAAAAAATGTTATAAATACATTAATTCCTTATCTTAACCAGTCCAATTTAAATCAGGTATCACTCATTGTCATATTGATTTGTGCTTTCCTTACCACTTCCAAATCATATGAAGCTTTCCAGATATCATATTACTAGTTTCAAACTATATTTCATTGCTCTCGGCCACATCATAAATTTCACTGAAGTTCAACATGCACATCAGATTTATTTTTTTCATCTTTGATTTTTTTTTTTTAAAAGTTAAAAATAAATATAGAACTTGAGTTGAGCTGGCAGAGGACAGTATACTGGCTCAGCTAATGGATAATTAAGGTTGTGGAAATCTATTTATTATTTTAGCGCACAGATAGTCCCCAACTTATGAACACAACTGAGCCCAAAATTTATATTGCCAAGAGAGAAATTTGTTAAGTGAGTTTTGCCCCATTTTATGACTTTTCTTGCCATGTTTGTTAAGGAGTCATTGCAGTTGTTAAATAAGTAACATGGTTGTTAAGTGAATCTGGCTTCCCCGTTGACATTGCTTGTCAGAAGGTCACAAAAGGGGATCATGTGACTGCCCCAGGATGCTGCAACCATCATAAATGTGAGTCAGTAAACCATGTGGTCATGGGGGATGCTGCAATGGTCATAAGTGTGAAAAATGTTCATAAATCACTTCTTTTGGTGCTGTCCTAACTTCAAATGGTCACTAAGCAAACTATTATAAGTCAAGGACTACCTGTACAGGTTCTCCTCAACTTGCAACCATTCCTTTAGTGATCTTTCAAAGTTACAATAGCACTGAAAAAAAGCAACTTACAAAGAGTCCTCTCACTTAGAACCATAGCAGCATTTCCCCATGGTCACATGATCAAAATCCAGATGTCTGGGGACCTGCATGTACTTATGACAAACTGCAACATCCCGGATCTTATGATTGCCATTGGTGGCCATCCCAGCTGTCTTCCGATAAGCAAAGTCAATGGGGCAAGAGCGCTCCACTTAACGAGTACCTGGTTCATTTAACAATTGCAGTGAGCCACTTAATAACCATGGCAAAAGGTCATAAAATCAGGCACGACTCACTCAATAACTGTCTGGCTTAACCAGAGGTGGTGGTTGTGGTCTGCTGGCAGCCTGCGAAGACGGCAGCAGAGTTGGACAGTGGGGAGGAACATGGGCCAGTCTGGGAATCTGGGGAGGACTCGGATAAGGATCATGCATCCGATACAGAGATGGGGTCAGGGCCATCTGGAGTTATGTGCTGACTCCGGAGCCTCCAGCATCTGGCAGCAGTGAGGCAGAGGAACAAGGGGAGCCTGTTCCCAGTGCACACGTGCGCAGAGCTACCAGAAGGCAAAAATAGTTAAGACAAAAGGGGCGAGTTGGGAGTAAGGCTTGGAGGTGATTGGCCCTCCCATAAGAAATAAAGGAGGAGCAAAGGGACAAGAACCTTTGCAGGAAGCAACTTTGTTCATACTGGTCGGTTTGAAACCTGAAACTCTATGTTGAATTTGTGCTCCATTTGGCCTTGTATAATTAATTGGAAATTTAGTCATTGGCAGCATTTCAAGGGAGATAAAGGTGCGTGCTTATCAGACTTACCCTGAAAGACTTTGGCAGACTTCCATGTGACTATTTACAAACTGTTTGAGACTCATTACGGGCTGTGAATGACTAAAATTCACAGCTGTTGAAAATAAAGAAAAATGGTTTTTGGAATTAATGTGTGTTTGTTAGTGTTTCAATAAGCCTTGGTCAGAACAGTGGTATTCAGCAGGTTTTGACCAGTTCTTCAGAACTGGTAGTGGAAATTTTGAGTAGTTTGGAGAACCGGCAAATACCACAGCTGACTGGCCCCGCCCCCGTCTATTCTCTGCCTCCCGAGTCCCAGCTGATCGGCTGGGTCTTCTTTTGTTGCCCTGCACAGGAGAACGGAGCTGGAAAACAGGTTAATGGGGCGGGAAGGGAATGGGATTTTGCAGTATCCTTCCCCTGCCATACCCATCAAGCCATGCCCAACCGGTAATAAATTTTTTTGAATCCCACCACTGGGCTTAGCCATGAAAGTTCTGATCTCAATTGCAGTCATAAATCAAGGACTTGCCTGAATTGTCTGAATCAGGTCATCTTATTAGACCATAATATGGTTCTATGAGTTACTTCAGCACAAGAATGGATGATGTTTGTTTTTTAAAACTCTAGTTTATATATAGTATGCCATGTGATCCAGTATGTAAATTTATTTTTCTGTCAATAGAGTGAACGGTAGGATTTGCCCCTTCTCATCCTTTTAAATATCCTCCTTTAATCTTCTATTCATCACTCTCTCTCTCTCTCTCTCTCCCTTTTTAATCTTCTATTTCTCAAAATACAATATATCCAGTTTCTTGAATGTTCACTTGTAAGCCACTAAGAATCGATGGCTTTTTCATGATGAAGCAAGAATGTGAGCTAATCAAAACTAGATGGGTCTCTGGTGTTTTGAGTTGTATGATCACTGCAGTTTTACACAACATATATTTTAAAAAACTGAATTATTTAGCCACTGTCTTATATTTCTTTGTTATTTGGGTTGTTGTTTTTTAAAGCAAGAAACCAAAATAGAGTACATACCACACATGAAATTCACAGCTAGTAAATTTAGTATTAGGTTAGCATTGTAAATGGACCCAGCTTCTGCTTTCCATGGAATTAACTTCCATTAATGCTAATTCATGCATACTCTGAAGATAATATAATCCATAATATATGCACAAAATCTGCATTACTGTTGGTACAAACCCAGTTGTCCTTGGGCTTAAGACATAAGTAGTATTGCTTTTTTTTGTCATTCAAAAGAGAGGCTTCATTATTTTCCTATCTAGCCGCAAAGGAAATTAGCTAGTAATATTTTAGAAAGAACATTTATTAGCATTATGTTTCTCTATCGCCCAGCTGCCTGGTTTTTGTTTTGTTTTGTTTTAAACAGAGAACAAAACTTAATTTTATTTGGAGGGCAAAATAGATATGACACAGGAAACAGAAGTTGGCTCCGTAAGTCCAAAAGTTGGGTTGGTATTACTTCCTGAGCTTTTATTCCAGAGAAAGAGATGGGGGGGCGGGGTGGAGGAGAGGAGAGAAGGGAAAAGTCAGGAAGGGAAAGGAAGAGAAGAGAAGAGAAGAGAAGAGAAGAGAAGAGAAGAGAAGAGAAGAGAAGAGAAGAGAAGAGAAGAGAAGAGAAGAGAAGAGGAGTGTTGATAATGCAATAGATCCTATCAGTCAAAGAATTTCAAATGGTGGAATCTAGGAAGTGGACCCCACCAGTCTAAATTCTTCCTCCATTGACTTTACTAATTGGCACACAGTTGGGAAGGTCATAACTGGCAGTCATATGAGCCAGGATGCTGCAACTGTCATAAATATATGCATATGAATTTTGATCACGGGACCATGGGAATGCTGCAATGGTTGTAAGTGAGAGGACTCTCTGAAAGTCCCTTTTTTCAGTGCTGTTGTAACTTCGAAAGATCACTAAATGAAGAGTTGCAAGTCGAGGGCCACCTGAACGCTAAAATGATAATTAGATTTTTCCAACTTAATTATCCATTAACTGAGCCTACTGCCTTCTGCCAATTCAGCTCAAGTTCTATATTTATTGGTTGTTGTTTTTTTTAAGAGACACTTCATTGTAAAGCATCGTGAGCAATGGTGGTGCTGTGCTTAAAGTGCAATATTGCAGGCAAACCCTGCCCACAGCCTGAAGTTCAATTCCCATGGGGCTCAAGGTTAATGCAGCATTCCATTGTTCCAAGATCGGTAAAATGAGGACCCAGATTGTTGGGTAAATGTAAAGGTATCCTTTGCACATAAGTGCTAGTCATTCCTGACTCTAGGGGGCAGTGATCATCTCCGTTACAAAGCCGAAGAGCCAGTGCTGTCTGAAGACATCTCCATTGTCACGTGGCCAGCATGACTAAACACTGAAAGTGCATGGAACATTGTTACCTTCCCACCAAAGTGGTCCCTATTTTTCTACTTGCGTTTTTACATGCTTTTGAACAAGACTTATACGTTGCCGGAAGTTATTCACATGAGATGGGCACCCATATAAGTTCCTGGCTTTATCGTTAACCTCCCAAGTATCTGAGCTGCTGGGTTTATTTCTTTTGGATGATTTTTAAATTGTTTTTATTGCTTTCAAATATATACATCATTTTAATTATAGTATAATTTTGAATTGTAAACTGCCCAGAGTCATTGACTGAGATGGGCCGCTATAAAAATTGAATAAATAAATAATAAACAAGCAAGACAACGAGCAAAGGAACCAGCAAACATTTTAATTGCTTTTAATATTGCATTCTGCCCATCGTTGCGGAGTTATACCGCTTTAGAAATTTGATAAATAAATAAAACAAGGAAGACTTTGTTTTATTACCACTCCAGTGGACCAGTTTCATCTTCCCTCCCCCAAATGTTTATGAATGGAATTCCAATGACTCCTTCAGTTTCTGATTTCTCTCCCTCTCTCCTCCTTTCCTTCTTCTTCTGCCTCTCTGTCTGTCTTTCTGCCACTGTCTCTGTCTCCAAATTTTCATGTAGAATTGTTGAAAAAAGAAACCCTCCCTGATAGGAAAATCTGATGCTTTTCCTAGTATAAATATTTGCAATCACTTTAAGTTCTTTATGGCATCATCAAGTATAGCAAATGACTTGGAATATAACTGTATTTGTATGCTATGATGTCGAGTGTTTCTTCCTTAATTCAGTTCAGTGTTACCATGACATTTGTTCTTCCTTGGTCATGCTGACATGAGAGAGGTTATGATAAAAATAACACTTCCAATCACTGTGTGTTTCTACTAAAGAAGCCACATGAAGACAATTATGAAGAACTTCAGGATGGCCTAACACTTCAATAAACTTTGAAGACCTTCAGTGGAGCAAACTCTACCCGTCATCCTTTGTGTCACATCTATGTGTTTTTGTAGCAATCAGGGGGCAAAAATCTTTTGTACAATTCTTTCCAGCATACATATCTATGCTAAATTCGGTCCTTGTGCATAAGATAAAATATCCCTCCGGAACATCTTGCCCCCTCCCCAAAAAAGGTTTGCACCCACCTTCCTAACCTGAAGATGTGACTCTGCAATTTGGAGAAACGAATGTCAGGTTCACTTACTGAAGAACCCAGGGCAGACATTGACCCTCCCATTAATCTCTGGACCTTGTCTCCCCCCTTTTACCACCACTCTACCCTGCCACCTCCGTTTCACCCCTCTCTCTTCCATCATCCAGCATCAAGTTCCGAACAGCTGTTTCTGAGCCCTTCCGAGAGCTGCACAAATTGTGCTTTAAGCAACACGTCAAAACACCATTAGCAAGCCTTGTCTGCCGCTGCATGGAGATGCCTCCATCCCAGCCGTCCAGCCAGGACAGGCTGGCGCTGAGACACCCAGCATCCTTCTTTGAAGAGCCCATTTGCGTTGGGTTCATACAGCTGGGTTTTGCCCACCCCCGCTCCTCTCTTCCCCCTTTTGCTCTTGTACCATGGGGATAAATGGAGGTTTTAAAATAGATCTTTGCATACACAACAATAGGTGACAACTGTATCCTTATTTGCAATGCTGTTTCTCTAACTCATGTGATAAGCGGAGCTCCTTGGGGAAGGAGCTTATGGATTGGTTTCCAAATGTTTCATTTGAAAAAAATAATAATAATCAGCCATGCTACCACCTGTCACAAGTTCATCAAAGCCTGGTTCTCCACAAGCAATTCCATCAACAGATACATTGACCTACAACTTAGGGGGTTGCAGATAACTAAGAATCTGAATTGTCTCTGCACAATTCGTGCAAACCAGCGTCTGCATTTCCTGCATTGGATGAAGAGACCACCTCTTTCTCCTTTTCCTATTTCTCCTTACCCTATTGGCCTGGGGTCCCAATAGGGAGGTACATCATAAACTGGCTAATCCCACCTCCCTCCTGTTCTTCCTGTTCTCCCTCTGTCCATCTTTTTAATTTCATATTATTGAAATTCCACTGTTTATTTTCATGGTTTTATTTCTTTACTACTGTTATTTTTACATCTTTTTATCATTATTTTTACTGTTTTATTGTTGTAAGCTTCCAAGAAACAATCCAGAGCACCCTAACCCTATAAACTTTAGTTTGCATGGGGAGGAAGTTTGTTGAAATACATATTAAAAGGCACTGGAAATCCTCAAAACATTTGCCACAGCCACAAATCTCTGTTTTTGTTGGTCTTCTTCAGATTCTTAAAGGTGGCAATATTGTACATGGACTTCTATTTATCATCATGTCAGCACACTGTGATAAGAACCCAAGAATGATGACAGTAAGGCTCCTTCTCCAGGACAGGGCAAGAAAATGATGCCATCCATGATCTAGTATTCTCTACCTCGAAATGTGAATTCTGAGTCCAGGGATACAAGATCATGAGGATATGTTGAAATTGTCCACTTTGCAAGCATTTGGCTATGAAAGTTATGAAGATCAATGCGATATTCATTCTCTTACTCTGTTGGTATGGAACCTTTGTCTGGAATATATTCCCCATTGGGGTACGAATGCATAAAGTATTCTGCTTGAAACAGAATTCCCTTTATCTTCCCTCAGTCCTACCTCTAGGAATTTATTTTCTCAAATAGGGAAGGAAAAAATTAAAACAATAATTTCCACCAGGCCAAGAGGGCAGATTCTTATAGCTTTTCATGAGATTTCAAGAACTGTTCATTTTATGCTGGACTTGGAGAAAACATTTGAGTGATAACAATGAATGCACATGAATAGTGAATGAAGACATGGATTTGCCAATATCTAACACAACCTTGAAGACCACCCATAACCTTCAACTGGTCAGGAATGCAACAGTCCAGGCAATGATGGACATTGCCATGGCCCCATTGGAGCCTGGTTTGGAAGAGGAGGAGTTGGAACTGGGACCATCTGAAAGGGATGGCACATCTCCCTTAGCATGTTGGGAGAGGCCAGGGGTTGAGGATGATGCTGTCTCAAGCCCCTCAGGCATTGGGGGAAGTGGTTGACTAGACAAAGACCTGCCTGCCTTCACAGATATAAGGGAGGACCAGCTGCTGACAGGCAGTGGTACTGATAGGCAGCAAATCTCCTCTAATGAGGAACAGTGCCTCCTCCACTGATCCAAAGGCAAGCCCAGAGAAGAGTTTCAAGGCTATTTATTTATTTATTTATTTATTCGATTTATATACCGCCCCCCTCTCCCCAAAGGGACTCGGGGCGGTGAACAGCCAATAAAAATACATATACAGAACACATATACAACACACAACATGATAATATTAAAATTTAAAAATTGAATATAGTGTGGCTCTAATTAAAATATAAACGAGAGTTAAAAGAAATTAAAACCAGGTTAAAATTTAAAAGACCCCTAGGCCAGTCTGGCCTGCCAAAATAGGTGAGTTTTAAGTAACCGACGGAAGGCCATGAGATCAGGGGTGGCCCTTACCTCCGGGGGTAATTCATTCCAGAGAGGGGGTGCTCCCAATGAGATGGCCCGCGCCCTCGGGGTCGCCAGCCATCCAGCCGGCGGCACCCCGAGGAGACTGACTCTATGGGAGCGTACCGGTCGGTGGGAAGCCGATGGTGGCAGGAGGCGGTCTTGCAAATATCCCGGTCCCGAGCCATGGAGCACTTTAAAGATAGTGACCAAGACTTTGAAGCGCACCGAGAGGGTCACCGGGAGCCAATGCAGCATGCGCAGAAGTGGCATAACATGGGAGCCCCTAGGAGCTCCCATTACCACCCTCGCGGCTGCATTCTGCACCAACTGGAGCCTCCGGATGCTCTTCAAAGGCAGCCCCATGTAGAGAGCATTGGCATAGTCTAGGCGGGAGGTCACCAGGGCGGAGGTGACCGTGCGAAGCGCATCCCGATCCAGAAAGGGCCGCAACTGGTAGATCCTGCAGACCTGTCCAAAAGCCCCCCTGGCAGACGGCCGCCACGTGGTCTTCCAGTGACAGCCGTACATCCAGGAGGACACCCAGATTGCGGGCCCTCTCTGTGGGGGCAAGAATTTCCCCCCCCACAGCCAGCGATGGAACCAGCTGGCTGTACCGGGGTGCTGGGAAGCACAGCCACTCAGTCTTAGATGGGCTGAGCTGAAGCCTGTTCCGCCCCATCCAACACCGCACAGCCTCCAGGCACCGGGTCATCACTTCGACGGCTTCATCGGGGTGGCCTGGGGTAGAAATGTACAGCTGAGTATCATCAGCGTACTGATGGAACTCTACCCCAAAGCCACAGATGATCTCACCTAGCGGCTTCATATAGATGTTGAACAGAAGGGGCGAGAGCACCGACCCCTGAGGCACCCCGCAAACCAGGGGCCTCGGGGCCGACATCTGCCCCCCTGCCAACATAAATTGCGAGCGGTCAGAGAGGAAGGAGGAGGACCACCGCATAACGGTGCCTCCCATTCCCAACCCCCCCAGCCGCTGCAATAGGATACTGTGGTCGACAGTATCAAAAGCCGCCGAGAGATCTAAGAGGACCAGGACAGAGGAATAACCTCTGTCACGGGCCCTCCAGAGATCATCCACCAATGCGACCAACGCCGTCTCTGTGCTGTGCCCAGGCCTGAAGCCCGATTGGCGTGGATCCAAATAGACAGCTTCATCCAGGTGCTGGGGAAACTGTTGTGCTACCACACTCTCAACAACCTTCGCCATAAAACGAAGGTTGGAGACAGGACGATAATTAGATAACAGAGTTGGGTCCAGGGACGGTTTCTTGAGGAGGGGTCTCACCAACGCCTCTTTCAAGGCGGCGGGTAGATACCCCTCACTCAAGGCAGCGTTAATAATACCCTGAAACCAACCTCGTGTCACCTCCAGGGTGGCCAACACCAGCCAGGAGGGACACAGGTCCAATAAACATGTGGTCGCATTCAGTCCCCGCAGCAACCTGTCCACGTCTTCGGGGGTCACAGGATCAAACTCGTCCCAAATGACTGTTTCAAGTTCCGCCCCCGATCCCCCACCCAGAGCCGCCCATTCGGAGTCCAACCCATCCCGGATCCAAGCGATTTTATCCACCAGGAACTTTGAAAAATCCTCAGCCTGTCCCTGCAAGGGGTCCTCCCACGGTCCCCCTTCCAAGAGGGAGCGGGTCACTCTAAACAGGGCGGCCGGGCGGTTTCCTGCGGACGCAATAAGGGTGGAAAAGTAAAGACGCTTTGCCACCCTTATCGCCACTAAATAGGTCTTGATATAAGACCGTAAAAGTGTTCGGTCAGGTCCGGAGCGAGTAGCCCTCCAAATACTCTCCAGGCGTCTTTTCCGGCGCTTCATCTCCCTCAGCTCCCCAGAAAACCAGGGGGCCGAGCGAGAGCGGCGCCAGGTCAGAAGCCGCAAGGGCACGATCCGGTCCAGGGCCTCAGCCGCCACCCTTTCCCAGGTGGCGACCAGGTCCCCCACCGAGTCATGAGTTTGAATGTCAGGATATGGCCCAAGCTCCATCAGGAACCTATCTGGATCCATCAGGCGCCTGGGGCGGTACCAACGTATTTGGTCCGCCTCCCTGCGATGGGGAGGAGCGGTTGCAGGGGTGATTGCACCACCCCTCCTCATTGGGATGGAGTAACTTAAGGAGAAGCCATGGGGGACTTAATCTTTGCCAGGAACAAATGGGGTTTTTGTGGGGGGGGATTATACTTCCCCAGCTTTGACTCATGCCTTTTCGCCTTGCTTCAAGAACTGCTTTTGGCCTTGAGGACTGCAGTTTGTCTTACCGCAGCTGTGTGGGCTTTACTTTCAGAATTGCCTTTGCCTTGTACCCTGTCTTTGCTTTGAGGATTGACATTTGTCTTGTGGAATGTTTTTGCCCTTTGTTTTGCTTTACTTCAGAACTGCCTTTGCCTTGGAACTTGTTGTTGCTCTGAGGACTGTCATTTGTCTTATGCCTGCATTTTGCCTTGTGGACTTCGTTGGTAATATATGAGCTGTTGTTTGGGGGGACTGAGGATGGCTGCCTTCAGGATAGCATGGGGGTGGAGTCTTACTGGCCATTGGAGGGTCGTTGGTTGAACACTTCTTGAGGACAATAAAGGACTCTCTAAAACAGGGGGTCTTCAACCCTGGAAACTTTTAGACTTGTGGATTTCAACTCCCAGAATCAGGTCTGCAGCCTGATTTCATGAGGGACGAATATCAAACTGGCTGATTCAACCCAACAGGCAGTGGTGCAATTCAACTGGTGTAACAACTGGTTCAGTGAGTGAGCACTTCGCACATGCTCTACATTTTAAGAAGCCCATTTTCAACTCAATGACTTACCTTTTGCTGCATCCCCGGTGAGTAAAACAGCTGATGTATGGCAAATCGTTCTGCTGTGTGAAACAGCTATGCTAAAAAAAAAAAACAGGAAATAAAGCACAGGAAAGAGCAGGGGCAGGTGGGCAGGACCAAATGCTCACTGAAACTACCGGTTCGCCTGAACTGGTCTGAACCGGTAGAATCCCACTCCTGCCAACAGGACTGATATACTCTCGGTCACTTGAGAGTCATCTAGTCAGGTCCAGAAAGCATGGTTTATTTATTTATTTTTTATTTTATTTATTTTATTTTATTTGTCAATTGCTTACAAGATAATAGGTATAAGTAAAACATAGTTACGAATACATGGATACATATAAGAAAAATGAAATATAAAAGAAACAATAGGACAGGGATGGTAGGCACGTTGGTGCACTTATGCACGCCCTCTACAGACATCTTAGGAAAGGGGTGAGGTCAATAGTAGACAGTCTAAGGTTAAAGTTTTTGGGGTTTGGGGAAGAAACCACAGAGTCATTGTACGTGCCTTTTGAGGCTCCCCCTGATTTTTATGTGGCTCTCACCTTGAAATTTGGGAAAATCTTAAAGATTTTGTCACTATACTCACCGTCTGTTTTTAAAAAATTCCTTGTCTTGTATTATATTGCATTTTCTATTATGTTTCATTTGATTATAAACCATCCAGTCGGTTTGGAGTCGGGTGATACATAAATTGAATCCATTAAATTGCATTTAGTTAGTTAGTTCTTCAATTTACAGTGGCTGCCTTCTTGCCAACTCTGAATTACTCCATACCACAGTTCTCCCAAATTGTGCAATATTTAAAATATATCGGAAAATATTTTTCAAAGGAGACATCCAAAGGCTGAATGTCTGTCCTTCATGAAAGGGGAGGGGAGACAAATGAAACATAACAAATAACATTTTAGCTGGTTTCTCTTTCTCTAATCCCATTAAAAGCATTCTAAAGAAAAGTCTTTATCTGTTAATAGAGAGGAGAGATAACCATCAGAGCTGAGAATAGTTTCATCCCTTAGTGTTTATCCACTTTCCGGTATGTAGTTTCTATAACAAGCTTCGTTTTAAGCACTTTGTCCAAAATACCTGTACTGTTAACCACTTTCTCTTTGCCCTTATCTGAAATGGGTAGGACACAATACATTTAAAAAAAAAAATCATTTTACATAGAAGGTCGTAATCTGTGCATCCTGTTCAACCCTCTTTTTCAGCCTCCCCATTTGTCTTGTTTTCTTTTTATCAGATCTAGCCAGATCTCAGCTATCAGTCCATGGGATACTATTAACCCATCAATATCCAATATATGTCCTTTATGGAGCCTAGGAATCCTGCTGAACTTGGTAAAAAAAATCAAAAAGGCCAAAAAAGAACCCTGAGATTGTTATTTCAAGGCAGGTTAGATGGGAGAAGTCAATGGTCATTAGCTTCACACCTGGTGCAATGCACCCGGTTACTTTGGATGTCTGTAGAGATTCTCAGTCAACCAGGTCATGGTTGTCCCAAAGGTGCTTTTTCAGGAGGCAACTGGACTTTCTTGTTTTTTCTTTTGAAGACATTTCACTTCTCATCCAAGAAGCTTCTCCAGCTCTGACAGGATAGAGGGGAATGGAAGGATTTATTTTCCTTGCAGACAGCTGATCATTTGCATCCTTTTAGAGCGTCCTTGAAGCACTTGGAGGTTTATCTGTGTCTTCAGGGTCATCTGAGCCAGAGGTGGTATTCAGCAGGTTCTGACCAATTCTGGAGAACTGGTAGCAGAAATTTTGAGTAGTTTGGAGAACCGGCAAACACCATCTCTGACTGGGCCCACCCCCATCTATTCTCTGCCTCCTGAGTCCCAGATGATCGGCTGGGTCTTCTTTGTTTGCCCTGCACAGGAGAACGGAGCTGGAAAGCAGGTTAGTGGGGTGGGGAGGGAATGGGATTTTGCAGTAACCTTCCCCCAGGAGTGGGGTGGGAATGGAGATTTTGCACTATCCTTCCCCTGCCACATCCACCAAGCCACATCTACCAAGCCACGTCCACAGAACCAGTAGTAAAAAAAAATGAATCCCACCATTGATCTGAGTGGTGGTCCTGATTCCTATAGCCTGCAATTTTCCCTCTGGAAATCCCAATCCTACTCCCACACCATTCCAAAGGCATCCATCCCAAATTGTATAGCTAAAAGTCTGTAGAGAATCTCAGTCATCCAGGTCATGGTTGTCCCAAAGGTGCTTTTTCAGGAGGCAACTGGACTTCCTTGTTTTTCTCTTGAAGACATTTCGATTCTCATCCAAGAAGCTTCTTCAGATGATACCTTTGGGACAGCAGGCTACAGCCTACAAAAAAAAAGGAAGCTTGCTGTACCTCTCTCCTCTTTGCTGGAATCAACATCTGCCTGGTGCATGGCTGCAGTGTGCGAATTCTACTCTCTTGGATCATAGATCTTTGGACTGGCTGACAATCTTGTTGCAGCTCTTAAAACTTGGACTCATTTTAGACAACTCTTCTTCATGCTTCTCTTTAAGATGAAACTTTTGCTTTCTTTGACATTTCTTGCTATAGTGCTAACTCCATTGGCCAAAAGTAAAACTGATAGTCTCCCAGGAAACTGGGTATGTGTGGTTGAAACCTGAAACAGGACAGGAATAAGATAGATCTGATTTCCCTACATACCTCCCAAAATTGGAAAAGTCTCAGAAGAGGATATGATAGGGTGAGGGAGAGAGATGTAGGCTGAATTCTCATCTCCTCTGGCTCCCTGATGTAGCTCTCTGGTCTAAATGTATTCCCTTCATGTCAGACATCTCTTAGCAAACAGGACTGGAAATAGATAAACAGAGATACAACTTCTGAAAAGAAGATTTATTGTAGGAAACTTTTATAAAAGAATTCCAGCAACTGCAAACTGTATGTATAGTGAAATGAAGTTTAGATGTCTTTACTCTACTACATGATTCAGACAGGAGAAAGAAATAAAACACCCATTTATTTGAATTGGATGGCTTGTTTCCAGTCATCTCTTGTTTTGTTAACAGAATGGCAAGCAGCTTAATTTTCATAATGCAAGAATCGTTTCTCATCATCTCAGTGCTTATTTATCATTTATATAAATTTATACAGTTGGCCATCTAAGAATCAAGTGACTCCAGGCAGATAGCAAGCTAACACCAATAAAAAAAAAATCCAAAACAATTATCATAATTGGTTGCACAATAAGCCAGATGTTTAGAATGGATTTGACATTTTTATCCACCTATCAAGTCCTTCCCAATGACTATATCCCAATGGATGAGAATTAATCAAAGAGAGAAGCAACCTAGAATTAAGGAGAAACTTCCTAACCATGAGAACAGTGGAACAGTTTGCCTTCAGAATTGCTTTGTTATTACTAAAACATTAAAAAACTAATAGCTCTCTAACAAATCCATCAATGAATCATTTTTGAATTTTATTTATTAGTAAGTAAGTGAATAATATGGCAGTATCTGAGTGTACAAATGATGGGTGTAAGAAAAAGATAAAATTACTGAGGAGATAAAAACATATTGAAATCCAATAGTTTGCCAAAATAAAAGTACTGAAGTTTAGGCCTGTGTAACCTTATGTTGTCCATAAATGTGTACATTTTTAAAAGTGTG
The DNA here is from genome assembly GCA_023653725.1 of Bungarus multicinctus. Lineage (NCBI taxonomy): Eukaryota > Metazoa > Chordata > Lepidosauria > Squamata > Elapidae > Bungarus > Bungarus multicinctus. The sequence goes on along the minus strand of CM042842.1, from coordinate 120,889,466 downwards.
CAAAAATTGTATTTAAAAAGCCCTGCTGGATGATAACTTCTCAAACCATCCTTGACAGGATGTGTCAAATGAGGGTAAAACACCATCTCAATTTTTGAATCCACTTCATCCTTCCAATTGTTTTACATTTCTTCTTGGGTCTTTTTTTTTTTTTTAATCAGCTAGAAATGCTTTTTTACTAATGGTCATCTTTATGCATAAATATTTGATTTATATATTACACATAAATAAAGGCAAACATAAATAATGCATGTTGAACTCAATTGAAAATAACTGACCTCTAAAGAAAACATGAGCATTTCTACCATCCAATCTATCTGGGCGTGCGGCATTCAGCACAAATATCATCCAGTCTCAGGGAGAGCTAATTTAGCAGAAAAATAGGTGTTTGTGTGTATGGAAAGCAGAGTTTTTTTCTAAACCCAATGGAATCTCTGAGTGTTGTTCAGGAAAGAGGAGAGAGGGTGATGGTTGAATGACATTGATGAGCAGTGAAAATCCCTGCACTGGTTTAAATTTTTTATCTTTGCCCATATAAAAAATTAAAATTCAACCAGAACTTATGTACCCCTTGCAGAACTTTTTTTTTTCTCATCAGAATTGGTAAAGGAGGATTGCTTCAAGAAATTCCAGAAAGAGATATAAGAACATTGAGTGCATGTATGATTCATTTGTGGATTATTAAATGACAAGCATATTCTGCCTTTATAATAATGCTTTATTGAAAGGTTTTATAATCATAATTAACAGTGCATAATTTATTATCATGAGAATTAACTTTGTGTTTTAGGCACAAACTTTTCTTAACATCTTTATAATTCTTTTTTTTATGAATTGTCACAATAATTCAGTAATAATTGCTAAAGGAGTTGCATTATTAAATATTATTTTTTAATTAATTGTGTCATTTTATCTTGGCTGTACACCGCCCCGAGTCCCATTTTGGGAGAGGGGGCGGTATAAAAATTTAATAAATAAATAAATAAATAAATAAATAAATAAATAATGTTAGCCTGGATTCTTTTGTCAATTCACAAAACATAATGCGTTATGTACTTGATGAAAATATTACTGTTTTTTTTTAAAAAGTGGGATATTCTCTACTTTCTGTTCTGGTAGTAAAAATAAAAAATAAAAAAACCCAGAGAAATAAAAAAACCTAAAATACGTTTGAATCATGAGTATATGTATGAACATATCTATATATTTTATTAGATATAATGGCTGGCTGACTCCCAGATAATTCCAAGGATAGGAAAAAATAAAACAGAAAGACAACAAATATAAGTATCTAGAAATGGCACAATACATCTAAAAAAGAGAAAGAAAGAAAGAAAGAAAGAAAGAAAGAAAGAAAGAAAGAAAGAAAGAAAGAAAGAAAGAAAGAAAGAAAGAAAGAAAGAAAGAAAGAAAGAAAGAAAGAACTCTGACAAAATAACTATCAGAGTTGGAAACCACAGTTAACCAGAGGTGGTATTCAGCAGGTTCTCATCAGTTCTGGAGAACCAGTACTGGAAATTTTGAGTAGTTCAGAGAACCAGCAAATACCACCTCTGACGGGAGATTTTACAGTATTCTTCCCCTGCCATGCCCACCAAGCCATGCCCTCAGAACCAGTAGTAAAAAAAATTTGAATCCCACCTCTGCAGCTATCCCATACTTGTGAGCAAAAATCCTGGAAGCCAATTTATAACCCTTGCAGCCAATAGTGACATGGTCATAAGGTAATGTATCCATCATTGTTTCTGCCATTGTATTGTGGATTCTGTAGCTTCTCTGTGGTCTTCAAAGGTAATCCCACATACAGTATATTGCAATAGTCTATCTGAGATATTACTATGATGTGAGGGGACTCACATTGGGCACACTAAATCTATATGTGATAATACTTGCCACATGCTCTTTCAGTAGAATTTATGAATCCTGGACAACCCTGGTTTGCATACCAATTTTGAAAGTGGTAATGCATGCCAGCCAAGGTCATTGGTGGAAAGGCCCAGATCCATGTGGCCAAACAAATCCGGACTTTGTCTTGGTAGGATTGAGCCTGAGTCTGTTCTTCCCCATCCAGTTCCACAAAGCCTTCAGACTCTAGGTCAGGCCTGGGGTTGTTTTACAGTTGTGTATAATCTGCATATTGTTGATACTGGACCCCTCACTCGAAAATCATCTCACTTAAATGTAGTTTAAGTGTTAGACAGGTCCAAAGGTGCTCTTTCAAGAGGCAACTGGACTTTCTGGTTTTTCTTTGAAGGCATTTTATTTCTCATCCAAAAAGCTTCTTCAGCTCTGACTGGATGGTGGGGAATGGAAGGATTTATATTCTTTGTAGACAGCTGGTCATTTGCATTCTTTTAGAGAGTAGTTGAGAACACTTGGAGGTTTATGTGGATCTTCAGGGTCACCTGCATAGGGCAAATAGGCATGGAACCTTCTTGGAACTGCTGAAAGGACTGTGTTGTAGACTGGAGATAGATGATGTCATATCCCTCCACTTTTGTTGAGAGAGGGCTGTTCAGTTTTGAGATAGATGGCCTCTTTGATCCCTCTTTCAAACCAATGGTCCTCTCTCTCCAAAATGTGGACTTTGCTATCTTCAAAAGATTGGCTTTTGTCTTTTAAATGCAAATGGACTGCTGAATCTTGTCCTGGTGGGTTTGTTCTCCTATGTTGTGCCATGCGTTTATGAAGTGGTTGTTTTGTTTCCCCAATGTACAGATCTGCACATGTTTCTCCATAGACAGGTGTGATGAAAGTGCTGAACCCTCAGGTGCCTCACAAGCTGGAAGTCACTGACATGACTTCACCCTTTTGTTTGTCCTGACCAAAACTGGCTGCAGAGAATGGAGAGAATGTAACACAGTGCCCCTCACTTCCAACTATTGCAGCCAATACAGAAGGATATCATAGCTGAGGGTACTGAAAGCCACTGTGATCAAAGAGCATAAAATGAATACACCAACCATATTCCAGGTCTCCCACAGGTCATTAAAAAGTCAACCAATATTGTCTCTATAGTTTACCTAAGACTAGCATGGATAGATAAGAAAACAATGCACTAGAGAACAAATCAATCTAAATTTCTCACTTGAAATGTAAATAGCCAGATTCAGATTATCATATGTTGGACATTCACCAAAGACAAATTCCTTGTGTGTCCAATCACACTTGGCCAATAAAGAATTCTATTCTGTTCTGTTCTGTTCTGTTCTGTTCTGTTCTGTTCTGTTCTATTCTATTCTATTCTATTCTATTCTATTCTATTCTATTCTATTCTATTCTATTCTGCAAAGATGCAATACCTATGAAAAGTCCATCATGCTTGAAAATGTAGAAGGAAAGAGGAAAAGAGGACAACCATCAGCAATATAAATGGACTTGATTGCAGCAGTGATGGATACACTATTGAAAAATGAAGGATCAGGTTGAGGACAAATCATCCTAGAGAAGGGTTGTCTGTGTGGTTACTAAGAGTTGACATTGATTTAAATGGAATTAAATGGAAAACTAGGTGACCTTATGATGTAGGTTACTAATCCTTGACATAATTCTTCTAAAAATGGTGTGTATGGAGTGAGGCTAAGATAATTCCATATAGAGCTTACAAAAATTCCTAACAGACAATGATAATCAGATCAATATTTTGCATGCAACAGAGAGAAATAATCATACTAACTCTTTCCTAATCACCTGGCCTCTCCAAAGCTTCCTTTGCTTCTTCTTATAAACTGTAAGCCTAAAGCAATGGCCTTCAGTGAGGTTTCTCCTTTTTTGCCTTATTAAAAAAGGCCAGCAAAAACAGCAAGTTAGGGATGGAGCAAAAATTAAATTTGATTTAATTTCTCTTACTTTTTAAATTTAGTTTGATAATGGTCAAGCCCCAGTCATAAATCATAAGTGTCAGGAGTATTGTGGCACTTCCAGATAGAGAGAATTAGCCAGTGACCTTACCATTGTCCTGTGCTTCTTTCATGTCCCCTGGCAGGAACAGGAGCAAAGAACGGGAGCTCACTCCATCCCATGGCAGCACTTGGGTCTTGAACACAAGCTTGCCAACCCAGTATCTTAACCAAGCAAGTCACTGTGCTCCTTTTCAGTCATAGATTTTTAAAAACAAATCCATTTTATTTTTGCATTGTAGTTATTACAATTGCACCTAGGACCTCGGGCAATCTTCTCAGGCTTTATAGGACAAAGCTGTTGGGTGTGTATGTGATGTGGTGGTGACAGCTGATACCACATTAATAGTCTAGGTTGATTTGATGCATCTGGATGGCAAAAAGGAAGTGCCCTTCCTCCATTCACTGTCCCATGAACATCTATCTCAAAGCTGTGCACTCAATGGAAGAATTCCACCATTACAGATAGGAGTTTACAGATAGGAGGATCTTCACTCAAAAGTATACAACAGCTTTGCTGCTCTGATAGAATCTGAAAGCAAGTTCAGTGTCCAAACTGAAATACAATAAAATCAGAGATAAGGCAGACTCAGTTCTCCATATGGGTTACAGAGTAATCTCTGCTTACAGGAAGTTGACATCTTCAGAGCTTGTAATTGAAGCAGAACTAGCCTTATATAAACAGGATTTGGCTTTTTCTGTGTTGTTTTTCAGTTTCTTGCCAGAAAAGACCTAATCAATAACAAGACTCGAAGAGTCAGATACGTTTTCAGCAGTTGTAGTGTGGCTATGTTGACAACTTTTTCACGTGTCTGCGCGTTTGTGTAGAAAAACAGAAAGATGCAAATAGATGATTTAAATTTTTTTTTTATAACTAGTCAGTGATGGGTGCACTATGAGTTTTATTTTATTTTTTAAACAAATGTTGTTGAGGGCTTTATTTATTTAGCTATTGCATAATTGCAGGCTTGGATACTGCTGAAATTCAACTGATTGCACAAATAATTTAAAAACAACATATATTTTCCATTATCTTGAACTTTCAAACAAGGGTGTTAAATGTAACCAGGCAATCATTAAAATCTTGCTTGTGTAGCCATTTCCTGCATTTTGATGGTGAGGTTAACATTTCTTAGCAGCAAATGAGACCTCTGGAGAGAAATGGTTAGGAAAAAAAAAGATTTAATCAAGGCTGTTCTACATTTGTGCCTCTTTTTCTCGTTTGCAGAATGAAAAGGGGGAGAAGCAGTAACAAAAATAATCTTCAATTGGCCTACTTGGTGTGGAGTCAAAGCCACATCCCAATATCCTCCTGAGATGGCAACTTTTCCAAGATGGTAGATCCATAGTCGCATACTACTTTTCCTTCAAAGTGTTTTGACATCATCAATGCTCCCATGTGCAACAATCTCCAGCTAAAAATTGACAGCATGACCAAAAGGCAGCTTTGTCTAAATGTTTCACTATAGAGTTGGCTCTGACCTCATTATTACAAAGATTAATTCTGACCTGCGTGGCATGTTTGGAAATATGCCAGAAATAATGAAACTGACAGCCTAGTAAAGCATATTTCCCTGACATGCTGCTGAAAAGTCAGAAGGCATCATCTCAATTCTCTGAGATGAACAGTTTAATGGAATGTCATCCTCTAGCCTTTGAGATGGCCTGTCTTCAGAAATATATCAGCTGACAATCAAAGTTGCAGAGGCTTGCCAAAACTCGTGGTTTTCCTCTAAACGGAATTGATATCTCAGTACGTACTGTATTCCCGTTGTTGCCAGAATGCTATTGTTTCTCTCGAGGGTCCTTTCAAATGTAGGAAAGAAGGCCTTGGTTATTTATTCTCTGTGGTTAAGTTCTGAATTTACAACATATGTCTCATGTTTTGTTCTACTTCTGAGAACATATGGCTTATGCCAGTAATAGGGAGAAAAAGATGTGAGTAAATTGAGGGAGAGATTGGGGCAGTTATCTATTCTAGAGGAGAAACTTTCACAGAAAGTTCTAATTCCAACATTAATGTTTTGTAGAAAATAATAATAATAATAATCCTTTGTTTTCTGCTTTTCTTGTTTTACAAAACACAACTTTAAGAAGGCACAATCTCTTTGGTTTGTTATTTGTTTACTAATTGATGTGTTCCTCTCATTTACCCCCAAAATTTTTTCATATGAACCATAAGGTCTTTGTTAATAAGATTCCTGGGAGAACTCACTTGATCTAAGAAGATGCCCTTGACTTATCTATCATAAGAATCAAATCTCCTTAAGATCTTGAATGTCTTAAAGAATGTGAATATGTTTGGGAGAGAGGCTCAACATTTGAAGAGGTGTCCCTGACAAAGCATATCCAGCCCCTGGATTTGCTATTGATAGTAAGTATGAAAACTGGTTCATGCAGAAAAAGCTTCCTGTATTTTTGTTATCATTCATATAGAGCTATCCTTGAAGAGTATTCAGAAGCTACAACTGGCAGAGAATGCAACTGCATGGGAAGTCTGAGGAGATTCATGTAACACCCCTGTTGTGTGAGCTGTAGTGGTTGCCAGTTTACCCCTGGATCCAGTTCTAGGTGTTGGTTATTCTCTCTAAAGCACTTAATGGCATGGAACCAGGTTACCTGAAGAATCATCTCATCCCAATGAGATTGGCTCATCCAACTTGCTCTAGAAGGATGGGCATGCTGCAGTCCTCCTCAATCAAGGAACTTTGGTTGGAGGGTTCCAGGAAAGGAGCCTTTTCTTCTGTAGCTCCTTCCCTTGTACTGAGATCCAGTTCCCATCCCCTTGGCCTTCCAAAAGGGCCCGAAAATCCAGCTGTACTGATTGGCTTGTGGCCTGATGAGAGCATTCCATGCTTGTGGTGGCTAGGGGGCCAAGAAGAAGATCTCACCTCCACTAAGTGCCCCTTAAATTCTTGAACAATGTTATGATGAATTCACTGACTAACCAGTGGAGGGGAGGGAATCTGCCATGGTTTTCTGAAGTCAGTAAGGAGAAATTTTGTATAAAATATTCTTGAATCAGAAGCCAAACTTGCAATGTTTCTCAGTGAGAAGAATTGAAGAATGGGGTGGAATGAGGACATATTCCAAGAAATAAATAAATGTATGCATGTGGTATTTGAGAAAGAGAGGCAATTAGTCCATGGTAAGAATGGTAGGCATAGAGAAAGGTTAGTAACATTTGATTTTCTGGCTATTTGTTTTTTATCCAAAGGTTGAAGTCAATACAGGCTCCCATTCTGACTGAAGAACCCATCAAACATCCTCTTTTTAGGTTTCATTTATCTCCATCTAGAAATGCTTTAGTGGTCCTTTTGAAGTAGAAAATGTGTAGCTGGTGCAGTTATCTTGATTCATCTATACATTATGTTGAACTCCATTGCCTATGAAAGGTTACTGACAGCCTTCTTTATTCTTCTAAGATGATTGTTTAAAGTCCTCTTGTGCACATAATCATTTACTGGGTTCACTGATTGCAGTAAGACATAATGTGGTAGATTTTGTTTTGCTTAAGCATAACAGTGCACAGCTGAAAACTTTGAGGGGTAACTGGGTGTTTTCCCACCAGTTACAAATTCTCTGCTATCTCCCCTACAGTATATGTCTGTTATAGGTGTGGTTGCTCCAGGGGCATATATCTAGGTGCTTATTTAATCCCCATAAGCTTCCAATTGAAATTCCACACCAACACAGCAGCCACCAAACACATCCTAAAAAGAACAGAATTGGCCCTAATCAGAAATGAACTTCACTCAAAAAGATTCCTCCTAGACCAAATCAATAAAGATCTCCTCACACTTCACCTCAGACTCAACAACAAGATTCACCCTGCACTTTGGGACAGAACCAAACAACTTGCTGTCTGGAGAGCCGAAACACAGACCACCCTCAAGACAGACACACACACCAACAAACTCAGAAAACTACAACAACGCCAGAAACAAACTCCTCCCCCCTCACAGTCACACATGAAACAAACAGTGCACAACATCTCAGACAAGATCCTCAGCGAAGCCGAAACCAATGTCCTTTCGAAAGGATTCAACTTTGCTGTCGCTCCCAAACACATCCCCACAGAAACCATTATATGCGGAGTTGAAACCAGCCTGACCAAAACCAACCCTGATGATGCGAACAGAATCAGACTCGAAATTACCAACATCCTCTGCACTAGCAAACCACCCAAAAGCAACTTATCCAAAGAAGAACAAACTGCACTACTTAACCTGAAAAAAGACACCAGCATAATAATCCTACCAGCAGACAAGGGCAATGTGACAGTGGTTATGAACACATCTGACTACCAAACCAAGTTAACCAACCTACTCCAAGACCCCACATACAAACCCCTAAACACAGACCCCACCACCTACCTAGAAAAAACCACCAGATCCCAAATAAAAGCCTCCCCCATCAGCGAAGAAATTCAGCAAAGAATCATACTCAGAGAGAAATCATCCAGATGTCCTAAGCTTTATGGTCTCCCCAAGATACACAAAAAAAAGGAACCCCACTTAGACCAATAGTCATCTCCATAGGCTCACCTCTACAAAACCTAGCCAAATTTCTCACCAAACAACTACAGCCTTATGCTGAATCCATCAACTCACATGTAAGAAACTCATTCCAGTTCATCGAGATCATAAAGAAACAAATCTTACAACCCAGCGATCTATTAGTGAGCTTCGATGTCATATCCCTCTTCACCCAAGTGCCTATAAAAGAAGCCTTGACAGCCATCCAAAATAAATACAACCCGCCCAAGCACATCCTAGATCTGACCAATCACTGCCTATCCAATACATACTTCACCTACAATGGACAAAAATACAAACAAATAGAAGGAGCACCCATGGGATCACCCCTCTCACCTGTCATCGCAAACCTCTACATGGAACACTTTGAAACACAAGCTCTAAAAAAATATGATCACAAACCCAAACTTTGGCTCAGATAATAGATGACACCATCATAATCTGGCCACACGGGAAAGAAAAACTGAACAACTTCCTCACACACCTCAATAGCCTACACCCCAAAATACAATTCACCATGGAAACAGAAGCTAACAATCAACTTCCCTTCCTAGATGTCTTAGTATACAAAAAATCCAATGGCTCCCTAGGACACACCATCTACCAGAAGAAAACATATACAAACCACTATCTACATGCACTCTCACACCACCACCCAGTACAAATCAATTCTGTAGCTGAGACACTCATCTCCAGAACAAAATGCTTAGTGATGAACAACACCTAAAAACCGAGCTACACACTCTTACTAACGTACTAACAGCTAATGGATTCCAAAGAAGGAAGATTACTCACCTCATCCAAAAAGAAACCCCAACCAAAATCCAAGACAGAGAACAAGAAAATGGCAAAGCCCTCCTCCCATATAAAAGGAACTACAGAGAAAATCAGCAAGATCCTCCAGAAACACAACATTAAAACAGTACTCTGCACAAACGGAAAAATATCCACCATCCTAAGAAACCCTAAAGACAAAATTGAGTTAGAAAACCAAGGAGTATACAAAATCCCTTGCACCTCCTGCCCCACCACATACATAGGACAAACTAACAGAAGAATAAGTGCACGCATTGAAGAACACAAGAACTCAATCAAAAAAGAAGAACCGACCTCTTCCCTGGTCCAACACCTCAAAGCCACAGGACATAAGATTGACTTTAAAAATACCAGCACTATCGCCAAAACCGAATACTTCAACAACATAATAATCAGAGAAGCCATAGAGGTAGAAAAATGTCCACACAGCATGAATAAACGAGATGATACCTCCCGCCTACCAGCCATTTGGAAACCTGCCCTCATTAACAAACGAGTACCTAACATGAAGAAGGACACCAGACCCACACCCACGAGGGCCACACAAGAAACTACCACCACACTTCCACGCAGAAAGCAGACTCACACCCACACAGAAGATGAAACACGACCATGGACCAGAAGCCATACCACAGCTGCATCACTACCTGCTTCAAACCCCCCCAACTCATACATGAAGGGAACTGACGCCCACCATGAAGATGTGGCACAACCATGAACGCGAAGCCAAACAACAGGATCATAGCTCACCAGCTCAAATCCCCCAGCAACTAAGACTAACCTGAGTACAACCTAATTCCCACCAGAACAGAACACACCCCCAGCCAATCAGAACACAGCCAACCTCCCAACCAATCAGAGAACAGCCAAACCCCCAACCAATGAGAACACACCCCCAGCCAATCAGAATACAGCCAAGCCCCACCCAATCAAGTCACACCCCCACTAGTAGTTAAAAGGAAGAAGCAGCTGCAAGCTCACCTTACTCTGAGAAGCACAAGGCCGAAGACACAAGCCTGAAGATGATGAATGAGACTTCATCGGAACGTCGCCTAGATATTTCCAATTCTACGCGGGAGAAAACCCAAAGAACCAAAGATCCATATATATATATATATATACATACATACATACACAAATAATGGAATTTGCATCAAATTCCATTATTTTGACTTATTGGCTGATAATATTGGTTATGTACCGTATGTGTGTGTATGTGTTGATACAAAAACATAAGCAATGTGGTGCCTCTTGTTAGATGAAGCATCTCTCTCTTGGTTCCAAAACTGGAGGGTGGGAAAGAAAATTAAATGGCGTATATAAGGTGATATGATTGTCAGCAAATTGGGAAAATATTAAAGATAAGCGTTTGCTGTCAAAATGTATTAAACCATCTCATGTTCCTATTAATCCCTTTTTTCATACATGGGAGGAATTAGATCATCCAAAGAAGGAGAAAACTGGTCAACAAAATTAATTTTGCTGTATAAATAGCTGGAGGACAAGCCTCAATAAACTTCAGTTGGCAGGCTTTCGGGGGAGGGGGTCATTTTTAATTTAGAAATCAATAGACAGCGGAAGCAGGGCCTCTCTTGTAGGAGATTAATTTACTCTTGGTGAGAAGCATATGGACTTTTACTGCAGCTACGTATGAGCTGGCCATTTTTTCATTTATTTTGTTTTGAGGAAAAAAATGAACTAACAATCTTCTCTCCTCTCTTCTCTCCTACCTTCCCCTCTCTCCTTTTTAAAGTTCATATTCAAAGGTAGAAGACAGTAAGGGACTCAAATATTATCAGCTATGCATTGAAATTGACCATTCTCCATCCATCATTGAGCAAAGTTCCTTTTGAAAATTCAGTGGGAGAAAAATATTCTATAATGAAATTGTCCTGCAATTTGCAACTTCTACACTGCAAAAACATATGGACTATACTTCTTGACCAGGTTAAAGCAATAGATGTAATTTACATTGACTTCTGCAAAGCATTTGACTCAGCGATACATGACAAACTACTGTTAAAATTAAATTCTTATGGCATTTCTGGATCCCTTCACAAGTAGATTATTGCCTTCCTGTCAAACAGGCAACAAATAGTAAAAATAGGAAACACCCTATCAAACCCTGCACCAATTATCAGCGATGTCCCACATGGGACCGTTCTAGGACCCACATTCTTTACACTCTATATAAATGACCTTTGTGATCACCTTATTAGCAACTGTGTCCTCTTTGCTGATGATGTAAAACTATTCCACACCACCATCAATGCTAACATTCTTCAAAAAGACCTTGATTATGTGTCTGAATGGTCTAACAATTGGCAACTCCAAATCTCTACCAACAAATGCTCTGTCCTACACATTGGTAAAAAAAAATTATATACCAAATACAAGCTAGGACCTTGGAATTCTCATATCGAATGATCTAAGTGCCAAGTTCACTGCAACAGTATTGCCAAAAAGGCTTTAAGAGTTGTAAATTTAATTTTACGAAGCTTCTCCTCTGGTAATACTGTTTTGCAAACTAGGGCATTCAAAACCTTTGCTAGACCAATACTTAAATTCAGCTCTGCTCTCCGGAATCCGGACTGTATACCAGACAAAAATACAATTGAGTGAGTCCAGAAGTATTTTACTAGAAGAGTACTACATTCTTCTGTTCACAACAGAATATCTTACAGCACCAGACTTGAGATTCTAGGCTTAGACAATCTTGAACCATGCTGACTAAGATTGGACTTAAGCATAGTACATAAAATCATATGTTACAACGTCTTACCAGTTAATGAATATTTCAGCTTTAACAACAATAACACAAGGGCACACAATAGATATAAACTAAATGTAAACCACTCCAAACTCGATTGCAGGAAGCATGATTTCAGCAACAGAGTGGTCAATGTCTGGAACTCACTACCTGATTCTATTGTCACCTGCTCAAACCCCCACTCCTTCGCCCTCAAACTAACCCCTATTGACCTCAACCCATTCCTAAGAGGTCTGAAAGGGGCATGCATAAACACACAATCGTGCCTACCATCGCAGTCCTATTGTTCCCAATTATTAGTTCCTATTTCTTATATTTAAACATTTCTTATATTGTAAGATTTTGACAAATTATTATTATTATTATTATTAGTAGTAGTAGTATTGTTGTTGTTAATAATAATAATAATAATAATAATAATAATTGCTACTATACACATTAAGCTGAACTACATATTAAATTGAAGCCTGCCCCACAGGAGTAGAATTTGTTACAGTTTATTAAAGTATGAAGCTATATTTGTTCTGTCTCTGCATGGGACCAGAAACAAAATGGCTGCACTGCCCCACATGGAGAACCATTTTTCTGAGGTAAAATCAAATAAAGCAAAATAAAACAAACTGTTTTTTGTTATGTATCATACTGAACTTCAGAATGGCAGACATAACTCATAACAGCTGATGTCAGCTAAGGCTAACATAAACCATTATTTTATCACCTAGATTACATGGTGTAGATTGAGTAATAATAGTAGACCTGGTTACAAATGGACATTTGAAATTCTCCAGCAAAAGTGTGGAGAAAGAGGTGAAAAAAGCTTTCTAAATTTTTCTAGAACTTTATCGGAAGAAGAACTCCTTTGAAGGTAACAGACACAATTACACAAAAGAGGCAGCTTTATAGTTTCTTCTCTGGGGATTGCATGGGAGTATAGAAAGCCAAGGCTCATTGGAGATACGGTTGCACCACCAAAGACTCCCTCAACGGGGGGAGGAATAAAATACCACCTATCTCCAACTTACAATGCAGTCCTAGCAGCAATTCCAAAAAGATTCCACAACCTATTGCACCCTCATTCAGGTGACCCTGAGAGCCCAGATAAACTCCCAAGTGGCTTCAGCGGCTCTCGGAGAGAGTGGCAATGACCAGATGACTGCAAAGAAACACAATTCTTCGATTTCCCTCATCACCATCACTACCAGCCTATCAGGTCCTATCCTTCCATCTCCTCAGCATCCAGTCTCAACTATCAGTATCTATCCTTCCAACTTTGTTATTCTATTCTATTCTATTCTATTCTATTCTATTCTATTCTATTCTATTCTCCTTCCACTGCCCCTGCCATCAGAACTGATAAAGCTTCTTGGATGAAAAATTCTTTTTCTTCAAAGAAAAAAAAAAACAGCCCAGTGGCCTTTTATTTATTTATTTATTATTTATTTATTTCTGAGTTTTATATACCGCCCTTCTCCCGAAGGACTCAGGGCGGTGAACAGCCAACTAAAATACAAGTAAACAAAGTATAAATTATTTAAAAGAGAATTAAACACTAGACTGTCCCAAATCTAAAAACCCCAATTAAAATCAATAAAACTTCATACCCCGTCCCAAGTAATCTAAAAACCCCATTTAAAATCCCATTAGTCAGCTCAGGCCGGCCTGCTCGAAGAGCCAGGTCTTCAGGTCACATCTGAAGGCCCTCAGGTCACTGGTCGTTCGTAATCCAGGGGGCATCCCATTCCAAAGGGCGGGTGCCCCCACAGAGAAGGCCCTATTCCTCGGGGTCACCAGACGACACATAGAAGGCGTCGGGACCCGGAGGAGACCCTCTCTGTGGGAGCGCACCGGTCGGTGGGAGATTACTGGCAGAATGCGGTCTTGTAAGTATCCTGGTCCGATGCCATGGAGCGCTTTAAAGACCAAAACCAGTACTTTAAAGCGAACCCGGAAGGCCACTGGCAACCAATGCAGCTCGCGCAGGAGGGGCGTCACGTGGGAGTATCTCGACGCCCCCGTAACCACCCGCGCGGCCGCATTTTGTACCAGTTGAAGCCTCCGGGTGCTCCCCGCAGGGAGCCCCATGTAGAGGGCATTACAGTAGTCTAGAAGAAAAAAAAGCACCTTTGAGACAACTAAAGTCAGGGATGCAAATGTCCCTAATGGAAGGCAAAACTACTACACCCACAAATAAAAATACCTGAAAAATGTTCTTCTCTCATTGTCAGGATTCTGGCAGTTACCCAAATTAAATCATGAGTCTCGAGCCAATCTTCCAAAAATATTTCTATGGTCTTTTTAGAGCTGCCACTCATATTCACTTTCATCGGATTGAAAGAAATCTGAAACAAACCCAATTAATCACAAAGGTGCAATGAATTATAAATGGAGGCTTGAGGACTGACTATGTATTCTCTCTTTTGCTGTACCTCTATCTGTTTTTTATCTAAGAGATTGCTAATTTTCAGTTACTTCTTTCAGCCATACTTCCCAAGCATAAATGCCTTGAGCAAATGTTCTTGGACTTTTCTCCTGTAGGGTGTAGTTAAATGCTAGCTTTTTTTCATCCTTATGCTGTATTTTCATTAATAAATCTTAAAAATTAATACATAATATTAAATGATTAATAAATCACATAAATATGGGTCACCCTAGCCCTAACCCTACCCTAACCCTTCCAAAATTGTGGATGCTTCAACACTGAAGACTCTCTCTCTATTTCACACATACATACACAGAGGGAAAAAAAACAGACAGCATGGGTTTCTGGCTCTAGGGGTGGTGCTCATCTCTGTTACAAAGCCGAAGAGCCAGCGCTGTCCGAAGATGTCTCCGTGGTCATGTGGCCGGCATGACTAAATGCTGAAGGCTCATGAAATGCTGTTAAATTCCCACCAAAGTGGTCCCTATTTTTCTACTTGCATTTTTACATGCTTTCGAACTGCTAGGTTGGCAGAAGCTGGGACAAGTAACGAGAGTTCACTCTGTTATGTGGTGCTAGGGATTCAAACTGCTGAACTGCCGACCTTTCTGATCAACAAGTTCAGCATCTTAGCCACTGAGCCACTGCATTGGCTTTAGGACAGGCCAAAAGTGAAAGAAAAGAAACCCTTATAATTTGGAACCAGAAGATCATCCAAGAGAAGAAGGAAAGGAATGTGGCAGGGATTAATTTCAGAGACTGGAACCAAATTGTAGACTGTAAACCTCCAGGGGGGAAAAATGATAAGCTGAAATAAAGCAAACTACACAGCACTTGTAACAAAGTTTATGTAGGGCAAAAAAAAAAAAAATAACTCAAGGCAGGGTTAATACAGTCTGGCCTTTTTTTAGGTATCACCATATGAAGATTGCCAAGCAATATTTTCCCTAACATGCTAATGCCTTGGATTTATCAAATATGCATCGCAGAGTAAGCAAGAGGGTGGACAGAAGTCCTGAATTGACATGTTGCAAGATTAACCTTTGGCTGTTGCTCTTGAGTGGCAAAGCTTGGGAAAATAGCTAGGTCTGAACAAGGATTTCTGCAGCAATCTTCCTGGTCTTTGAACGGCTGTCTCTTCAAATATGACTGTCATTTATCTCTTAACATGGCCCGGAGTAGAAGAAAGCAATATCCTATGAAGATGGAATGGAGTACAATAATATCTAAAAAAAAAAAAGAAGAAGATGGAAGAGGCTGCTGGTGAATGTGTGTGTGTGTGTGTGTGTGTGTATTTAAAAAATAGTTCTGGATGTTTCTAATGAAACTTAACTAGCTAGGCACAAGAATACTACCCAGATTAATTAGTAATAAAAAGTGCACAGGCAGAATCCAGTTAGGGCAAGCTAATTAGCATCATTTTAAGGATCCAGCAGATATTCTTTTTCTTGAACCAAAATTATCTCCTTAGCTCAACGTTCCTATTTTGTCTGGAATTTGATAGCTAATCGACCTAGCCAATTGAGTTAGGAATGGTTTTGTGGATCTCATCAGCATCTGCAATTGAAATAGAAAAGAGTTTCTTAGTGACCTGGGGACTCTTGAAGATGAGGGCATAATCCAATTTGGCTTCTTAATTTGGTCAAGATTAGTTTCACTTATCATATGGCAGTTGTAGGGCGTGTCAAATTTTCAACTTTCAATTTCCAAACATTAGAGGTGCTCAAAAGTTGTGACATGCCTTGGGGATTGTAAAGATATTTTGATTACTTTAATATATTTTAGATGTGTTTGGTAAGTAACTACACAAATACAATAACTTTTTAACATTTTGTTACAGTGGTTGGATGACTTCCTACTGAATATCTAACCATTTGTGTCAAATTAAGCATCCTATTTGTCCACAGGAAAAATAAATGAGTTATTAAGTATACTTTGCCCCAGACCTTAATGTAGTTATTAGAGCAAAGCCTCTTCATATATTGATACAAAGATCTTTAATAAGTCAAGGGATATGAAGAGTATTGTGACAAATTTATTAAATTAAAAAAACCACTGTACTGTGAAACAAAATTGCTTTTTTCACCATTTTTCTTTAGCAATGACCCCAGGACACTGCAACTGTCATAAATATGAGTCAGCTGTCAAGCATATGAGTGTAAATCATGTAACCATGGGTATGCTACAATAGTCATAAATGTGAAAAATGGTCCTAAGTCACTTTTTACAGTGCCATTGGAATTTTGAATGGTCACTAAATGAACTATTGTAAATTGAGGACTACCTATACTAGCCACTTTAGTAATGGCTAAACACTATTGCGGTCCTATATTAGGACCTATTTAGTAGCGATAAAGACGGTGAAGTGTTTTCACTTCTCCGCCCTTATTGCATCCATGGGGAATCGCCTAGCCACTCTCTTTAGGGTGACCCGCTCCCTCCTAGAGGTGGGAGCGCGGGATGAACCTCTACAGGGGAGGGCTGAGGATTTTTCGAATTTTCTCCAGGACAAAATCACTCAGATCCGGGATGGGTTGGACTCTGACTGGGCAACTCTGGATGGGGGGGGCGGGGGCGGAGTTCGGTGAGGTTATCTGGGGGGAGTTTGATCCTGTGACCCTCGAGGATGTGAACAGGATGCTGGGTGGGCTCAATGCCATCACAAGTTTATTGGATCCGTGTCCCTCCTGGTTGGTTTTGGCCGCCCGGGAGGTGTCATGTGGTTGGTGCCAGGGCATTATTAATTCCTTGAGTGAGGGGTTTTTGCCTCCTGCCTTGAAAGAGGCGGTGGTGAGACCCCTCCTCAAGAAACCGTCCCTGGATCCGACCTTATTGTCTAATTACCATCCAGTCTCCAACCTTTGGTTTATGGCGAAGACTGTTGAGAGTGTGGTGGCACGATAGCTCCCCCGGGATCTGGAGAAATCATCCTATTTAGATCCACGCCAATCAGGCTTCAGGCCTGGGCACAGCATGGAAATGGCATTGGTCGCGTTAGTTGATGATCTCTGGAGGGCCCGTGATAGGAGGTATTCCTCTGTCCTGGTCCTATTAGATCTCTCAGCGATGTTTGATACTGTTGACCACAGTATCTTATTGTGGTGGCTGGGAGTGTTGAGAGTGGGAGGCACCGTGTTACGGTGGTTCGCCTCCTTCCTCTCTAACCACTCACAATTTGTGTTGGCAGGAGGGCAGAGATTGACCTCGAGGCCACTGATTTGTGGGGTACCTCAGGGGTCAGTACTCTCGCCCCTCCTGTTCAACATTTATGTGAAGCTGCTGGGTGAGATCATCCGTGGCTTTGGGGTAGAATTCCATCAGTATGCTGATGATACTCAGTTGTATTTTTCTACCCCGGGCCACCCTGACGAAGCCGTGGAAGTGATGGCCCGGTGCCTGGAGGCTGTGCGGAGTTGGATGGGGTGGAACAGGCTTCAGCTCAACCCAGCCAAAACCGAGTGGCTTGCTTTCCGGCGCCCCGATACAGCCAGCTTACTCCTTCGCTGGCCGTGGGGGGGGGGAATTCTGGCCCCCACAGAGAGGGCGCGCAATTTGGGTGTCCTCCTGGATGTACGGCTGTCATTAGAAGATCATATAGCAGCCGTCACCAGGGGGGCTTTTTGTCAGGTCCGTAGGATCTACCAGTTGTGGCCCTTTCTGGATCGGGATGCACTTTGCACGGTCACATCCGCCCTCATCATCTCCCGGCTGGATTATGCCAATGCTCTCTACATGGGGCTCCCCTTGAAGAGCATCCGGAGGCTGCAGCTGGTGCAAAGTGCGGCCGCGCGGGTGGTCTTGGGGGCTCCTCTGAGCTCCCATGTTACACCACTTTTGCATGAGCTGCATTGGCTCCTGGTAGCCTTCCGGGTGTGATTCAAGGTGTTGGTGACCTTTAAAGCGCTCCATGGCTTGGGAGCTGGGTATTTACGGGACCGCCTGCTGCCACCATCAGTCTCTCATCGACCAGTGCACTCCCATAGGGTGGCCTCCTCGAGGTGCCATCGGCTGGACGGTGCCGGCTGGTGGCCCTGAGGGTGCGGGCCTTCTCTTTGGGAGCACCCTCCTTCTGGAATGAATTGCCCCCAGAGTTGAGGACCGTCCCTGACCTATTGACCTTCCGGCGCGCACTAAAAACCCACCTATTCCATCTAGCCGGTCTGGCCTACAGTTATGTATAATGGTTTTAAATTCATTTTTAAATGGTTTTAATTTTCTTAACTCCCTACTTTTTAATTCTTAATGGCCAATCTATTTAATTCTTTTAATATATTTTAAATTATTGTATATGTATTTATATATTTTATTTGGCTGTGCACCGCCCCGAGTCCCTAGGGAGAGGGGGCAGTATACAAATTTGAATAATAAATAAATAATATATAAATAAATAAATAAAATGGTTTCCGGTTTTGGACTTCCCCGAAGATGGACCACTGACCGCGATTGACTGTGGCTTTCGTTCATGCTTCTTCGTCTGAGAGCTCCGATTGGCTAGATCTGGGGCAGAAGCTGCCTCATAGAGGTGGTGGAGGAAGGGGAGACCATCAGCTGTTTAGAGGGGAGGTTGCAAGCTCCCTCCCTGGCTTGGCAAAGCTCCCTCCTGAAGACATCTGAAGTGGTGGTCTAAAATGGCCACCCTGAAAGGGAAGAGTAAGCTGGAATAAGATTGTGCAGGAGAGAGAAAAAAGCCGACAGTGTGAGAAACGGGACATTAAAACTAAATGAAAGGTACCCGAGGATTAATTTTTAAGAATTTTTTTTACAAAGGATTTATAGCAGTGAAGAGAAAGGAGAAAAAAAGGTGTGAATTGTTTTTTGACAGCGGCAGGGCTTTGAACCAAAAAAGGTAGAAGCTGGAAGAAGAAACCATTTAACTGATTTGGACAAATATATTCTGTTACTATGTAAGTACTAATAAGGCTGAACTTGCGATTATCAAAGAGAAAACTCAATATCAATTGGACTTGATTGTTTTTGAAGACTGTGGTTTAAAAAGCCCCGAATGGATGAATTAGAAAAAAAGGGGGGGGTGAAAATTTGTGATGATAAAGAGTGTCATCTAATGGTTAAAGTTAACTTGTTTTTTTTTTTACTAAAGGACTCTGTTTCTTAAAAATCTTAAGGAATATTGATACAATATAACAGATCTTTGAAAAATTGAAGCTTTGAAACAAAGAAAGAAGCAAGAAGATTCTGCCCTGGGATTAACTGTTGATTTTGGCTGGACTTGGTATTGGACTAGTTATGAATTAAAAATTTGAGCGGAATAAAACAAAAGCTGACTGTTGAAAACTAACCTTATAGATACTATTTGGACTAAATTACTAGATAGAAATGTGTAAAATGGTGATATCTCTTCTGGAATTAAAAATGGAACTCAGAAACATGAAAGAAATATTACAAGAACATGGTGAATCATTGGGTTATTCTTTAACATTCTTGGTAAACGTGATCTTAGAATATGAACAACAAAGACAACAAAGACAAAAGATGGAAGACAAGGTGGAGCTGACTACAGAAGAGGCCATTTTCAACTATCATCGGGAACAAAGAACTTTGAAAAGAAGGAGGAGAAGAGTGGGAAATAAAAATATGAGATGTAAGAAGTTAAAGAAAAAAGGGAATATTTGTAAAATTAAAAAAGGTAAACCAAAACAACAGAAAATTGAAGGGTGGAAGGAAGCTATAAATAGGGAGGGGGGTAAAACTGCAGTGGCAGAATAAAGGAGAAAATGAAAGAGAAAAGAAGGGATAAAAAACAGGAGTTGGAAACAAAGTAATATGGGAATTGTAAAAAAATGAAAAGGAATTGTTTATTTAGAAGACATAAAGACAATGGCTAATTAATATTTTAAAAGGGGATTGTGCAAGGTGAGGAGGGGTAGTTTAAATATACTTAAAGTTATGAATACTGAAGGAAATAGGGACATATAGATTATTAAGATGGAAAATAGAACTGATACTCTTTGATATTGGAATGTAAGCTCTTTTCTTATATGTATAGAGATGAATGTATAATTAATGGAAGATGTTTATTAAATATATTGAAATAATTGAAATGAAATATGAGGGGGGTTGTAATGGAGTAGACATTTTTTAGTTCTGAAAAACAGACCTTTTTGTTTAAAGGTATAAAGATGAATGGAATAATTAATGGAATATGTGTATTAAAAATAATTGAAATGATAAAGGAGGAGAGCTGAAATGAAATTAATATCAGAGTTTAGGATTAAAGGAATAGATTAATATGTTTTCTTTAGTTTGAAAGCGTAAATAATTTTTATGAATTTAAGAAGGGGAAAAATCATGCAGAATTTGATTTATATTTGTTATGTAGTTTTAAAAAGATTATTAATTTCAATTTTTAGGTAATAAAAGTTAAATGTTCATCAGGATTAAAAGGGAGATAATTAGTGAATATGTAAACTTTAGAGGTGGCACACTTAAAATTGGTAATTTAAGGGGGAAACTAATTTTATAGAATGAATGTATTAAATTAGATTTTATGAATGGATGCAATAAGAATATGTGATGAAATATGCAAATATGGCAGTTAAAAGTATCAAAATATAATATGAAGATATGAGAAATATTGACGAATTAAATAATGAGACAAGCATTTGGAATAATATAATGTAAAAATTGAATATGTAACTATGGTCATATTTGTATGTAAAGATGAACCTGTAATCATGTTGTTCACTAAAAGGAGATGTTTCTAAAATGTGGAAAACTGAAATAAAATTTGTTTAAAAAAAAGTAATGGACAAGTGATGAGCAACTGGCTAGTAGTTATCCAATCTTCTTTCTTTTGACTATCTTAAACCCCAGTCCTTGGGTCATCTAGATAAAGATTACTATATGCTGTTCCCTTTGAATAGTCTTCTTCCCATGATACACTCTTAGATTGTTGTGTGGGGGGTTTTTCTTTCAGTCTTATCCAGCATCTCATATAACATAAATGATGAAAAATTCTCAATCTATTTGAGATTCACCGGTTGAACTTGCTCCTACCGTAAGCTGCCCAGAGAGCTTCTGCTATTGGGTGGTTTAAAAATTTCAGCACATAAAGAGAAACCCACAGGTCCTATTTCATCTGAGATATCCATGAAGCCCGTCTCATCAATTTTAGCGAACATCTTAAGTTACCAGCCAGAGCCTCTATGTACTCAGCTTATTCTCTGCAGAATTCTTTCTGATCCTAACATGTCTTCGTGGACATTTTTGAGACTTTGCTCTTCATGCTGATTCTATATTTATTTATTTTATTTTATTTAGTTCAGTTTGTCAAGCATGTATGAGGAAACAAGTATAAGTACAGTATGAAAATAACATATAAACCTGTAAGTATAAATGGGTATAGGTATATACATAATATCATAATGCTCTGTCTTGCATATTGGCAAAAAAATGTCAAAGAATAAAATGCAAGCTGAATAGTCAAGACCTTGTTGATGACACAAACTTTGTCAAGCACCTTGGAGTACTCATCTCAAACGATCTAAGCGCTAGAGCCCACTGTAACTACATAGCCAAAAAGGCATTAAGAGTTGTTAACCTAATTCTGCGTAGCTTTTTCTCCGGTAATATCACTCTACTAACTAGAGCATATGAAACATTTTCTAGACCAATACTTGAATACAGTTCATCAGTCTGGAACCCGCATTATATATCTGATATTAATACAATTGAGAAAGGCCAGAAATATTTTACAGGAAGAGTCCTCCACTCCTCTACTCGTAGCAGAATACCTTATGCCACCAGACTTGAAATTTTAGACCTAGACAACCTAGAACTATGCCGCCTTCATTTCGATCTAAGTATAGTACATAAAATTATATATTGCAATGTCCTACCTATCAATGAATATTTCAGCTTCAACCAAAACAATACAAGAACACAAAATAGATACAAACTAAAGATAAACCGCACCAAACTTGATTGCAGGAAATACGACTTCAGCAACAGAGTGGTCAATGTCTGGAATACTCTACCTGACTCTGTGGTTTCTTCCCCAAACCCCAAAATCTGCAACATTAGACTATCTACTATTGACCTCACCCCTTTCCAGACTAGGGGGCGTGCATAAGCGCACCAAAACGTGCCTACTGTCCCTGTCCTATTGTTTCTTTTTTCTTTTTATTCATATCCATTTCATATATTTATAACCATGTTTATACTTATACCTGTTCTCTAATAATTGTTTGACAAGATAAATAAATAAATAAATAAATAAATAAATAAATAAATAAATAAATAATGAGTACAAATAAATGGGAACTGTAGGATAGGGATAGTAGGCACGCTGATGCGCTTATGCATGCCCCCTTACAGATCTCATAGGAATGGAGTGAGGTCCACAGTAGACAGTTTAAAGTTTTTGGGGTTCGAGGATGTAACAACAAAGTCAGGTAGTGACTTCCAGGCATTGACCATGTTGTTGCTGATGTCATATTTTCTGCAATTGAGTTTGGAGCGGTTTACTTTGAGTATGTATCTATTATTTGCCCGTGAGTCATTGTGGTTGAAGCTGAGGTAGTCATTGACAGTAGGATGCTGTAGCAGACAATTTTGCCCCTCCTTCTTCTATGAGGAACTAAAGTAAATCCCATTTTCCTGCTTTATCCGCAAAGCAAAGCAGAAATCAAAAACTCTCCTTCCAACCCCTTTCCAAAGTTCATACAGATGTGAGGTTATGTGATTAGTCAGCATCAAAACTATACCTTATTCAAGCTTCTTACACTGCTTAACCAGGCAGTGTTCTCCATTAGCCAGTTTATAAATCTATTCACAACATTCCCTATTCAACCCTTCACTACTTGGTGGCTTTCTAGTGGTTAAATCATAACAAGCCCTTTGAAACTAATCATCTGAAACTTGGCAAACTTTATACCCACAGAAAAGGCAAGGGTACTTATTTCTTTTTCAAATTTTGCCAAGAATTTTAGAATACCCAGTTCTCAAGGGATTTTTGATAAACGTTTGGCCTTCAAATTTAGCATGTGTCCCCTATAAAAAAGAGGGTCTAATTTCAACAAATCTAGCTCAAATTAGATTACTTTTAATGGAAATCAGACTTAACACTGATTACATTTTGGTGTGGTAGTTCAAAGCCTGGTATTTTCTGGGTAAGGTCATTTGTATATCTTCCTATGATTGGATGTGCAGCAACCCATTTGACTTTCTATGGGGAATTGATATCAGATAGCAATCGTAATCTGAAAGCATTCATCCCATTGGTCAGGTTGCAATAATGGAATTTTCCTAATGGTCAGACAGAAGTGCTATCTTCATATACTGTACTTTCAGTTAGAAGCACAGCCTCTTCATAATCAAACGTGCAGTTACAGAATAAAAAAATAACAGAGTTGGAAGGGATGTAGAGATCTTCTAGTCTAACCCCCTATTCAAGTAAGAATCCCTACAATCCCTAGACAAAAGGCTGTCCAATCTCTTCTTAAAAATCTCCAGTGTTGGAGAATCCACAACTGCTGGAGGCAAACTTTCCCACTGATTAATTGTTCTCACTCTCAGGAAATGTCTTCTTAGTTCTAGGTTGCCTCTCTCCTTGATTACTTTCTATTCATTGCATCTCGTCCTGCCCTCAGGTGCTTTGGAGAATAGCTAAACTCCCTCTTCTTTGTGGCAGTCCTCTAGATATTGGAAGATTGCTATCATGTCAACCCTAGTCCTTCTTTTCATTAAACTATTTCCCACCCCACTGAAATTATTTATTTTATTTATTTATCATATTTTTATACCGCTCCCTCTCCCAAAAGGGACTCGGGGCGGTGTACAGTCTAAACATATAAAGATACAGTCAACAGTAACAGTAATTAACTCAGAATTGAATATAGATAGATGAAAATAGGATAAATGAGTAAAATAAGTAAGTAAGTAATGATTGAGTCCCATCAAATAGAATTAAAAGTCTTATTTGAATCTAAAATTTAAAAATCTCAGAAAACCTTTAATTGGCTAGGCCGGCCTGCTTAAAAAGTAAGGTCTTGACTGCACGCCGGAAGGTTAGGATGTCCGATGTGTCTCGTATCTCCGGGGGGAGATAGTTCCAAAGGGAGGGGGCTCCCACAGAGAAAGCACGTAATCTCGGGGTCGCCAGCCGACAACGATCAGGCGGCGGCACCCCAAGCAGGGCGACCCTATGGGAGCGTACTGGGCGGCAGGAGGTTGTCTGTGGCAGAAGGCGGTCCCGTAAGTAGCCAGGTCCCGAGCCATGGAGCACTTTAAATACTAATAGTACCATCTTGAATCGAATCCGGAAGGCCACAGGAAGCCAGTGCAGTCTGTGGAGAAGTGGTGTTATGTGGGCGTCCTTGGGGGCGCCCATAATCATCCGTGCGGCTGCATTCTGGACTAACTGTAACCTCCGGAGACTCTTCAAGGGGAGCCCCATGTAGAGAGCGTTGCAGTAGTCCAAGCGGGAGATAACGAGGGCGGAAGTGACTGTGCGAAGTACGTCCAGATCCAGAAAGGGCCGCAACTGGTAGATCAAACGAATCTTATAAAAAGCCCCCCTGGCGACGGCTGCAATATGTTCTTCCAAAGACAGCCGTACATCCAGGAGGACACCCAAATTGCGCGCTCTTTCCACAGGGGTCAGTACTTCTCCCCCTATGGTCAGCGAGGGAACAAGCTGACTGTATCTGGGAGCAGGAAACCACAGCCACTCAGTTTTGGTCGGGTTGAGACGAAGCCTGTTATGACCCATCCAATCCCGCACGGCCTCCAGACATCGGGTCATCACTTTGACGGCTTCGTTGGGGTGGTCTGGGGTGGAGATGTATAGCTGAGTATCATCAGCGTATTGATGGAATTCCACCCCAAAGCCACGGATGATCTCACCTAGCGGCTTCACATAAATGTTGAACAATAGGGGCGAGAGTACCGATCCCTGAGGCATCCCATAAAGCAGGGGCCTTGGGGTCGATCTCTGTCCCCCTGTCAACACAAATTGCGAGCGGTCGGAGAGGAAGGAGGAGAACCATCGTAGGACGATGCCTCCAATCCCCAGCCCCTCCAATCGCTGCAATAAGATACTGTGGTCGACAGTATCAAAAGCCGCTGACAGATCTAACAGCACCAGGACAGAGGAACAACCTCTGTCTCGTGCCCTCCAGAGATCAACGCGACCAATGCCGTCTCTGTGCTGTGCCCGGGTCTGAAGCCCGATTGGAGGGGGTCGAGATAACTCGTTTCATCCAGGTACTGCGGGAACTGACGTGCCACCACAGTCTCTACAACCTTTGCAACAAAGCGAAGGTTGGAGACAGGACGGTAATTTGATAACAGTGCTGGATCCAGGGACGGTTTCTTGAGGAGAGGTCGTACCACTGCCTCCTTCAAGGAGGCGGGTAGAAACCCTTCTTTCAAGGAAGCGTTTATAATGCCCTGGAGCCAGCCTCGAGTCACCTCTCGGGTGGCCAAGACCAGCCAGGAGGGACACGGGTCCAACAAACAGGTGGTAGCATTCAGTCCCCTCAGTATTCTGTCCACGTCCTCTATGGTAACAGGATCGAACTCAACCCAGTTGACCTCGCCGATATCCACCCCTGCCTTCCCGCCCGGAGATGCCCAGTCGGAGTCCAGTTCATTTCGAATCTGAGTGATTTTGTCCTGCAGAAACTTAGAAAATTCTTCAGCTCGTCCCTGTAAGGGATCTTCCCGTGTCTCTACCTCCAAGAGGGAGCGGGTCACCCTGAATAGTGCGGCTGGGTGGTTTTCTGCAGGCGCAATAAGGGTGGAGAGATAGGTCTTCCTCGCCATCCTCATCACCACTAAATACGTCTTAATATAGGAACGTAATAGTGTTCGGTCAGATTCAGAGCAGCTGGCCTTCCAACTGCTCTCTAGGCGTCTTTTCCGGCGCTTCATCTCCCTTAGCTCCTCGGAGAACCAAGGAGCCACTTGGGATCGGTGCCGGGTCAGAGGCCGCAAGGGCACGACTCGGTCTAGGGCCCCAGCAGCCACCTTTTCCCAGGTGGTAGCCAAGTCTTCGACCGAGTCGTGTGTGTGAGCTTCGGGAAGTGGCCCAAGCTCCATCAGGAACCTATCTGGGTCCATCAGGCACCTGGGGCGGTACCATTTTATTGGTCCCGCCTCCCTGCGGTCGGGGTGTGCGGAATGGAAGTCGAGCCTTAGGAGTAAGTGATCTGACCATGACAGTTTCCTGCAAATTAACAGCATGAACTACTGCAATCTATTTTTTTTAATATGCAATCAAGTATGGAACTGAAAATTAATGTATCAAAGACCAAAGTGATTTTATTTGACCAGAAAAATGCAGCAAAAAATTGCAAGTGAAATGGAAACTTCACCCCAACCCAAAACAAATAGATCAATTGGATACCTTGTTAAAAGATATGGAAATGGACCAAAAACTTTGAAAACTTATGAATCCTGAAACATAGATAAAGGGTAGTTAGGTTATCTTACCATTGGAAGATATGAAGGATCAGGTTGGGACAGATAATCCTGGAGAAAATGTACCCATGTGTTCACTAAAAATTAACAACAGCTTGATAACATGAAATAAACTGGTAAGTTTCAATGAACGAAACTTCAAGGAATGAAAGTTTGTGGAAAGAGGAAAAAATATCTATATGTGGAAATACAAGTTGGGCACAGTAACTCAGAAGAAATATAACATTGAATTGAATGAGGAGGAATGAATTACTTAAGCATGTAGGGTAAAGCATGAAAAGATGGGTCAAGAATGAATGGATGATAAAAAAAGGTGGATTGAATATATATTAGTGAATAAAATGTGAAAGAACTTTATCTAGATTGTTCAGCTCTGTAGAGAAAATGGATGATGTTCGAATTACAAAACAAATATGCAAAGGAAGAGTGAATGGGTCAAGAGGAAGGGAAAGTATAAGAAAACCAATGATGAATGGCAAATGAGATCTTGAAGAACAGTAGCAAGGAAAACTTAACAAAAGGGAATGTAGACTGTAGAATATGGATGAGAAACAAGGATAATTGTCAAGGATAGAAAGCTGTGAAGAGATGTAGTAACTGACGTTAGCATAAACTAGGCTTAGCTGTATTTAATCCCTTTGTGTTATATTTATTGCTTTAATTGGCAAAGTAAGAAGAAACTAAAAAAAACCCAACATTAATCCATTCAGCTTTATTCAGTCAAGTTCTGAAGCTGAAATTCTATGAAACAAGTACTTGTTATTCAGGGCTCTTAAACAAACTGTAGTGGTACACACAGGGATGGTATTCAAAAATTTTAACAACCGCTTCTGTGGGCATGTCTTGGTGGTCATGTGACTGGGTGGACATGGCTTGGTAGTCATGTTATTGGTTGGGTGTGGCCAACTCAATATCACTCACATCTAGGCACGCATCTCCTTGCCTGGCCTCTCATGACTGTGGGGACGCTGCAACAGTCGTAAGTGTGAAAAATGGTCATAAGTCACTTTTTTCAGTGCCATTGTAACTTCGAATGGTCACTACACACAAGCAAAGTACCAACAAAGGAGGGGGGGAAAAAACTCCAGAGATGTTCCTGAGATAGGAAGTCCAGTCCTGCCAAAAATGTAATAAGGGTTAAAGGAGAGACAGTTTCTGTAAGCAACACCAGAATGTTTCCTTCCTGCATTCCTTACAGGATTAGGCCAGTAATTTCTTCTAACAACTGGTTCTCTGAACTGCTTAGAATGTTAACAAACGGTTCTAGCGAATAGTGAACTGATAGAATCCCACCCCTGGATACACATAATCATTGAAAGCTGGAAAAAATATGCCCCGGAACTAAATCTATAAGATAACTACTTGAAATTATTGTCCCATTTCCATAAGCTAAGCAGGATAGTTCATGCAGTATGTATGGCAGAAAATCTTTTACTGACCAAATGCTGAAGCATTAAGCACCAAGTTTCAAAAACAACAAAGCAGCTTCTTATCCAAGATAATGGATTTAATTTACTGAAGAAAAGAGCCTGTAAAAATGATTGCAACATTTACTACATTATAGACTCTAAGTGAAACTGTATTTAAAAGAGACTTGAATTCTAGAAAACATTTTTACCAACTCAAAGAAAAGACATTTAACTCTCACTCACCTTCTCTATCCTTCCTTCCTTCCTTCCTTCCTTCCTTCCTTCCTTCCTTCCTTCCTTCCTTCCTTCCTTCCTTCCTTCCTTCCTTCCTCCCTCCCTCCCTCCCTTCCTCCCTTCTCTCCCTCCCTCCCTCCTTCCTTCCTTCCTTCCTTCCTTCCTTCCTTCCTTCCTTCCTTCCTTCCTTCTGTGGAAGACTTGTGGAGGAGTTTCTGACTTGTGGCAGATCAAAATCACTACAAGGCATTGAAGTTACTGTTCCCTTCCCTTTAAAACAGCTCTGAGACTGACTATTCTTATTTATTTTTATATATACACTATATAATAGAAGATTTCCCATAAGCAAAAAGATAAGTGTGACATTATATAGAGTGAAATTAAGAAAGAAAATAGAAGATTCAAGGTGTTGGTGACCATCTTTAAAGCACTCCATGGCTTGGGACCTGGGTATTTACGGGACCGCCTGCTGCCACCGTCAGTCTCTCGCCGACCAGTGCGCTCTCATATAGCAGGCCTCCTTGGGGTACCACCGGCTGGACGGCTGGTGACCCTGAAGGTTTGGGCCTTCTCTTTGGGAATTCCCTCCCTCTGGAACGAATTGCCCCCAGAGATGAGGACCGTCCCCGACCTATTGACCTTCCGGCGCGCACTAAAAACCCACCTATTCCATCTAGCTGGTCTGGCCTAGAGTTATGTGTAATAGTTTTAAATTAAGTTTTTAAATGGTTTTTAACTTTCTTAATTCCCTACTTTTAATTCTTAACACCAATTTATTTAATCCTTTTAATGTATTTTAAATTATTGTATTTGTATTTGTATGTTTTTATCTGGCTGTGCACCGCCCCGAGTCCTTAGGGAGAAGGGGCGGTATACAAATTTGAATATAAATAAATAAAATAAATAAATAAAAGATAAAAGAAGTAGAAAAGACAGGTGCGGGGAGAGGAGAGGAGACAAGAAAGGAGTACTATACTTTATTTTATTTATTTTATTTATTTGATTTGTCAATCGCTTACAAGATAATAGGTATAAGTATAAACATGAGTAAGAATACAGAAAATAGATACAAATAAATGGACAGGGATGGGAGGCACGATGGTGCACTTACGTATGCCCCTTACAGACCTTTTAGGAATGGGGTAAGATTAATAGTGGATAGTTTGAGGTTAAAGGAGTGGGGGTTTGAGGGTGTAACAACAGAGTCAGGTAGTGGATTCCAGGCATTGACCACTCTGTTGCTGAAATCGTGCTTTCTGCAATCAAGTTTGGAGCGGTTAACATCGAGTTTGTATCTGTTGTGTGCTCTTGTATCGTTATGGTTGAAGCTGAAGTAGTCATTGATGTAATCATACTTCCAATCTTCTTTATAGCAGTTACAAATTCTTTAAAATTACAACATTGTTTTCTTCTTTCTACATTCAGCCATTTTTATTCAGCAAATCCATAAATCAATTCATTTATTTCCATTTTCAGCAAAAAGCACATTAGAGGTTTCCGCAGGATCTTGTGATATTAGCTGCATTGCTGCTTCCATTTGAGTCAGCTGTGTATCCTTCCAGTCTACCTTAAATATCTCAAATATTCTCTGTCTTAATTAAGTCAAAATCTGAAGATCACTCCTTCCTGTTGATCTCACTTAAATGGAATATTCTTCTGTTTACATATTTAGGAAGGGGTGTACTTTCCTTTTGTGCAATTGTCGAATAGATATTTCTTTAAGCAAATTGTATTTGAGTTATCTCTTTTTTAAAAGTTGGTATTTAAATGTTAGTATAAAATTGGATTTCTTGTTTTCTTCTGGACAAGTTCACTAATATATCCCTTGGGATATTGTTACTTTGACATATCCTGCATTAATTATGTAAACAATAGTCCACTTCTTCTTCCATATCTTTTTCATCCCATTTCATAAATTTTGCTGCAACCCATGTAGATTATCTTCACTTTTATATCCTCACCAGGTTCTTCCAGGTGAACAATAATATAAACACTAATTTTAACTTATATTTCTGGCTAGATATTGCCACTGTTAGTGATTCTAGGAGGAATCCAGTTTTCCAATATTTTCTTGTGCATTAGATTTCCCTTCCTTTCACATATCTCCTCCCACTTATGACTGTATGACTGTAACCTTGTTGCTTGTGCCCTCACAATTTTTATTGTCTGTTTTTAGTATAATTTAATTGCTTATTGTACCCTATGACTATTATTAAGTGTTGTACCTTATGATTCTTGACTCTTGACAAATGTATCTTTTCTTTTTATGTACACTTAGAGCATATGCACCAAGACAAATTCCTTGTGTGACAAAATACTCCTGGCCAAAAAAGAATTCTATTCTATTCTATTCTATTCTATTCTATTCTATTCTATTCTATTCTATTCTATTCTATTCTATTCTATTCTATTCTATTCCCTCTGTGATATTAAGAGCAACAACTCCCCAGAATCTTCATTCTTGTCCTTTCTATATAGAATTTCTATCTAGAAATAACTGTATCCTGCTGATTATTTTCATGATTCTGGTATTGGTAGAAAAATGTGTATATGTTGTGTCCCTTTTCAAATGTTATTGGTGTTTTTTTACAGCTTTTTTTAAACCTTCTTTCCATCCATTGTGTCACTTCCAATGATGGCCCTTTCTGATGTCTGAACCAACACCTGTTGCAATGTTGGCTCAAGTGTAATGCTTGGCTCTTGTGCAGGTTCACCTCCACAAACCTAGTGCTTTCCACCTGTAAACATCATTTCATCCAAAGACCAAGACTTCTGAATGCTGCTAAGGTTTTGGATGAATCATTGAGAACCAGGAATTCATTGAACAGAACACAAACCTATAACAGATTCCCAAGATACAAATAGCTCTATAACTAATACTTTAGGCAGTAAACTGGAAAACATCTCAGCTACTGCTTTCCAACCTCTGCAGAGGTTGTTGTTGAGGTCATAGTCAGGACTTCTCCAACTGATCTAAGTGCACAGATTGGATGATAATGGGGAAAGATAATGTTCTGACCCAGCTCCCCAAATATGACACACCCTCTGACATGAATTCAAAAGATTCCTTTATTAGGAATGCCATCAGTCCTGGCAAAACGTTTCTCTCGCAGGCTAACAAGTCCATCCAGCTGGAAGATGAATAGTGTGAAGTCACACCTATTCATCTCCGCCCCCTGCCTTTTATTCCCCAGAGGTAGAATGGGGCCTCATTGGCAGTGGTGGCTCTTCTTTCCCCAGGATCGGCCCACAGATTTCCACAGCTCTCCTCTCCTCTGCCTTCTGCTTATCCACACATCAGGCACTGGACCTAGCTGTTCCTCCTCTTCCTCATCAGCCACCTCCAGACCTGGGGGCTGTTGACTCTCCATCTGACGGATAGCCCAGGCTCCATCTCTCTCTCTCTCTGGCAGCTCCATTCCCTCTTTCCTCTCGGAGCTCCCAGGTTGACCCTGACTCCCACGCCGCCTTCTCCTCCTCCTCCTCTCATTCGATGTTTGGAGGGGCCAACGGCTGACAGGCCACAACAGATGAAAGTGAACAGTGGAAGGGACCCATTTTTAATATATTGATTGACTGATTTGCTAGATTCATATGCTGCTTCTCAGTTCAAAACCGAGACTATTAAAACGAAGAAATATAGTGGAGGAAACAAGTCAGAATTGAATGTTCTGCTTATTCCCTGAAGGATCACACTGTGGAAAAGATGGATTTAAAAGGCTTCACAGTGAAATAACATCATCATCAAACTAGTTTAGCTGTACGCAAAATGTGCTCTGCAATAAACATCCTAAGTTTTATTCTGAGGGTTAGAAATCAAGGAAATGCTAAATCAAGTCAGTATTTATATTCATATCCTATTCCCATTCTCCTTTAATGCTCTGGTTCTCAGGGTATTTAATGAGACCATCTTTTCTTCTTCTGTACATGACTGGATGTAATGAGAGTACATACACATACAAACACATACACACACACACACACACACACATTGTATCCTGCCTTATAATATTACTGTAGTATCCTGCCTTATTATTTTTACAAACAACTCAAGGTGGTGAATGTATCCAACACCTCTTCCTATTTTCCCCAAAGCAACAACCTTGTGAGGTGAGTTGGGCTGAGAGAGCGCAATTCACTTAATGACTGTGGCAAGAAAGGTCATAAAATAGGGCAAAACTCACTTAGCAACAGAAATGTTGGCCTCAATTATGGTCGTAAGCTGAGAATGACCTGTATGTCTGTAAGCTGCCTGGGATCACCTCTGGAAAGATGGGCACCATACAAGTTCAGTGAATTAATGAATTAATATTGGGCCATTATGTTTCAAGACAGCCATGTAAAACCCTGTTATTCACAGATGTTAAAGTATCTTTGGGGATTACAAAACAGAGATAATCAGAAAAACTATACGGCTTAATTTATACAATGGATAACTTATTTACATGTATTGCTGACTGGAAGCCTCTAAATGGACTTTTTTAACATAAAAAAATGAAAATAAAATAAACTTGTGATTTATGGTTTTGACGATTAGACAGGATAGATTAGAGAAAGAAGAGTAGCATGATACAGTTTTAGAGGAGAGATCAAAATATATTTGTGCTTATAAGGGCTGCGAAGCATATCAAAAGCTACTTCTTTACACTTTTTTCTTCCTTTCTAACCCATTTGTCTTTAATTTTTTTTCTTCTTTTGCACTTTTTCTTTGATTTACTTCTCTCCTTTTCCCCCCACCAGCCAAGTCTTTTCTTGTACTTTTTACTTTTCCTTTGATTTATTTTCCTTTTTTCGTTCTTACTTTCTACTTGTTTGTATTAGCTTTTATCTTCTTGTTTAAATGTTTTAAAAAAAATTATATAGAGAAAAACAGTACAACCCTCCCCTCCCCAAGAAGTTCTGAGATATCTTAAATCAATATATATCTCTCTCACACACACACACTCTCTCTCTGTCTCTCTCCCTTCCTCTTGGGGCTATACATGTCTGTAGAATAAAATGCCAGAATAGCAAGTCTTATATTGTAAAATATTTGATGCTAAGCCAAATTCCGTAGCTATGAGGTCCCTGCTTACAAGGAACAGATATGTCAGCAAACCTCCAGGTGAGCTTGTGAAGGATTTGCACTAAGGGGAAAAAACAAAAGAATGGAATGTTTGCTAGCTATTGCTAACAATGAACAATTGTCCAAATGTTCACTGCGGTGCCTAGATAGGAGTACATTCAAGTCTACAAAGTACTCTTACACAGGTGCCTGGAGTGGCGTCATTTGCATGTCTAGATAAAATTGTGTAGTTGGGGAACTTTATATCCTTTGGCATAAATTAGACATCAAATGTATTGCATGAAATGCATATTTGTTGGATTGTTCAATTTATGAATCCCTACCTGAAGTTATACTACAATTAGAATTATAAAAGAGTGAAGACAAACAACTGTAAGCTTGGATGAGTCAAATAAGCTGTTATTTTTTTTTTCTAACTGACCTTCACTAGGCAACCAGTTGTCAGATATGCTATACCTACAAAGCACCTACCTTGCACATCATAAATAACCGATAGAGTATTTAGGCTTGTTTGAATTTTGCCACAGCAAAGCATGGACAGTAGATTGTGGGTTTAAAGGCAATGAAGAGACGCATGAGGTAGAAGCTGAAAAGATTACTCAACAATGCAAAAGAAAAAAAAAAATCATAATTATAAGTCAAATATGAGCTCCAGTTTGGTTTAGTGGTTAAGGCACCAGACTAGAAAGCAGGAAACAGTGAGTTCTAGTCCTGTCTTAGCCATGAAACCCAGCTGAGT